>KK351021.1:1926711-2006891 GCA_000671755.1 Glossina brevipalpis | reverse complement strand
TTTTTTTTTTTTTTTTTTTTTTTTTTTTTCTTTTTTTTTGTGAAAGAACGGGTTGAACGAACTCTTTAGTAGTGCTACATGCAACAGCAACAGCAACAACAACAATAAAAACTTATAGGGAATACGTATACAAAAGCAAAAGAAACACAATCATATATGTACAGAAAAAAAAAAAAAAAAAAAAACCAGAAGAGGAGACACTTACAGACTTTATAGAGACAGAACAATTGCTCGTATAGAGTTGTAAATGTAGTTGTAAAAGTTATTTTTTCGTAAGTTTAGTTGGAGTGGTCTTTTCTCTTTTAGGCTTTTTTTTTTATCTTTTGTTTTGTTTTGCTTTCATTGTTGTTATTGTTGCCTTTATGTTTGCTGTGTTTATTTGTTATGTTTACATATGTGAAGAAATCATGTAAACTTCAACAGTTTAAAAGTACTTGCGAAAGTACCTATCTACACTAACACACAAACAAACACATATTTTAATATAAAATATCAAAAAAAAAAAATTTACAAACAAATGCACAGTACATGTGTATAAAGTAAATTTTTATATACATACACATACAAACATATTTGTGCATATATCTCTAAAAAAAAAAAAAAACTGTAAGTATTCCTCAGTTGGCTGTTGGTCTTAAGGGTCTTTTGTCTTTTATGTTTTTTTTTTTTAACGGAAGCACAATTTTTAATGTTTTTTTTTTGTTTGCCACTTACACATTCTGTTTTTTATTTATTTTTTTTTTTTATTATTATTTTTATTATTATTATTATTATTATTATTTTTCTCTAGTTTTTCTCTATGTAATGGTTATTGTTTAAAAATAATGGGAAAAGTTCTGCCGATGATAAAAAGTCCAGTCTTTTGTATTTATTTTTAACGTGAGACGGACGGAAGGATGTAATATTCATTTCGTTATTTGTCGTACATTTTTAATTATTAACTGTGCAAGGTAAACGAAAAGAAAAATTTTTGTAAGAAAAAAAAAAGTTTCGAATTTAATGACTTTGCCGCGTTAACAGCTTTGCTGACATAATGACTGACTGTACCTTTTTATTATTTGTTATTATTGTCAAATGGAACTTGTTGTGCAAATATTTCTATTCTGTCTTTCTGTATTCCCTTTAGCGAAATGAAATTCAGAGGTTTTTTTTTAAAGTCTTTTTAAAATAAGACCAAATCAAATATTCTATCTTAAGAAAAATAAAGAAACGATATTTTTACTTATTTTTTTTCTTCTTTGCATTGTAGGCTGTGCTTCTGCACTCCTCTTTTTGTGCCAGGAAAACACCGGGCAATTAATAAATAAATAAAAAAAAAAATAATTCAAAATAATCCCAAAACTCTTAACATATGCTTGAAAAGTTACTAGAATCTGTTAGAAGTTTTAGTTCCGTCTTTGAATATGATAATAAGCTCCAATCCTTCTTCTGTAAATACAAGTTATCGATAACTTAGAGATGATTCAAATTAAGCAGATAGAGAGCTATGAAGAGAGAGAAAGGCAAGGTCTAATGATGATAAAGTCTGTCTTTGATTTGTTTTATTCAATTTATTATATATATATACGCATATATATATATATATATATACTATTCTAATAAACTTAAAACAAATATTTCCGCCTTTGATTTCTAATTGAAATGATTTTAATTTAAAATTAAAACTAAATAGTTATCTTACCTTGTAAGCAAGGGTAATATATATATATATATATATATATATACAAAAATATTTCAATGGCTGATTAAAAAAAAAAAAAAAATCTAATTAAATGAAATGAATGCCTCCCACAATTGTATTTAAATCAAATCAAAATCTATTGGAATGAATGGCGCTTAAATTGGAATTTTTGATATTAATTGAAAACAAAAGTATGCTATATTACATATAATTATTTATTTTTGTGTACATACATTAAAGTAATATTTCCGTTTAAAACATCTGGCGCTAAAATATACCTTTCGTTAATCATATTTTATGAGGAGTGTGTAGAGCAAGCATGCGTGTATTCGACAACAATTATTTCCTTGTCTCGTTAACCAAAATTGGCTAATTGCTAAATTGTAAACGTTATCAATCCTCCCCCACCCTCCCTCTCTTTTCGCCACTCATTTACTCATTCACTCACTCACTCACTCATTCATTCACTAACTAACTACAATACAATAAAAACGAAAAAAAAAAAATTCTATTTAATTAAAAATATTGCACACCTTACATGTATACACAAATATACAGATATTGTATGCAAAAAAAAAAAAAACAAAAAAAAATTAAAATAAAATAAAATAAAGAAAAATAGTTCAAAAGTAATGATTTTTTAGTTACTTGACAGAATGAAGCAAATATAAACAAATAAAAAATAAAACAAATCATAAGTAATGATGATTTTTATCGTAGCTGTTGTTGTTTTTATAGCCGTTCGACTAACATTGGGACATTGACATTCATACGCAAATGCAAAACAAAAAAAAAAAAAAAAATATTTCTACACTTTACATACATACATAAGTGCATATGCATACAACAGTAGTTTGTTGCAGTAGCATAATTAATCTCTGGCATCTGTAATTGCCTGCCAGTTAAAACGGTCCACCCCCGCACACACACACACACAATTCATTTGCCAACAGGCAGACAAACAGACAAATAGCCAGAAATATGCACAAATTTACATTTATTTATACAATACGATTGAAATTAATAACGTATCTACTACTAATCAAAAAATATGATTGTTTTTAAAACAACAACCGCCATAGTATACTACAATGCAATGTCATTTCCTTTTAGCATATTTGTGTCTTATTTGTTTTCATACAAAAATTTAAAGCAAAAAAAAAAAAAAAAAAAATCGGCTCGAGTCGAATATTTTTATATAGCCACAATTCACTTAACTAATTGGCACATACATTTGTAAGGATAATATTTGATTACAATACGAAATATATTGAAAATTCAATTTTATCCAAATCAAATAATATTTATTTTTTTTTCATATAATTTGGCAGCACCTCTTCGTAAATATTTTTAAACAAATTACAAATAGGATTTACATACTTTATCAAAATTAAAAAAAAAAAAAAATATATTTCTCATAACTATACTCAAGACATCTATTTATTTATCGGCCGATTTAGCTGAGAGAAATAATAATAAAAAAAAAAAAAAAATCAAATTATTTTTTTTCCTCTATGAGCAGGAAAAGAAAATATTTATTTTATTACTTTATTATGGGTATCATCGATACGTACTTCTTCTAGGTGTTACAAACAATTAACAAATTTAATATAATCCCTTTGAAAAGAGAGTAACACCAGCATCGTCGAGCAATAATTATAAAATGTTTTTCATAGTTTCCCAACAATAAGGTGTAAATTATACTCTCGTACCGGTAATTATAATTTAGCGGGTGATGGTGTATCAATAACAAAGATCTCTCTTTCTCTCTCTGTCTCTCTCTCTTTAAAATTATTTATGCAAGGTCATACAATCATCCAATATATTCGACTATATACTACTACTACTACTACTACTCCAGTAACAATAATAATCAAATAATACACTGATCATGAAATGTTTGTTCATATCACTCCCGAAGAAATCTCATAAAATTGAAAATTTACAATTACGTCTCAATGTTAAGAAGGATGTAAATGTAAATCTAAGCGAGGTCAACGCATACATGGAGTTATACACCTAAAAAAGATAATATTAATTTTTTATTTTTTATTTTTTTTTAAATATAATGAAATGATAATCTCATGAATTAAAGACATACTATACGAAGATGAATGCTTATGTAGATAATACATTTGAAGTTAGCACGTACATTCAACAACAGAGGGTATACTCAATTTTTCATTCAGTTTACATAAGAAATTTTTACAATTTTGATATGAAAGCATCAAATACTATTTAAAGAGGGTTAAAATTAAATCATCACCCATACGTCGCGACTCAAGAAAGTATCGAACTGCAGTAGTAATGAATCAAGTTTTTAGCCAAAGTATTAAATGTAAAAGATATGGAGAGAACATTATTTGTTAATTACAATGTATATCTATTAGAATAGGATAGGATAGCTCCTATATGATTATTCGAAGGCAAACACAATGGTTATGAAATATATTTCCCTATATATATATATATATATATGTGTGTGTGTGTGTTTGTGTTTTGTTTTTCCCCTATGCGAGCTGAAGGTGGGAATCTTCACAGACTTGCACGACCGTTCTAGTAACATTCACGACTTAGCACGTACTAAACCTATACCCTACATGCACAACGTCTATCACTCTCTTCCGCGGGATCACTGTTAGGGATTACTTAGTGGAGGCTGGTAGCAAATTAAGTGCACTTCTTTTAGCGGGACCTTAATGGGTCTCTTATTGGACTACACTGCCTGTTCTCTCCGCTCGTTGTCTCTCCAGTCGTCGTAACTCCACGAGGGTATTGCTAACGAACGCGTCTAAGGTGTTCTAAGCTGCTGCACTGCCGATCATTATGTTCGCTATCTCGTTAGATGGCACTTGAGGCCGCCCGTTCTCAAATCTGCTGCAGTTGAACATTACGTGTTCCGTGCCTTCTTCCGTATCTGCGCATATCGGGCAGTTAGGCGAGCTGTCGTGCCCGAATCTGTACAGATATTTCCGAAAGCAGCCATGGCCGATCAGAAACTGGGTGAGGTAATAGATTACCTCGTCTTGACGTTTTTCAACCCATCGTCTTATGCTAGTTATAAGAAAGAACATCCATCTTCCTTTGGTCGTTCTTTCCCACCGCGATTGTCATATCCTCAACGAGGCCATCCGTTCTTCGCTTCTTATAACGCGTGAGGAAAGCACGTTGCCGCGATGCCGTTCGTAGATGCGGCTCATCTCGTCGGCCAGAATGTCGACTGGCAGAGTGCCTGCTAGCACTAGCGCTGCTTCTTTCGACACAGTGCGGAACGCACATATCTGCCTTAGGGCACTAAGCCGATATATTGCCGCCAGTTTTCGGTGTGCAGCCTCTACGGTCAGTGTATCCGCCCAAACTGGGCTCACATACATGATGATTGAGGTCGCCACCGTGGCTACGACTTTTCTCTCAGACATTTTCAGCCCACCCACATTTGGCATAATCCTCGCCAGTGCCGCCTGGGTGCGTGCCGCTTTCTTCGCCACGTAATCAATATGACGCCTGAAGTTAAGGCGGTGATCAGTTATGACTCCAAGATATTTAAGCGCGCCCGTCTGTGCGTATGTTTGTACATCAGTATGTGTACATATATACATATATATATATATATATTTATGGATATAGTGGCATCGCACTGCCAACTACCGGCCCTATGACATTTGAGCAATATCATCCCGGAATCGCCGCTTTCGCATTATCTGGAAATAAGCCCATATAGATCTTTCATCTCATCCTAAATTCCTCTTCCTCCAATGAAATTAAGGGTTCGGATGCAGTCATTAAGCATATCTATTGTGGAGGATGTCATTGAGAAATGTGATGCACTTTCGCTATCCTTCCGCATCACTTGGCATGATTGCAACTAGGCTAGAGGGAGCAATTTCGGCATCCAGGGATTTAGTAAGCTCGTTTCTCCAAGAGGCCTAGCCAGACAGACGAGAACTGTATGCTCTTTCACATAGGTCGCATATGCTATATTTACTCGCAAACCGTTTTAGTTTGGCAGAGATAACTTGCAAACTTTCCGTGTCCAATCAGATCTTGATTTATGAAAAAGTTTGTTTCACTATGTTTTCTATTCATTGTTCAACGTCAGGGATTAATATGGAGATCCATCTTTCTTCTAAACCATTTTCCAGTCATTGTTGCCGTTTTTTTTTTAACACCTTCTTTCCGATAGTTGTCCTGAGTATACACATGTCGTTGTTACCATCCTCACCTATTCCTTTCCTTTTCATTTGTTGTGTAAATACAACCTTTCCGTCAGGGGCAGAAAGCTCGACTGTAAGATGATATCATTCGTAATGTACCCAGTTTTTGAACAATTTCTAGTTAACGTAGAAGACTGTTACTTTGCAATATTTTCTGAACCCAGATAGGTGCGGTATACATCATTTACGCGTAATTTACGCTACTTGTCAGTTTTCGCCTGGCCTGTTTCCGCCTATTTGTATGTGTGTGTGTGTGTGTGTAATATAGTCGTAATACATACGTATGCGTTTGGTCTCACCGAGTAACTAAACTTGTGTAGGCTTGATAAGCAGTCCAGATTCGTTCCAAGCTGAATATAAACTCTCGTTTGTTTTTTGTTTTTGCTTTTTATTTTGTTTTTCATAAATTAAACGACACCTTGATTTTGACATTATTATGGTCATTTAGCGGTCGTTTACATTATTTGTTGTTATATATGTTTTTTCTTTTTTTTTTGTTTTTTATTGGTGGTATATTGACCTCATTAACTGTATAAGGAAGCATTCATGTAATTTAAGAATAAACAAATGTGTGTCTGTGTGTATCTTTATATGATATTATCGAATTGCATATATAAGCTTTGACAGCAACCACAACCGCATTAGCATTTTATTGAATTATTAAATACAAGCCTTTAAGGGAAAGAATTCATAAACTTGATTAAATATTTTCTTTAATCAAGGCCTCTTAAGTTAAACTCTTACAGTTCGAAATTATTTGCAGTTATAAACCTATTACTGAACATGTCAGAAATTGTCTTCTTCGAAGGAATTATTTTCTTCGATTTTTCATGTCGTTTTTTTCTCTTCTTTTTTTTTCACCTTTAATTCCTGATACCATACATTATTAGGAGTAAATCAAATCATGAAATTTTTTTATAACAATAAATTAAATTTTTATTACAATCATTAACAACTTGACATTTTGTCTGATGAAACTCGATTCCTTTTCTCTGTTTCACAAAAAAACTTTAGATTTTTCTATTCCACCACGAATGGTGAATAAAATTTAAACTTAAGGGAAATGTGGAAAGAAAGAAGAATAAATAATATTCAATCAAGTTAATTTTAAGCCTAATATTTATGCATATAATAGAAATCAATTATGTTTGAAAGATATAAAAAAGAAAACAAATTATTATTGCGAAGCATCTCTAGTTTAAGTCATTTTGGGGCCCATAAAGTAGAGTTGCAAATTTGAATTTAAAAACGAAATAGGTATGTCTAACTAACGCGAAACGTGTGTGTGTGCTTAAAGGATTTTAAAAATATTCATTTTCTGTGAATTTCTTATTAAATAATATTTAAATGGACTTGAAACGAAAATCTTTTATATAAAATATTTCAGACACCTGTTAAACAAAAAAATTAAATAGAACGAAGAAAATGCGTGCAAGAACTTTCAATGTTTTTACCAAATTTGATTCAAATATCTATAATTTTTGCAACCAGGAAAATGCTTACCGCCGATATTACATGGAATAAGTCGACAGACAAATAGGCAGACAGCTGGACAATCTGGTTAGATATCTAGAATATATATACACTTTATTAGATCTTTGTAATTCGCTTCTTCAAATTAAGATTTTAATATTCTACCATATTGGATGAACGTGGCCGGTTTTTTCATTTTCATACAGGTGCCATAGGATAGCTAATACAGAGTAAACTTGGAAATTCTTTATAGAACTATCTACTAAAGTTTGTGAACAACAATCAAAAAAATCGATTTTTTTTTTGCTTTCGAAAACACAAGTTTCTCAATTTACTGTAGTTGTATTCTTTGAACAGGTTGGACTGTTTTCAATACTCACCTGCATGCAAGAACTTCCAAAGTTTCTGTTAAATTTCAAAATGATAATTTCATTCTTGTTGCCAGGGGAATATTCACCGCAGACGGACAGACGAACACGCCTAAATCGAGTCTAAATTTAAGGTTTGATTAAGAGTATATATATGCCCTGCTTCCTGTTGGGTGTAGCAAACAAAGTGACAAAATGAATGTACTTTCTCCATCCTTCGGTGGTAGGTATAAAAGTTATTATTTAGTATGTATGGACAACAAATATATATAAAGGATTTACCAAAAGTAACATGAGCCGATCTCAGTTAAATATTATTTTTATTTATAATGTTCAAAAGCCCTTCATTGTTCCCCCGTAAAAATAACTTAATATACAGCTGCGCAGTTCCTCAATAGATTAATAAAAGAAAAAATAAAACTTCATATCTAATTATAAAACCACTTGAGATTATTTCATATAAAATAATGTTTTTTTTTTCTTTTCTTTTTCTTTACAGGTAAACTTTTATATATTTTTAAGCGAAATAAATCTTTGTATACAGTACGTAAGTGTAAAGACCGTAACCAAACAACGTAGGAACCCAAGTCTGACAATCATAAGCCGCCTACAAGCTGTTGATAACTTAATTAACTTGACCAGGTAACAACAAACTTTACAATTGAAACGAAACATTGTGGTTTGCACGTGTGGAGGAAAGTAGAAAAAGTATTTAATATAATAAAAAGAAAAAAGAAAAAAAAAAAAAAACAATCGTTTGTATTACGAAGGCGAAGAATAGAAATTTGTTTGCAACCAACGTACACACATGCAGATACAAAATAATTTTGTCGATTACATTCCTACGACAACTTTAAACTGTCTCTATGACCATATTTTTTTTTTTTTTTTTTTTTTTTTTTTTGTAGGCTGTCTTTTTTTTCATCCACAAAAATTTTTATAATTTAAAGTAAATTCCAATGATTTACTGTTCAATGAACTTTTAGGGTAACAAAAACATTTTTTTTTTCTGTTTTTTCTGTCTTTTAACAAATATTTATAACCAAAAATTTATGAGTTTAAAAAAAAAAAAAAAAAAAAAAAATATTTTATACAACCACAACACTCATAAATTACTCGTTAACAATTGTTTGTGTATTTTTATACCCATCACACAGCGAGTATATTAGATTTATCAAATGCTTGTAACGCGTAAAAATTGCGCATTAAAATTATGCATAAATTATTAACTGGAATCAATATAGCAAAATCATTTTAGTCATACTAAACTGCCTGCTGCTTCCCTATGTTTCTCTCTACTAAAAGCAATACTTTTTCGAGAACTTCGAGAACACTCACAACTTCGCAATTCTCTTATTTCTCTTGTTTATATGATCAGGCTAAGTTAAAAAAAAAAATGAAAGAAATTAAGGAAATCAGTCAACGGCCTTATTCTCGAATAAATGAAAAAGCCCTAATTTTTTTTCGCCCTTCATAATCTTAAAATATTATCTAAAATATTAAATTTATTCTCAAAACTGTCTTTCTCGAAAATTACTTTGTTAAAGGCGAAGAAAATCGCCCTAAAATACCAAGAAACAATTTATAGTGGGCTCGTACACTAATGTCAAATTCATGATATAGAATTGTTACCATTTTGATGCCATTTCAAATAACGTACATTCATAGATCGTATCGTAACGTCTCGCATATCGTGTATTGTCGAGTTGTTATGCTATCAAATCAAAAGATCATAAATTAAAAGTTTTTCAAAAAGCTTATAGCTAAATTCCTTAATAATCGTAGATCGTATCGTTCGTTAATTTAAAAATGTCATCTTTATATCAAAAACAATTATCGTACATATCATCATCATCGATAAACGCAAAATCCGATATGATTATATTACAACTAATTCCAGATTAAAAAAATTAAGTGCTCAAGAATTCGTTGTAAATCGAACAGAACTTTTCTCTTAAGTTTTTGTAACTTTTAAACGTAATTTCGAATGTAAAACATTTTATGGTGTCCCTTATGCTATGCAATGTTACTACTGTCAATGAACCTTAACAGATATTTAGTTATTTTCGTAATAATGAAAAGTTTTTTCTTTTATTTTTGTTTTTTTTATTTTTCAAATTTTTTAAAAAGCGGAAAAGGCACAATTTATGTCATAAGCAACTATTTTAACGTAAATCAATATAAAAAACGTAAATACATTAATTTGGTTCCTTCAGCTACAATATCCGGACATACAAAACTTTACAAGCGATATAGATTATACATATTCTATATGCTAAGAATGCAACTTTGTTTTAATTAGAATCCAATATCCATTAGATCAACATATGTTCTAAATTCGTTCAAAATTAATTTTGAGGCCAATTTTCATCATGAAGTGTAAAAATTTAGATCTTCTTGTCATATAAGGTCTTTGTATACGTAGCATAGAGATGACGGGTATATGTGGAGAAATTTGGAGTATTTTTTTTCATAGAAAAACCTTCAAAATAGTCTATCAAATGCGGAACTGATTGTAAAAAACGGCGTGATCCATTCAACACATTTTCGAAAGGGTTTGTGTTGCTTTTCTAAAACCTAGTCAGTGTATTAAAGTTTGCAAAAATATCTTGCAGGTTAAACCTAGAAATAGATGGACAGACAGTAAACAGGTTTAACCCAATTCCGAAAATGATACTGCATGAATCGGTATAATAAAAGGAAGTAAATCTATCTTCAGCCCTAAGCGTTATAAACAGCCATGCAAACCTAATGTTCTTTGTATCATACAGGAGTGACATTATTATTAATTCAAGAGTGTAATTAAATTTTATATTTTGTAATCAGTTATGTATGTGTACAAATAAAAAAATACTAAATAATACAAAATTTGAACAAATCACGAAAATCCCCCTTAACCTATATACTGTACTATACACATTACACATATCATACAGAAATCATACCAATTATACACACACACTTCTGGTGGCAACTAAATATTCATTGATGCTCATTATAATGATGATGATATAGTGGCGGTAACGGTATTGTGGTAATGCTAACCATTAGCTATACAAAAATGAAATCATAGATAACACATAAATGCTGCATATGTATTTAATCACACCCACCCACCACCGGTTGATTAGCAAACAATACAATGCAATATTTTTTTATGCAATTCCCCCCAAATGGCACAAAAAAGCATTAACACCAATAAATACTAAATGAGATTGAGACGCAAGGGTAACGTGTGTTTAAAACTAAATAACTATTGTGCTATATACACATAAAAAGAAAAAGAGAAACGAACGAAACAAAATTCAACAACAATAATAACAACAACAACAACTCTTTAAAAAGCGAATTAAGGGTTTACACCATCGCACTATCATTCATTATTCTCAATGCACTTAATTTTTTATTCATGTGTGTTATAATTGGTTTTGTTTGTAGCTTTAATTTAACAAAAACAACAAAATATTTGTTATTGTTTTTATTATAGTTTTGTTCAAAAAAAAAAAAAATAAATAAATAAATAAAATATAAAAAAAAAGTGTTTTATAAAAGATTCATTTTTTTTAACGCTTAAATGAATGAAAAAATTTTATGAAATTTTTATATTCACTAATTAAATGTATACGGGTGTATGAATCGTATGAAAGATATTAGCAATTTTCACTGGATAAGAATGTTTCGCTATAATAAATTAAAAATTTGGAAAATTTCAATCGAATGAGTTTTTCGTACTTCCTCTGAAAACTAAACCTTGCTACGCCAAAAAGGCATAATTTTTAATGTTTTATACAAAAAAAATTGATCCAGACACACATAATCGTACTGCGTGTGATATAAAAATTAATTATATTAAATTTGGACCAAGTCGCCCAATTTTCTTTTTAAGTCCAAGCAATGATAAGGAAAGGGAGGAAAATAGGGAAGAGCTTTGTGTAGCAATTAAATCTAATTCTTAGTACTTCAGGAGGGTGAAAATTGGTGAAGGACCTGTTAGGACCTTTGGCAAAAAAGTAAATATTGCTACATTTGGACCAAATCGTCAGAGTTTACCTTTTAGACCTTCTTCCATCTCTTTACGTTAAAACAAGCAGTAATTTTTTTTTTGGTATCCCATCACGAAAATAAATGAAAAATTATATTAAGCGAAGAGCTTAAAGTCCTTAATGTTTGGCCTTACCTCATTGTAATACTTTTATTTGTTTTTTCTATAAATTTCCAATGGATACGTCACATACATATCATCATATTATCCCAGATTTCCTAGCACTATATATTGGGTGATATGTTATTTTTCTGCGGATTTTTTGGTATATTTTTGAGCGTCTTTTTATTGCCTACTCTTTTCAAATGATTGCAAACTGTCATCTGGTTGATGTTTACTGCCTCCGCTATTTCCTGATAGCTTACGTGCCAGTCAATGCTTCACCAGTTGCAAAATTTCTTCGATTTTTTCATTGACTGACCGACCAGAGTGTAATGCATCTTTGATATGAAAATTTTCGAAACGCAATCGATCAAACCACACTTGGGTCCTTCGTTCACTCACGGCATTCTCACCGTATATTTCATAAATTTTTTATAAGCTTTTGAAGCATATTTACCTTTTTTTCGTTTAAAACAATCAGGAGGCGAGTGTTGCCAGACATATAGGTATCAATAATATCTAGTGGCAAAAAACCATAGAGGCTTTTTATATGACCAAAAATATACGGTAATTATCTATGATTGATCTTATCTATGCTGACGAGTTATATATATCTAGCAGAATATACTCCTTTCGCTTTCTCGCATTAATTAGTTTCGAAGTCCAATTAAACTTTTGGAGAAAGGAGTTAATATTAATCTTTATACCATATTCTTGATCAGAGTAAAAAGGATCCATTCGTCTGGTTTTTTGTGTTGTATTGAAAACTTCGAAAGTCTCGAAAAGTATGCGCAAGCGCACTGAGGCAATATTTACAAATTAAGTTGAAAAATAAATGACAGATTCGATCAGCGAACATATTGTTGTCAACCTTGTTTGGCTGCCTTATCTTTGATTGAATAGAAATGAACGCAATTGGAAAAATTGATTTCGAATGTTGACATTTGCTACAACACATATCCTTTTCATTTAATTAAATTATTATTATTATTATTATTATTATTAACAATAATTTATAAGTCATTACAGGTACTAACCAATCTATAGTTTAAAACAAATGTTTAGTGATTTATGTATATATAACATGATCTCTTGATTTTAATTAACTGAACTGAATATTTAAACAGTTTTGCGATTATTCAGATGACGGGAGTTCCAAGATTTGATTTGTCCTTCTTGTTGTTAATTTTTCAATTAAAATCTTATATAAACTGAAAGAATCATAAAAAAAATTTTAATAACAACAAATATTTCTATAATGGTCGTAGAAATAACAGTAATAAGTTGGCAATGTGTTCTTAATTACATATATATTTAAAGAGGTCATACGTGTACGCGAATAGATGGTATGCCATAACCAGTAAATCAACTAGAAATGGAATGACGCATCGAATTTTATTTATTTATTTATTTATTTTTTATTTTTTATTTTTTATTTTAATCATAAACTGGTTACGGTTTTACGGCGACAACAATGACGACAACAACAACGCCTTTGATAAAGTACGTACGTGCCACCTTAATAAAACCGACGAATTAAGTATTGAATGCTTCCGGCAAAAGTCAGCAATAACAATAACAACAACAACAAGTAAATGTATGAATAAACAACAACAAAAACAATAGCCCAACTTCAACACTAGTATAACAAATGCTCGACACTAATAAGCCACCACTTGCTTACTATACAAAGCATACACAACACATAAGAACCTATAAATAGATGTAGAATCCGTCGTTTTCATTTACAATTTCGTGAATCAATCCGTTTGAAACATTTCTTTTTTTTAGGAAAATTCCTAAACAAAATCTTCTTAATTATTATTAGATGAGAAATTTCCAAATTTTGATTATTTCGTAGTGTTTTTTTTTTTTTCATCATGAAGAATAATTAATTTCATTATCGCATTTTAATACCTGTTTGAAAAGACCGAAGTACAAAACTCTTCCAAGTTTAGAATATTCACTATAACTAAGAACGAATACGGATTAATCAGTTCAAAAGTAATTTCGTTTATTATCGCCTCTGATATTCTATCTAAAATTTAATGTATTTTTTCGAGCAATTTTTCAATTGCGTTCGATTCGATTCGCGTTCGAAATTCGATTTTAATACATGAACAGAATCTGCTTTATTGGTTGGATAAGGCATACGAACGACTTTAGATAATTCCACAAGAAATTGACTAAAGATGTTAAACACATTCCTTAAAGGTCTAAAAGGCGATATCGGAATTTCTAAAAATTATTACATCACCAAACTTATCATCAATTGTTTGCCATGTGACATATTGCGTCCCATAGTTGAAGCCGGATGTTATTTAGATCAACAGTTCAGTCCGCAAAAGCTTCCTTAACATCAATCTATAGATAACGCTCTGCATTCACGGTAACCGAATCTTCATTCTAGTTTCTCATTCAAAGCAATAAGATCGATGATGCTGTCAGTTTAGGAATATAAAATTTACTCATAAATAATTTCTGGATTATTTTCCAACGAAAAACTTAATTTTCCTTATTCACTCTAAACAATTGAAGTGAAAATGATCCTTCACTGAAGAAGATAATTTTCTTGAAAGAATCTACAAAAAGTAGCAATGCTAGGGAACAATCGTTCGTTCCCTATATTTTGATAAAAAATTTGGATAATTTACAAACTTTTTTGAGACGCATATCTTTTCATGATCATTAACTGAACAGAACCAAAAAAGACAGAACGATTTTCGCAATTTAAGTGTCATATCAAATGAGTTTAACATGATTCTAAGAGAAGGACCTTTTAACAGATCGCACAAAGCTATGTCCATTGGACACATATAAAAAGATTCATAAATTTTGTTACGTTGGAAGTATGAGGGTCAATTATTAAATATAAATACGAGCAGTAATGTACAATTAGAGGATTAAGTCCAAAGACAAGATCACGCTACACATGATATATATTTTTCAGGAATTCTTCTATTTGAAAATTTATTGAAGCATTTAGCAAGAACTACACCTTGTATCTTCCTCTCAGTAACAACAATTTCACTTCACCTTAAGTTTTAGTAAGGACTGAATTCATGATGCACGTGTATGTTATACTTTAGAGCGTGTCTTATAAATACCATACACAAGTTTCCGGTACATTGCATGTCATGACAGTTTGTTGTTTGTTTGATGCTTTCATGCTTTTAATGATGAGAGACATTGATTTTCTGTGTGTTAGTGTTAGTTAATTAAAAAGTTGCCAACATTATCATATCGGCCACGCAAAATTGCGTTTGTCAGCACACGGTATACGGTAATAGGAAAAGCAAGGGTAATGACGTGAATGCATTACACAGTGATAACGGTGATGATGATGATGATGATGATACAAGAGAGACAGACAGAGAGAGAGAGAGAGAAAGAGACAGAGTGAGAAAGATGGGGAGAGAAAAAGAGAGTAAAGTAAACTGAGGAAGAGCAAGGGAAAGCGAAGTTGCAAGACCTTGAATATGTGTCTGGAGCAATATCTTGAATTTAATAACAATGTTGACTTGTGAATTGCGAAGAAGCAGTTAGCTAAGGCTTAAAAGATGTTAAAAAGATTTGGCACGTTTTCTGAAAGCTTTGTTAGAACAATTTTTTTGTGATAAAGCAACGTTGTAAACAATGTCGACCTGCCGGTTGTCTAGGCCGGGATTTTTAAATAGAAAATAATGTGCGTGTGTGATTGCGTCTGTCTGTCTGTCTGTCTGTCTGTCTATCCGTCCGTCTGTACGTCTCGGCCTGTTATCTTTCTCTCTCTCTCTCTCTCTTTCTCTTTCTCTCTCTCTTTCTCTTTCTCTCTTTCTCTCTCTCTCTTTCTCAAAGTCTGTCTGCATGTCTATCTGCGTGCGTGTGTTTGCCTATTTGTGTATTTTGTTTGTATGCATGCTGGAGCAGCCTAAAAATGCCAGACATTACTAATGGAATTATCTTTTCTGTTATTCCACTTTATTCACACACACACACACGCTTACACATATACATATATATATAATTTCATTATTTATTTATTTTTTTTTTTTTTTTGGAATCGCAAGGCAGACAAACTGGTGCTTTGTTGATAACTTTTTGAGGCATACTGTGTGGAATAAAGGAAAAGAGTAGAAGGAGAAAAGTTCTAAAATGCTTGGCTATGGGCTCTGGCACATAGTTGGACGGTAATGATTGATAAAACATGACTCGACAAGAACATGCAAGTAGCAGGCAACAAACACACAATGCAGGTTGTAATAAATAGAAAACGTTACATATAGAGAAACACTGAAGACAACACCACGTACATACGTAATAATGCAGCAGTCAAGATGAATGACATCTTAACGTTAAGGTGACTGAATGACTATTATTATAATACTCTCTACTACCACTACCACTAGTACTATTACTACTACTACTACTACTACTACTACTACTACTACTACTACTACTATTACTATTACTACGACTACTACTGCTACTACTACTCGTACTACTAGTACTACTAATACTACTACTACTACTACTACTACTACTACTACTACTAGAATTACTACTACTACTAATACTACTATTACTGTGCTATTGTCATGAATGTGCATCTGTGTGTATCTGCACGTAAGCGTTTATATCTCTTGTTTTTTTATGTATGTGTATGTTAGTACATATAAGTTGTTCTTCAGTTCTAATTGGACACAAGGTCTAGTTGTGTTATTCGGTTGCCGTTCTCAGAGCTCAGCTCTTAATGACGTTTTAGTTTACAGCTACAGCATTAACTCCAGCCAGCGAGCTCTGTATTAACTAAAGTTACGTAACTTGGTAAATATAACATAAACAGCAAGTAGGTGTCGAGATAATTTTTACTATTTTCATCGTAAAAGATTCTTCAAATAATCGCATTCGTCCAATAAAAGCCCCTTAACATATAGAGAATAATTAAAAAAAAAAAAAAAAAACAAAAAAAAACTGAAAGCTTCGAGATGAATTGTTTAACGTTAAAGTCAAGTGTTAAAACAATTTTTTGTTGTTGTGATATTTCATTCATATATAATTAAAAAATGTAAGTACCCACTAGGCAGCTTGCCGTGAACTTTTCGTTTCATAATAAAAAGAAAAAGCAAAAGAAAAAAAAAAAGGTTTTATTCTAAATTTTGTTTGTTTTGTGTTTTACGTGTGGGTGAAGTTTTTATATTCCTTCTCAATCACAAGTGTCCACGTCCGCCCACTTCGGTTTTTTCTCTTTTCTTTTCTTTTTTTTTTTCTTTCTGTTTAATTTTAGCATGTTTTACCATTAAAAGAAAAATTGCGCTCATGAACGCGCTCATATGATGCCGGTAAGAGGCATCGACATACATCGGTTTTGGTCGGACCATACATGGACCGACTTAAATAGTAGACAAATGGGGTACAAAAGCGCGCAGACACACACACACACGTACGTAAACACATACATACACACACACACACACACAGGCAAAATTGATTTTAATTCAATTGTCTCTTTGGACTAATCATTAAGTTTTATTTTTGAAATATGCATGGCATGCTGTGCATGGATGGCTATTCAGCAGTTGATTAACATGAAATCTTTTTACCATAAATGGTAAGACTTTGTGATATTTGATTGATTTTAAATGTTTTTTTTTTTTTTTTTTTTTTTTTTTTTTTTTTTTTTTTTTTTTTTTTTTTTTTTTTTTAATGCATGCTAATATGTTGTAAGGACTATTTTCGCTTTTAGACCCTGGCTTTTTATATTTACAACAAAAACTGTTGTAAGTTTGGCCGAAAAAAAAAAGATAAAATCGTTTTTCTCATTATAAGTGAGAGACAACTAACAGCAACAACACTTGGAAGAAGGGCTAGGCTACTTCGTTTGTCAAGTTCGATATTTTCTAAACTCATAGTCTCAACTCATAGTAATTCTGATGGTGTGTTTTACAAAAAAATGTGCTGAAATAGATCTTCAATTTTTTTTTTTTTTTGGTGATAAAGCAATTATTTACATCTTTATTACAGTACTCGTCATTAGTTTATGTATTTATTATATTTGAATATATACGATAATGTATAGATATATTACATATAGAAAAATCATTTTTCTCCACATATAATAATAATTAATATATTAATAATTTCACTTCATTTAAGAATAACTTTTTTTGCAATTATTACTCTTGGTCCATTGTAGCTAAACCTTGAAAATTAATACTCACTTTGCAGGGAACCTCACTTCTATTATATCCCACAGCTCACTCCATCAGATTAATTAATCAATTGTTTACACTAAACTTATAAATTAACTCTAGACAATATTTGTAAGAAATTGCGCTTCAAAATATCTCTTATAGGTCTTTTCATATACCCATCACTGAAGTATGAGGGTATATACGTTTTTTAATTTGTTTGCAGGCGTCTCTGTTTGGCTTTCTGTTTGTGTTAAACATTCTTCCGTTCGCAAAGGTTTGTCAAAAACATTGAAAGATCGATCTCTTGCGTACAGTATGGTATTGAAAAAGAGAATCAAATCGATCGAAGGACCCTAATTACAGTTCAACATAACATTATATCTTCTTTATCTGGATTTTCTATTCATTAGTCAATAAACGGCAACAAATACACAATAAAAAATTGCACATGTATTCTATAAAAATGGCAAAACTGGACATGCTCGAATCGATTCTACATTTGATGCCAAATAAAAGAGACATAGATTTTGTGAGATCTGTCAGTCTTCCTTCTGAGTGTTACAAACCCCCATCCTTCAGTGGTGAATATAAAAAGACTTGCCATCTAACACCTCTCGTTTCTCAATATTTATCTGAATACAAACCTAAAAACTTCTTTGCGTTGATATCCGAGTTTCCATTTTCAAGAGTTGGATTTGTTACATTTGTTGGAGAATCGTAGGCACTACCTTGCCACTAATTCTATCAGTTGTAGATTTATTTGTTTTCTATCCACATATTAATCTTCTATTAGCTAATAAAATATTATACATTACATGCCTAATGTTTTCGATTATCTTTCCAGATATCCCACAGGTATTTTGGTATCTACGATCTCTTGAATTGAAAAATAAGTTTCTTTTGCATCATGCTTTGTATTAAATTGTGCTTCTTTTATGGGTACATTTCTGTCGAGAGTTTCTTCTTTGGACAGTGACTTAATTAAATTCAAAGTTAAACATATTTTCAGGAGAATTCGAATTTATAGTTGGTCTGTAATTTTTGAGAAATATTGGAAGATTCTAGCTCACAGATGCCCTTCCCATACAATTTACAAAGTGCGAGTCAAAATTAGGGTCTCTGTTAAATCGTCAAATATCACATTTCGATTCATAAATTCATCAAAGTACGCACAGTTTTAAATTGTATTTCGTCATCGGGTACTACAGTCAAATTGAGCGAAAATTTCTTCTAGAATTTTAACTGCTTCTTTTGCCATTTTAATAAAGCAAAATGTAATGTCTCTCAATTAGAGCGACATAATCATTATGTAGCCGCTCTCATGGTTCTGAAGGCGAAGCCCATAATTTTAAAGTGATTTTGGAGGGTATTTTGGAAACAGCTGCACATTTGTTATCGATTATTCAGTGTTCAATTATTCGATTATCAATTATTTATCGATATTAAGACAAATAGACATAAAATCTCGGTATTTGTGTTCTTCTATCTTTCGGCGTTCAATTCCGCGATGACCGCTATGTATTTATTTTAAAATTGTTTTGCGATAAATACTTAATATATTACAGCCCCTTAACGGAGAACATAACGATTCATTCTATCGACTATTGACAAAGTTTCCTTTTGCTTATAAAATGCTTTTATTTCTTGATTGTTTATCTCGGCAGGCCAACCATTCTCAATGTACTTAATTGCAATAATAACCGTAAAATATAATCTTTTGATGACTCATATTGAATCATTTTGAATCATTTATTGTTAATCGTAAATTTTATAAATGTTTTGTTAAAATAGTTTTAATTTAATTTTGAAACTGCACTACTATCACGTAGTCTTCGGCTTCGCTACTATTTTTATATCAATGAGTCACGAAAGTGCATCTTTATACCCGAAGTGTGCTGTTGATATAAATTTTGATTTCAAAATTGTATTTGATATGCTTTGCTTTGATTGATGAGTAGCAATTCCACACTTATTTCCAAAAATTGCTGGTAATGCTTTATGGTCTATATGAGATTTCAATTTTCTACCATAAATCGTTTCATGGAATTTTGCAGCAGGAAATCCTATATGCGTTTTCTCTTAGCACGTAGATACAATTTTAATAGAACCATCTCCATGAAGAATACAGTCTTCTAAGTCTAAATTGAAGAAGTTAATGCAGCTTTACATGGTTCATTTCTAATAAACTGAACATTCATAGGTGACAGCTGTCAAATTTTAAAGCTATGACTATGTATGAAAAAGAAATTAGACAAAATTAAAATTAGTGTACTGTTCAGATTCAGATACCCACCCTTTTTATTCAAGAAACGGTAATGGATACTGATGAGTTTCGAAAAAACCGTTGATCCCGATTGAAAAATCTGCACAAATCCTGACCGATCCATTCGGTATCTTAATCACATCTATGGGTGTCACTTAACTTGAGTAGTTGACAAGCGAAATAACACTCAAGTCTTGTGACTTTGTGTTAATTTAGCTGCGACAATATGTTGTACAGGATAGGCTGCCGTACGCTAGACTGGAAACTTAGAGTGGAAAACTGATTGAATGTTGGATTTTGTTACCAAATGTGTTTTTGTTTGTGTAAGCTGGCCAAATTCGTCAAAAATATCTGGAACAGACAATTTTAAATCGCGCTGATGTTCTTATTAATTGACACAAGAGTGGTTTTCTGAGTTTTCGATAACTTTGTTCCAAATGTTCTTTTGATAGACATATTTTTTAAATGTAGACTTTTTTTTCCAATCCGAAGCCTTACAATCGATCAAAATTTTAAAATCATTTTTCAAAATGTTATGGACTCCTAAAATTTTGATTATAGTTGTCAGCGGAAGAAGTCACGTGTAAAAGCTTAAGACTTTTTAGACAAGAATTATTTTTTGTGATTTTGTGATTTTGCTATTTTTTTCAATTAATTAATCTCTAATTTGTTGTTTTCAATTTTATAATTTCTCTCCGCAGGGGCAAATTTGCAGCTGTTCGTCGTGCTATTCACAAGCACTCGGGAGTACATTTTGCTGCAAAATTCTTAAAGCGACGACGTCGTGCTCAATCATCGGATAAGGAGATCAAACATGAAATTGCAGTTTTAATGCTTTGCAACGAAGCCGATAATATTGTCAAATTGAATGCTGTACACGAATCACGTTCGGATACTGCGCTACTATTAGAACTGTAAGTAAATTCAAAAACATATGAGAAATATTCAAAAAAAAAAAAAAAAAAAGATTGATTAATAAAAGACAAAAGACAAATGAAAAAAAAAAAACTTGTTTTGTTGCTCTAACAATAATTTATTATTATTTAATACGCATTTACAGAGCGACTGGTGGGGAATTGCAAACTCTGTTGGATAATGAAGAATGCCTTAGTGAAGCTCAGGCACGCACCTGTATGCGTGAGGTACTCAAGGCATTACAATTTTTGCACAAACGCTCTATAGCTCACTTAGATTTAAAGCCACAAAATATATTGTTAGCGGGTGAGCGCATTGAAGGTAAGTTGCTTCATTTGAATAATCCTTTCAATTTATATTTAAATGAACTTAAAATTGTTGTTATTTTATTTTATACTTTTATTATAGACGGTCTAAAATTATGCGATTTTGGTATTTCACGCGTAATTGCCGAAGGCACTAATGTGCGTGAAATTGTCGGTACTCCTGACTATGTAGCACCCGAAGTGTTACAATATGAACCTCTGTCACTGCTGACAGACATCTGGTCAGTGGGCGTATTGGCCTATGTATTGCTGTCGGGTTTTTCACCGTTCGGCGGTGAAACCAAACAGGAAACCTTCCTTAACATTTCCCAATGTGCTTTAACATTTCCGGATAAATTGTTTGGAGGCGTCTCATCGGCAGCAATTGATTTCATACGTAAAGCATTGCGAATAAAGCCAAAGTAAGTTTTCTTCTTTTTTTTTTTTTTTTTTTTCTTCACTTTTTTAATTTCTTTACATAATATATGTTGAAGTCAATCATTTTGTTTTGTTGTTGGTTGTTAGCTCAGTATAAATAAATGAATTTAATTTTTCGTTTGCTTAAATTTTTTGTTCAATTAGTGATCGCATGACTGCTGCAGGATGTCTCGAACACATTTGGTTTAAAGACGAATGTTCCATCGATAGACACATTTTCAATAACATGGCCAAGCAGTTGAAAACCGAAACCGATGAACAGACAGAAGATGAAGAGGATGAGGATCGTGACGACGAAGTGACTGAAGATGTTGTGGAGCATGATACGCAAAGACTTCAAGCTATTAGTGTTGACAATTCGGAAGAAGATGATGACATTTCCTCCTCAGACAACAATAATGCAAATCGTCAAAATGTTCATCACACTAACGGTTATGCACATACAAAGCCAATCGTAGAAAATTTGGACAAAACTGTCATGCAAACATCAAATGTCACTAATACAAGGTCAATTAACACAACTGCACACAATGTGCCGGCTTCGCGGGCAACAACTATACCATTATACAGCGTACAACCGGAAAATCAACATAATACAGCAACACGTTTACAACAGCAGATTTTGCATATACCAGCCAGACGTCATTCGTCAGATTCTAATAAGGAAAATACATATTTAGCAACAAAGAAAATCGGTACTGTTTCGACTCAAACGAAAAAACCCTCGCCAGTGGCTGCCACAATTGTGATAGCTGGTCCATCTACAGTCAATAACCCTGTCGCCAGTTCAAACATTATACTGTCAGCCGCTAGTGATGGTGACGAGACCATACAAACGTCCAATAGCCATCATACTGCCGATATTGCACCGCAAACTTTTTTCCCCGATGCACCAACCACACCTAAGGTTATACGTAAAGCACCCAACAATGATAATTCGCCCACCTCGGTTAAAGCTTTAGTTAAAAAATTTCAATTAGAGGGCGGTGATCAGCCATTAACACCACCAGAATTTGCCACAACTGGTAGTAAAACGAATAATTGCGTATCCGCAGTTACATTGAAACCATCAAATGAAAAGAATAAAGGAAAATTTACCAATGGCCAGCAACTTTCTTCACTATCATCGTCAATTACATCAATGAAGTCTTCCGCCATTATCATAGGAAATAACAGTCGTCGTGCTTCAGAGCCTATCACCACTTTACATACTACAAAAAAAGTAAATATTACCTCAACATCGGTTCCCCTCTCAGTTCCGGCCTCTTCCAGTACCAACAATTACAAAACCACCTGTATCTACTGTGTAACTTGCGGCCAGAATAACAACAGAAACAATAGTAATAATAATGCAACAACGATTGTAACCAGTACAGTGAACGGGTCCACCACCAACGGATGCAGGCATTCGTCTTCCCCTATTGTCGTCCATGCTAAAGATTCATCAAACCATCTGAATAGTAAATGCCAAGGCAGCAGTAAATCTCTATTAAATGGCAGTAGCTACGGCAGCAGCAGTAACGACAGTTTATCTAGCAACAGTTCAACCAGTGGTGGTGGTGGTGTTATTACGTCTTCATCGACTTTGCTTTTTAGCAGTCATCATCATCAACCGCATCCTCTTTTGAACTCACACCATTCACATCATCATGGACATCATTCACATCACCATCATCATCACCACCACCATCATCATCACAATATAATGAAAAGCGCTACAACTACTGCAAATGGTCTTAGTTTAGACCAAGGTATCATTTGTTAGCTGAGGGCCAGCAGGGCGCGAAGGAATGCCAAAAGTTTCTTTCATCGCTTTCTATGTTGCATGTAGTATAAACTGAAACGACGGATTAAAACGAAATATTTTAGTTATTTTTTATGTTGTAGTGACGGTGGCGGTGGCGGCGGCATCGGCAGTAGCATCAGTTATGAAGAATTAGTTTAAAAAGTACATTTAAGAAGAATTCATTTCGTATAACAATACATTGTTAGTGAAAATAGCCTAAGTACCTATTTTTCTTTTCTATTTCAAAAACAAAAAAAAAAAAAAGAAGAAGGTTCACAATTCTTTTCCCGTCAAATACGTAATTTTGAATAGACTTATGGAAACAGGCTAGCATTTATTCTAATCCGCGAGACTTAATTGAACCTTTTTGCTGGGAAAGCTGCTGCTTTCGCATTGGAACCGACGTTACCCGATTTATACCCGATCGATCATAAAGTCTCACTTTAATTAAATTTCATAAGGCCTGTGCGTCAAGCTAACCTTTAATTTCCGTCTAATGATATCTCTCTAAATTCTAAGTTATTGTGTTAAGTTTTAAATTGAATCTAAAAGAGAATTTAGATGGTAAAGCTAGTTTAACTTTTTAACGCGCAGTAGTTTCTAAAGATTTATAGTAAAATTTCTAATAAAAAAAAATTTTATTTTTCTATATTGAAACATATTTCCGTTTGTACTGAGAAAACAGGAGCACTTTATATTATATATGATCTTACTTTAGCTGGCTTACTAAAGTAATTTTTTTTTTTTAAATGGCCACCACCGCCATTACTGCTCACTTGAATTAAATAAAATTATATTTGTTTTATTAATGAGTAGCATAATATTATTTTAACACATACAAAAGCAGAAAATATTTTTAAAAGAACAAGAAGAAAACAATATTTTTGTACAGATTTTTTCCTTTTTTTTTTTTAATCTTACCAATATTTCTTTTCTATTTCCTTGAATTTATTTATATTTCTTTTTGATTTTCTCATTTTGTTTTTAAAAATCTATTAATTATTTTCATTTATTTTTTTATGTAATACCTAAATTTAAAAAAAAAAAATCATATAACTTGTGAAAAATTTATTTAAGTTTATTATATTCTTACCTCTTATTGAGTTTTATATTTAATATTTTGTCTCTTTTTCGTTTTTTTTAATTTCCTTTAAAGCTGAAGTTTAGCTGAAATTTATAAATTATAGTTAATAAATAAACTAAATAATATATTCTCGTTATTGTAATGTAAATTTTCCACATTTTCTATATTTTTAAAAATAAAATAAAAATATGAAATTTTTCCTTATTTTCTTCTAAATAGCTACAGAATAAAACAAATAATTTATATAAATAATAATTAATTACACTGAATGATCAAATAATACGTTAATATATGTATAATGAAATTGATTGATTTAAATGTATTAATAAAACAAACAAAAAAAATGAATAAAAATATTAAAAAAAAAAAAACAAACATCAGGAATATTACTATGGTAGGCAGAGAAGCTGCTATGGAAATGTATTAATTAAATTTTCTCTGTATATAGTTGTTAAACATAGAAACAAAAAAAAATTTTAAAAGTTAATTTTAAATGTATTGGTAAGAAATTCGAGAGATAATGACTCCTCAATACCAAGGCACACCCCTGTTCAAATGCATAGTGAATATAAAATTCTATGCAACAAATGTTTAAAAGAAGAAGAAGAAGAAAGCACAAATATACCATAAATGAATGAAAAGTATTTAGCAAAAAAAAAAAAAAAAAAAAAAAATTGAAAATCACACGAAGGCTCTAAAACGTATCCGAAAATCAGCTCTCTTAGTAGTATTTATGATTGAATTTTTCTTTTTTTTTTTTTTAAATAATTTCTCATAGAATTGTGCTTGATTTGATTAGAGAAGTTTGTAACGTGTGGAGTTTTTTTATATGAAAAAAGGCTATGAAGCCTATCAAAATTTTCTGCACATATTTATATAACACAGAATAGTTTTAAATTTTCAACTTTTGACGAATGCGAATAATTGTCGATACGATTTACAACAATAATAATATAGGCATTGAATTGAGAATTCAGTACATTAGTTAGTTAGTTACACATTACACATTAGGTCAATTCTTTTTCTTAAAGTCACTCTTTTCTTATTTCGTTAGATGAGATTATTTAAAAAATATTTTTCAAAAGATTTCAAAACAATATCTCGTTATAGTCTAAGATATAATTTATTCACTATTTTCGACAAATCGAGCCAACGATATTTATTCATTCAATTTATAGTTATTTATAATTTTATTTTTTATTGTTTTGACTAAATCTCATATATTTTCAAACTTAATCCATGACGTTCAATAAAGGTGTGTATATCAAAATTAGGCACTTGCTGCATCAAAGTTTCCATCAATCGGTATTTGATGCTGATCAAGAAGACATGTATCGTGTATTGTGAAGTAATATAAATTGATGAATAAATTTAAAATGCCGCCATCCTTCGCCATAATAATGAAATTTAATAGATACTATCTTATAGCATTATAATCTTAGAAAAAGGGAATCACAATTTTCGAAATCTATTCGATGTAATATAAAATCCCTCCAAAAAAAAAAAAAAAAAAAAAACGTTCTAACCTTTTTTTTTTCTTTAAGAAAATTCTTTACAACAAAGACTGAGTATCGAATTTCGTTTTTGGGATCTTAAATTGCTTTACTAACTTATTATGTAGACCTTTTCCTGGGATAATCACGAAGAAAGAAAAGTGAAAATGTAAAGATATACAATTTTTTGGATTTTGCTTTACTGTTTGGCTTAATGATGGTTAATAAATCTTTGCAAATATATTTCACAGTCTTCCATATCCATATCATTAAATTTAGATAATAAAATATTTAAAAAAAAATAAGACGATAACAATTTATTAATTCATTTCGGGATACCGTCGTTAAAGAGATCAGCTTTAATTATTTACAAATTTTGTAACGGAACTTGATGGCTTAAAATAAAGCAAATCCATAGAATTCAATTTCAATTTCGAGTGTACACTTACGCTTGTATTCTTTGTGTTTTTTTTTTTTTTTTTTTATTCATGACATCTAATCTTGCAATAAAAAGCGATAACAAAAAACTCAAGAAAAATTACTTTCATATAAATCATCTAGAGCTTAAAATTGAAAGAAATTTCTTTTATTATTTCTTTGGTTCCGAATCCAAATCTACAATCATTACAATTAATTTTAAATATATATCAACAAAAGTCAATAGAAAATTTGCAGTTTACCGTATCGTTGAGAGAATTTTTCAAAGACTCACTCCCCTATAAACGTCGTTCTTGCCAAGAATAAGACTTTATATGACAAAAAGGTGCAATTTTTAGAATTTTATAACAACAATTGATTAGTGGAGTAGTGAAATGTCTTCTAAATCTTACTGCGATATATTTGGAATGTAGATGTCCTTTTTTTCTGGGTTGCAATCGGTAAAAGTTCTACATCTTTATTTAGCAAAATGATGTAATCTTTCATATTTTATGACGAAAATAAGAGAAAAAATCAATAGTTTGAAAGCACAGCAACCTCATAAATTCCTTTAAAAAAAAAAAAAAAAAGAATATTTTAAGTTTTGATTGAAGGGGAAAAGTTATGTTAACAGGAACTTATTGTATTAATATACCTTTAAATCAATTTGAAACAAATCTTACCGAGAGAAAACTTGCCGCATATAATAAAAATTTCATATTAAGAGTAGTACACATTTTCTAACAGACATTTGTGAATAGAAAGAAAAGATTTCAATGAGACATTTAGCGGGAAATCTAAATTGATTGTTATATATTTTCTACATTGGAACATAATTAGGTTCATTAGATGGAAGGATACACATCAGAAATCCTATAACGAATATCAAAGAAATTTTCCGAGTTAAATTAAGCAATTAAACATCTTTGTCATGTATCTTGTTTATTATAAAAATTCATTTAAAATAATTAAAACTTTACCAATATGTTCTTAGTTAATAATTAAAGATCAACTTTAAAACCCGTTTAAGACCCATTTACAAATTTGACGACAAATCATTAAATCATAATAGATAACATTTTGAGAATCTTATGAATATATTTACGCATTCATTTTCAATTTCAAGAAAGAAAATTCTAAATGGTTAAGTCTCATAATTAACAAACAAAAAAAAATTTAAATAATCATTAAAGGCCGTTCTTAGTGTCGGCAATTGGCCTCAAAGCAATTATATAACTTTCTAACTTTATTCTAGACAAATTTTTATTGTTTTCAAATCAAAGCAAAAAAAAAATTCTAATTAAATTTTAAATTATCGAATTTATATATATATCTATAAATGGTTACTTAACCTTAAGTTAAGTTAAACATTTCCTTTGAGATTAATTTGCATACAAAACTTTCTTAATTATGGATTCTTAAGAAGGTACATATGTTAGAGACTTCTCTACCAAAAGTAGACCGATGGAAAAGTGCTGCACTATTTAGTAATTTCTCATCGAAATTTATTTAGACTTCTTTTATGAGGTTAACTAAATATTTGGACAATTTATCCAAAAAAAAAAAAAAAAAATTGTTTTAACCCGAGATCGTGTTTTATATAAATTAAAATTCTTACAGAGAGCGGAGTTCCCTTGGTGCAAAATAGCTTTGTCACTAAGCGAGATACTTTACGAATCAATTGTGTTTTTGTTTTGATGCTGTCATCGGCGAAACAAATGTTTTTTTTGGACAACAGTATAACGAGGAATATTATAAAATATTGTAATTATTTTCATTAATTGTTCTGAGAACATTATCTATAATACACTCAAGATCAAAGAAATTGAACAAACCCAACCATTTTCAATTCGTATCTAACACAGGCAGTACTGCTAGCAGTGCAGACGGACGGGGAAGAATCTATCGAAGACTCAGTGAGCATTTCCAGCAATGCTCTTTAATCTCTAAATTTCAATTAATAAATACTTAGCTTCGAAGGGAAAATAAGTAGAGTAGTATAGAGTAGAGATGAAACGCGTAGATAAATATTTATACCATTATCGTCGATAAGGTCAGAAACGAATTTAAGTTTTCCTAAATGATAATGTTGTGATCATCGCCTAAACATATGGTCAACATGTGTATGTAATCTTCGATATATTCTTTTTTAATTATCACGTTGCTTTGATCCTAAGCGCATTGAGAAACTACAGTCAAGTTTTTAAGAAAATGTAGCAAATTTCCTAATTTTATAATTTTTTTTGTTTGCGCGATTATAAATTAGTATTCACACATTACTAATATAGTCAGTGATAATTTTAATAATAAAAACTAAAAAAAAAAGAAAAATAGTTAATTTGAACTTCAATTTAAAGCAATAATAAACAATATTTCTTTAAATAAACGCACAAAATATCTCATAAGGATTAATTTAAGATAAATAGAAGAACATTAGAAATCGTTGTTATTGTATCAATCTTGTTGCGCTTGCGTGATTATCGTGTCAGAAATTGAAAAAAAAAAAAAACAAATAAAAATATTGTAATCAGCCGCGCCCGAACATTGAATACCGTAGACCACTTTACAAAATATAAAACACGAAAAATTATAAATATATTATGGTGTTCCCCCAAGAAATAGGTTCACATGATCCTACATTTGCTAC
Source organism: Glossina brevipalpis (assembly GCA_000671755.1). Classification (NCBI taxonomy): domain Eukaryota; kingdom Metazoa; phylum Arthropoda; class Insecta; order Diptera; family Glossinidae; genus Glossina; species Glossina brevipalpis. The sequence goes on along the minus strand of KK351021.1, from coordinate 1,977,490 downwards.
AATTAACTTTTATGTGAACTCATTATTACGAACTGATTACCGTATAAAGGTTTATTTCTTGTAAAAAAAAAACTATATGGTAGGATAGTTCAAGAAGTGATGCCATCCAATTAAAATTTCTTGTCTTTAATTTGTACCCGAAAATACTAGTTTCTACCGATTTTCAATAGATTTCATCCTTGAGCCATAAGATCCCAAGATGCCAAATTTCTTCAAAATATTTCAAAAATTTGCGATCTGTAGATTGAACACAGAAACACGTTGGCAAACATTAGGCGGACAAATGGACAGACAGGCGTAAATCATATTTTGAATCGATCGGAGCTTGATTCTGAGTTGATCAGAATATGTTTCTGAATCGATCAGCGCAATAAATGGAGCAGGCATAAATGGCCCAAGAAAATACGATTCTGAATCGAGTTAATGATATTTGTTTGTCCGTCAATCTTTTGGTTGTTATTTGAATGTTTACGTTAAAAAAAAAATTAAAATCTGAAGCAAATAATGAACTTTTAAAAATAAAGGTTACTTAGCTTCAATCAGGCCTATAGTGTAGCAAAAAAAAAATTCGAACCCTAAAAGCAATGTTAGATATATTGCGCTTAAATTTGGTTCAAGTATTTTCAAAAAACTCTATTTGAAAATGATCACGATTCGCTTACTGACATGCCCAAAATTAAAAGAATTATTTATAATTTTTGTATATCAGTTCAAGGTGTCGACAAAAACCACTTCTTTTAATTATTATCTATAATCTTGGACTTAATTTGAAATATATTTATAGAAGTTGTACGCTCTTAAAGAAAATGGTGATGAAATGAACGAAAACAATACAGATTTACTTAATTATTCAAATTATTAATTGCATTCATTGCATTCCCATGTATAAAAATATTAACAAAACAATAATTCGATCTTAAACAAAATTTAAAAGATTTGAAAAGAACTTGAACTTATTAAAATGTTACACGAATAATTTCAGCGGAAGAGTGCAAATGCTTTCATGACTTTCTTTTTTTTGGAGTTTTAATAAATTTTCTTTACATTTCAGTTGTTAATCAGGACAAAAAAAGAAGAAATGTTCAGGTGGGCTAATAGAGAAGAATAATCATCGCCAATCAAAGAGTGTTGACTGTATTCTCACTTGGCATACATTAGGCTTCACAGGGGATAATTTATTTAAAGATTAGAAACAAGTAAAAATGTTACAATCGGCTGTAACATAACCTATGCCACCTCATCTAATACAAATTTTCATTTGTTTTTGTAATAAAATAATTTATATACTTTGCTGCCCAGTAAAAGTATGCTTCTCCGAGGGTCATCGATAAACGATCTTAGCTAACTTACAGAATAAAGTTCAAAGATGGATTTAAAACCAAACGCGACGAATTTAAATATTAAAATTTATGTAGAAAAATTTTACTTTAAGATGACGTCCGCGGTAACGGACTTCCCTTTCTTTTACCACAGAATTGAATTCTGTCTCCGATTGTTTGTCGTCATCTTATATATCAGATGGCCATTAAAGACGCAATTGTTTCAATCTGTGTCGAAATAGTGAACTAATATTTTGAAGCATCGTTCCGTGTAGAATTCTGAATACCTTATGAAGATTGCATAAGTATGCCCAACACATTTACCAAACTATCAACTTTTATTTTACCACCAAAGGATGGGCGCATATTAACTTTACTAATTTGTTTACAAGTGCTCAGAAGCGCACTCCAATGATTCCATAAAGTATACATATTCTTGACCAGTAACAAATTTAGAATCAATGCAAGCATGTCCGTCTGTCCGTCTGTGGTAAACATTTTCCTGACCGTAAAAATGAAGATATCGGCTTCAAATTTGGCAGAAACATTGGAAGTTCTTGCATGTAGGTTGATCTTGAAAATGGAACATATCGGGTACAGAATACAATCTAAACTGAGAACATTTCATTCATTTTACATATAGATCTATACACAAATTTCCACACTTATTGCACTAGCTATTAAGCAATATCTGCACAATAAGTCGGTAATAGGCCACGCCTACAGTGTCAAATAAGCTGAAAACACGTTTGTTCACTGCTCATAGACTACACAATAACAAGCAAAAATCTGCAAAGTCCATCTGTTAAAATATATTTCTTTTTGCCTTTTCTTAAGCTCAAGGTAGTGAGTATAAAAGATTCGGCAGAGCCGAATATCATTTTCTTAACGGATATAATCGAATTTGTGTCGAATATGCCAACCACTGTTAAACATGACTTTGCATTGCAAATTGTGATTCACCTTAATATAGATTAGGACCTGCCGTTAACTGCTCCTTAATTCAAAAAAAAAATAAATAAATAAATAAATAAATAAAAACAAAACTGAATGCAACACTTGTTTGAAGAAATATATAATAAACATATTAAATATTAAATAATAAATAAATATTTGCTTTATTCACACATGTAATGAATGTATTTAAAAACTAAGCTTAATATTATAATTTTGCCCATTCACTTAAGAAGAGCTTGAAAATCGTTTATATAAATTTATAAACAATTGCGTAACTGATAATAGTCACTCAGTAAAATGCGATAGTGAATGTAATTATAAAAAAAGCCATTTTAGATCAATTTTATGGTGGAAGCCTACCAAAGTTTGGTAATTTGTTGTAATTGTTAAATCTAACATATTTAATATTCAAGTGAAATATCCAACATAGATTACATATCAGTTAATCAAAAAATAATAGTTTAAAAAAAAGGAAAAAAACATACACACAGAGATTCTAAGAGTAAGACCTAAATACTTAATGCGTACCATAATAACAAAAATTCAGATAATAATCTTACAATTATCTCATATAAATATTGAGTCAATTTTGAAGCTGATGCATTAGATTACTCGAAAATGTTGATCTTTACATTTTGTGATCGACGTATATATCTATCTATTAATATGTATTTGTATTTATGATGAATTTATTTGTATAGCGTGTCCTTTGTGTACTCGTGCTCGAGTGCTACATGTTAAGAAGGTTTCGAAATCTTTACATGTTCTTTGAATATGTATGAATGTTTGTTGCTCTGGTCTAAATAGGTTATAAAAAAATCTATTCGAAATGTTAACCGGAATATTATAAGAAAGATATAAAGTATTAAAAAAGAAAAACACATACAAACACACCTACATATATCTATGACCGTGCATTGTAAGAAAAAAATACTTGAAATGTTATTCAAATGTTAAAAATTAAATAAAAATAATTTAAAAAAAAAAAAAAATAATTTTTTTTTTCCCTTCAAAAAGGAGAAATAGTAGACAAATAAATTTCTATAACATGAATACTTATGAGGAATTTTCGGTAACTGAGAGAGTTATGAAAGGAAACCAACCTTAGATGAGAAAATACAAAGAAATCAATTTCGAATTTCGACTTTGATCATGACGGTAGACGAGTAGAAGACGAATAGATGGTGGTCCTGAAATAAAGTTGCGGAAGAAAATCAAATTTTATATAAGAAATAATGTTTAATAATTTAATAATAATTCAGTTTATCGGACATCAGAAAAAACATCGGGAATGGAGAGGTAAATGTTCAAATTTTTTTTTTTTTCAAGAAGAAAAAAAATTATTATATCAAGTGACGAAGTTAGTGAAGTTAGCCCACATAATTTTCTGAAGTTTGTGTCTTTGCTAAGACAACTGATAATAAATTGTCTTGGAAAAGTAAACAAAATGCTTACAAAGCTTAAACAGAAATAGAAAATACAAACGTGCTTTATGTTATACATGTGTAAAAAATACGAAAAAAAAAAAACATTTTTATTATTCATCATGAACAATGTTGGACAAAATTTGCAATGAACAAAATGTGTTATAAAAATTTTTAAGGAAATAATACACCTCCAGTTTTTTGATATGCGATAAAGGATTCAGTAAATATACTACTGCGTTGAGTACAATATAAGTTGAAAAGAAAACAAAAAAATTGTACCATTTTTTGACACTTTTCTTAGCACCTTTTGTTATTAAACTTTCTCTGCTGTTTCGCTCTCTTCTTGTCATACTTTTGGTTTGTTTACTCACGAAAAAGTATTTAGTACAGAAATGTGGCGTCTTATTATATGTACAGTTTTTGATATAGAATATTTGTTTTTGGTTTTTGTCCAAGGTGAGATTTTGTACAAAATATTTAACACAGGGATGCGTTTACTTATTATGTACAAAAATTTTGACGCGAGAAGATTGTCTTTGATAAAATCTTAATATTCTCCTTTTTGTTTTAAAGTTTATGCCAGCATTGCCATCGCATCGTAGCTTGTACACAAACCGTAAAGAATTTGACATTATATTGTTAATGGAATTGTTAATTAAATTAAGACAGAGAGGCTGAAGTAAGTATAGAATTAAGACAGGGTGACTAGAGTAAGTATAACAAATGCAGATGCAAACGAAGAATACGTGTTTATTTTCTTTCAAGAGTCGATGATTCTTGCGATTTATCTTAATCTATAAATAGTTTATTAGTTAAAAAAACATACATATATTGTTACGAAAATCACAAAATAATATCTACGCTTTTCGCAATCTAGCGATACGGACTTTGTCTAAAGGAAAAATACAAAAGGCATTTTTGTCACAATATTATAAAAGTCAAATTGTGATCATTTATTTTATAATAAACAAAGGTTATTAAGTAATACAGAACGAACCAATTTTTTAATAATTATCCAAAAAAAATCGAATTGAAAAATTTTTTAGCCAATCAAAGTTACAAATTTTTGATTTCTTTCAAATATATTGCAATCTTTTAAATTTATTTGAAGAAATAAGCAAGAGATCTTTTCAAGTTTAATGTATAAAGACATTTAGGTCTTTAAATCTTTAGAAATTTCTAATAAAAATCGACTTTCAAAATAAGCATTAAGCTAATCAAAGCGTTCGATGCTTACTTCTTACGTGTGCAACAAGCAAACTTATTATACTTTTACCTTCTTCTTATTGTAGATATAAAAAATAATAAGAAAATAAAATTTTATGAATACATATATAAATAGGTTTCACATGGTAAAGAAGAAAAGAAAACGAATTGTATAAAAAAGAAAAGGATAAATGAATATATAGCGCATTCCTTCCTTATATTGTGAGTTTCTTCCTTAATTGAAGGGAGGTATAGAGAGTCAATAGCGGGTATTTTTTTGGTCTGTCGTCCTAATGTTGTATATATGGGGAACACTTCATCGAATTTAATTGAAAAACGTACATTCATATATTTGTTGATGTAATATTTTCTCTTTTTATTTATTTATTTATATTGTTTTTTTGTTTTTATTAATCAGAAAAGAAAGCTTACATTAAAAGATTAAAAAAGTTCGTATATTTTTAAATTATTTACACCGAAAAATTAGAAAATACATTTTTTTCGATAGGATTAAATTCTAATATCGTTTTTCTTGATATATTTATTGATAACAAGTTCAGATAATTTGTTTTCTTCAACAAATAGTAAAACGTATTTATTGTTTTTTACTTATAGTAAAATAAACAGTTCTCGGAAAGTTATATATTATTTTTGTTAGATAATTTTTCTCTTTTGTTTTTTGTTTTTTTTTAAGAATTTTCTAAATTGTTTAATTTTCATATTTGATTCGTTATTTTACATGCTTTTTTTTCAATATAATAATAATATGTATATCAACATTTATGTAAAAAATGTCCTAATTATTATTATTATTATTATTATTTAGTTTTCAGTCTTTAACTTAAGTTGAATAATAATGATTTCTTTTAAATTAATATTATGTTACATATATATTAGAAAACTTGAATATCATAGGAATATATTTAAGAAATTTTAACGGGATGAAATATATTTTATTAATTTTAAATAAATTCACTAAAGACATCAAATAATAAATAATAATAATAAAATGAAAAAAATAAAGAAATGAAAAACAGAAAATTAACTAAGAAACCAAAATAATCAAAAAATTAGTCGGAAAGAGTTACATATCATCTTCGGGTCAATTGTTGATTTCAATCAACTAAAACCAATAAATAAAGTGTAAAGTGTAAAGTTATTCGTTAATTGTGTGCAGGTCGATTGACTGATGCAGATTATATTTAGAATGAATTAGCGCTTAGACGAATCTGAGAACTATTTGTTCCAAGTTTTCAAAAACTTATTAGGTATGAGTATTGTGTGCGGGCTAGTAAACAAATTATCATTTGAGTTGCAGCAACAGGCAGGCAAGCTTATGATCATGATCAAGGATATGTATCTATATGTATGTATCTGAACTTTTTGTTTATATGTAAGGTGTTAATTATAAAAAAAAAAAAAAAATAGAAGAAAAGAGGAAAGAAACAACTGAAAAGTTATGAGATTTGAACTTCAGTTCTTGTTAAAGCCGACACGTAAGCTTGTGTTTATTTTTTCAAATCTATCATAGACATTACCGACTAAGAACATGGAGATAATGGAAAATTGTAGCTATCTTTCCGAATTTTAACCGCGAAAGTTCCAACATTTGAGAGACATACAGATAGACTGACAGACTGACTCGAAACGATTCAAAATATTTGCGTACTTAAGAGAATCTGTAATACGTCTGGAAAGATGTTATCTATTTAATTAATTTCACAAGCCCGCAATGAATTGAAAAATTAAGACATCACCCAAAGAAGTTACGATATAAGCAAAAAAAAAAAAAAAAAAAAAAATGCTGAAAATTGTATCTTAAAATAAATAAAAGATAAATATAAAATTTAAATTCGTAAGGATTGCTCCTAAAAAAAGCATTAAATCAAATTCATAACAAAATAAAATTAAATTAAAAAAAATTAATTCATAATAAACTATAAATTATCAAAAGAAATTAACAACATTCATAAAATAAAGATAATAATAATACTTAAAAAAAAAAAAAACAAATAAATTACTAATTGAATACGAAATTTCAAAACATAAATAGTAACCTAAACGGAAAACAATTTTCGTTCTTTTCACATTTTATAAAAAATAAAATAAAAAAAAAATTAATTCAAATTAAAAATTGTTTCTTTTTTTGAAAATTAAAAAAATTAGTTAAATTTATAAGGGAATAAAATTTAACCTGTTTCGTATTTCTAGTTTTTAAATCCTGTATATATATATATATATGTATATATATATATATATGTATATATATATATATATGTATATATATATATATATAAATATTCGTTATTTATTATTTTCCTGTAATATTCTAGTTTATCTTAAATTATTTTTAAACTACAAAGTGACTTTAGTTTTTTTTTTTTTTTTATTTTATTTTTATATTTCTGTTATAACTATTAGTGCTTCGTTATTAATAAAATTATTCAAATTTGTCAGCAATAGCAATAGCGAATTGTATGAATGTATTTTCGAATTTTTTGTTTTGCTCTATGTGAAGCAATTTCGACAGTCGATTTTCAGAATTTAATGACAATGAAGTAGCCTTGAAGTAGTAGATGCCTAATCGTGATATTTATATTCCTTACTAAACGATATAATGATATGACATGAGCTTTAGAAACGGAGGTGCAGGAAGAGAATTTAGGAATATGATAATTTTGAAACGTTCCCAAAAAGTATGCACAATTATGATATATATATAACTATGTCCTTCGTTCACTCCCCCCTAAAGTGGTTATTCTATTTTAAATTTTTACTATTAGGACGAAAAAGTAGACAACAGATCGCGACGAGACATTGAATCAATTTAATTCGGCCTCACTATGTATGACTCTGTCTGTGACTGTGTTTTTGGAACAATTACGATAAGAATCAACTTACACAATAACTAATTAGTTATAGTAGATTGTATTGTTCGATTGTTACGATTGGTAAAGATTTTTATGCGATCAATTTAAAAATCCCCCTTAATCTGAAATTACGAGGAAACGTTTGCGGACCCACACAACACAACACAACTTTCCGGCTGCGTTTTTATTGAACTCATTTTAAGATAAGTATATGAAATCACAAATTGAATTTTAATAATAAACACATATGAATTTAATTTAAAGTTTACGTAAGCTCTATGATCATAAGCATTTTGATGACTTGAATTGAAAATTTTTGTATATTTCTAATAATTCTCTTCTCAAATTTTTATTTTTTTTGCTTAATGTTGACAAACTTAACAATTTCATATATATATATATATTTATATATTTATATATAAATATATGACAATAATAACTTAAAAATAATCATAAAACATACGAGTTTTTTTTTATATCGTAAATAATTAATTAATCATTATAAGAAATAATTGAATAAGTTTTTTCGTTTTAAAAAGGAATCAAAATTAATTAATGCTTAACTAAAGGTAGTTGCGTTTCACATGTGTGTGTGTTCCTCGCTTATCAAGTAAATCATTGAATAGATTGTTAGCTAAAGTTAAAACATTAAGTGCAGCTCTCAGTAAGCGGCGATCACCGCGTTCACAACTGCTACAACTATTTATGTGCTTAAATCAAAAACCAAACAACTTAAGTTTATATTTTGTGATTTAGATGATATTTGTGACTTTAGAAATATTTGTTATTTTTATTTTATTTTTATAATTTTTTATTATTTCAAAATTATTTTATATATATTTTAGAAATTTTTTTTTTTTAATTTTCTTCTTTTAACATTTTGTTATATATATATTTTACTTTTTTTTTAAAACTTTCATGGCTTATAGTTTTCTAAGTTGTTGTAGTAGACGTGGTTATTGCTTTTTCTTTGTTTTTTTTTTTTATTTGTTTTTCTTGCTTGCTAAGAAAAGGCTAACGAGCGCTTGGCTTATTCTTAAAATTCTTACATATTTGATCATTTGATAGATTTTTAAGCTCTGGGGATAGAATTTTCGTTTTTTCTAAAAACTCCATTTAATTAGAAAAAAAAAACAAAAAACAAAAACAAATATTATGAAGTACTTGAAAGTAATTAAAAAGATGGCCGGATTCACGTATACAAGTCTAGTATAGGACATCGTTTCTTACTGATCGACTTTGAAGAATTAAAACCAACTCATAATAAATACCACAATTTAATATAATAAAAAAGGGTAAACGAGACGAAAGGCTCATCTACCAGCACGGATGTTATTATTATTATGATTAGTTTTTGAAAATTTTCTCTTTGTTACGATTGTGTCCGTATACACATAAGTCCGTAAGAAAATTTGAAATATTTGTTAAGCTTTCGTAAAATGTATTGAAAAAAATTGATTCATCATAATTAAGGTTTAGTTCGACTTTTGCGAGAGTTGAAAAATTATCAAAAAAAAAAAAAATGCTAGGTTTAATCGAATGAGATGAATTATTATTGAATAATTATTTACAATAATATTTTGAATATTATTGTATTGTATTGCATTGTATTGTATAATATTGATACGATTTATTTTCCAGCTTCTGTTATTGTTCTCGTATATGACGTATATTTCTTTTGTTTTTAATATAGTTTGCCAAATGAGCAGTGGCTCGCGTTATCTACAACAATGAAAGCTTTTTCTAAATATCGGCATAAATGTCAAAATTCACCGACGTATGCAGGATATGATATCTATTGAAATTTTACAAGGGACTTATGCGTTAAGCGTTTTTGAAAAGATTAATGTTTTTTTTTTTTTTTTTTTTTTTTTTTTTAAAGATGATTTTTTTAGAAGAGATTCCGCTTTTTATGAATATAATTTCATTATTTATTTAATAATGATAACAAAATGTGTAAGTGGCTGAAGCGAACGTACGTCATATAAGAATCCATATTATTTTTGTTTTGTTTTGTTTTTTTTTTTTTTTTNTTTTTATTTTTAAAGATGATTTTCTTTTTTAACTCTCGAGCTCTATCAAGTAATCAAAAATGTTTCGAAGCAAAAATATTAGGAGCGGCCAACAATGATTTTTATACGATAGGATGATTGGTTTCGTCCGAAAAAAATAAGTCATACAATTAATCTTTTTCAATTTTTCGTAACCGAGAGAAAACTGTAAAAGTGATTTGATGCAAGCCAATGGGACTTTCTTATGTCTTTTATCGCGTAAAATTTGTAAATTATTGATTACGAGTTCTTATGTCTTTTACCGCGTAAAATTTGTAAATTATTGATTGCGAGTTTGCATTGTCGTTAAAGTTGTTTTTCAGTTACAATCGAATGAATAGCAATCGATTACAATTGTTATGCTTGAAATACACGAAAGCAGCGAAGGGTGATGACGGTTTTATTTGCTTCTGAGAATTTCTTGGTTAAACCTCAAATTACTTTGAATGTTTCTATAGACTTTATGTCAAACATAATGAAATTTTTTGCTATTGCCCGGTTTAAATGAAAATATGATTGATAAATTTTTACCTGTTGACCTCTCCTATTGCATGTGCATTAAGTTAAGTATTAGCATAGAATTGGACTTGAATGTCTCTCTAATTATTATAATAAATAGTTACCCTTTATGGTTACAAAATCTTACGAGCAATCATGTATAATTTAAGTGATATTAATGAAGTAAAATTCTTTTCAATTTAGAAGGCACGTTTTCATATATATATATATATATATATATATATATATATAAATATAATATATATATATATATATATAAATATTTATATATATATATATAAATATATATGTATATAGTATATAAGTTAATTTTTTTTTGTTTTCAAACTATTTCTTTAATTAGATATATATATTTCTTTAAGAAATCACAAAGAAAAAAGTTATAAAAATATCAAATAAGTTTTTATTAATAATTAATTACAATACAAGAAGAAGAAAAAAAATAAAAATAAAAAAAATATCAAGATTAGTATATAAACTCTGTCATAGAAGTATTGGAAATAGTTCACTATGGGTACGCGTATTTTTTTGTTTTATTTATTAATGTCACCTGTCTGTCACACAGGGCTATGTTTTCTACATGTCTATAAACTTGATAACAATTAAGGAGAAAAATTGAGTAGAGAGAGACATAGAGAGAGACAGACAAACTATTTGACAGGTATAATTCTGATCGGTAAGTATTGTGACTTTATCGTTCGAATATTCAATACAGCTTCACAATCGCAACTAAAGTATGATTTACCGAATTGGAAACTAAACATGGACATGTCGACTTGAAATGTAAAATTTTTAAAATATGCAAACAGATTATTTGGGTCAATTTAATCGGAACTAATTCGTATTCAAGCTTTATACGTTATAATTGGTACAAGGATATGACTTTGAGGGTTTGAAACATAAACCCGCTTACAGGTTTTATAGTAAATTGATGTGCAAAACCCACTAAAAACTCCTTCGAACATGATGTTTGTGGCGATTCTTTTTTTTTTTTTAATAATTACGGAATTTCTTCCAATAAACTGCTTAGTAAATAAAAAAAAATTATTTAATCTATATGAAATGTTTTAAAGGTTATTTTCACTTGTAAAGATGAGGAGCTGCTTACAACAAATCTATTTATGTAGAAGAAATTTCGATCCGTATACGAGTGCGCGTATTTGAATATTTCCGATACTTTTTTTGACAGACTTTTTCTCATCAATTCAATTAAAAAAAAAATATATATATATTTTTTAAATTATTTTGCAAAAAGAAGCATTAGCTGCGAAAAATGTCATTCAATACTTGAAAAAGCCTCTTAAGATTTGTTTTAAGAGGTGTCGAAAATCGAATGCAAATATAAACCGATCACAATATTAAATGTAATCAGATGCTTTTTAGGTATATTTTAGCCCACCGTAGAAAATACTCTAATAAAGTTAATCAAGGTGTAGTTTAAAGCAAAAAATGTCGCTAAAAATAAACAACAAAATAAACTCTTGGGGCACAAACAGATTTCAAAAATAACTTGAGATCGGAAGGATACCCTGCATCTGACTTTTCACTTCTGGTAAGCAAAGAAAAGCGAGTATATTAAGTGAGCTTTAAATCTTTTTATTTAATATATGAAAGGTGATCTCCGAAAAAATCATTTAAATTTCGGTGCCTAAAACTGTATAAAGTGTTCAAAATCGTGTAAGTGCTTATTTTCGTTTTTTTTTTGTTTTTACTTTTGAAACACTCAATTTTCCAAGTAACTTAAAATTTGTAATTCTGACAAACAAAAAAAGGAAATGTCTCCAAAAAAATATGCAAAGAAAGTAAATGAAAAAATATAAATAATAAAATAAATACATAAAAATAAAGTTTTTATACAAACGATAAAGGAATTAAGTTTTTGCTACAACACTTTTTCAGCTTAACCTAACTTTTTCTTTTTTTTTTTTTCTTTTTACCTCAAATTTTCACATTTATATTTCAATCATTTTTATTACCTAATTCATGTCCTTTTTTTTTTTTTGTTTTCAAATATGTACATAGAAGAAAAATCACGATTATTTTTACTAAGGTTTTGAACCTTATTTTTCATTTAGTTCTTCTCTAGAAAGAAAAAAAAATAAACAGCAATTTAAACAAAATACTATCGTTTCTTAAAACTATTGGCGGTAGTTTCTTGGGTAACATCAGGGCTCTGTGTTATTGCCTGTTTGTTGTAATCATCGACAGAGTCTATGGTTTCTTGATTACCAGTATTTAGATATAAAATAACTCGATCATTACTACTGATACTACTGCTAATGCTACTCCTACTACTACCACTACTACTACTACTACTGCCCCAACTATTTTGAATGCTACTACGACCGGTTAAACCCTCTAGACCCCTATTTGCTAAACTATTAACAATGCCCAACCAAGATGGTGTCTCCGACCACCACAGTGTAGGAAATCACCGTTCTGTAGAGTGCGTAGTCGAACCATAGCCGCTACCAAAGGAATTAACCGAATTGCGTCTAAAGAAACCCAAAGTCTCAAGAGTCTTTAGTGTGCGGCGTACAAGTTCATCTTTATATTTCCATATTGTTTTATCTTCCACCGAATGTTCACGATATTCTTCACATGATTTCTTTAAAGTATTCACACAATCAGCTCTATAATGCTGTAGATGAGCATCTTCAGTCTCAACGGGATATGATTTGCAAATTCCACCCAAACAAGCCAAAGGAAAATGATTGTGTAACGTTAATACCCTTTCGGGGTTATGGAAACATTTTACATACTGATTAGGCTTAGTGTAGTTTTTGGCTCGATGTACATGTTGCAGCATATGCATATACTTGGGTATACCCTTGTGCCAGCCATGCTCGTGTTGTTGATCATCCAAAAAGTAAACGTTACGGAAATTATAACTATGATAACCCTCAGGGCGGCTCTTAAGCGATTCCGGTATTACTTTAGCCATCAATTCAGACCACAAGACAAAATTACCTTTAGGCATAATCACTTCATCTACATCCAGCAGAGCTATATAGTCGTACAAATACAAATTCTTGTAAAGACAATCGTTATAAGGTATTACTTCATTTTGTCGCTTATGATTGGTTTTCTTGGTTAGATATAAATGCTGAAAACCGGGTACATTCGGTTGACCGCCAGGTAAAGTCAATGGACTTACGTGAACTTTACCCTCTTGCTCATAATGCTGCAAAACTTTACTAATATTGGGATGTACTTGTAGATTATAGAAATAAATTTTATCGGCACCCAAAATATTCAACATTTCTATCCATTCGATAAAACGTACCGATAAATCATCGTACAGAAAATCTAAACCTTTCACGCATACTGCAAAACCTTTCTTTTGATCATCCGGAGGACGATTGTAAATCACACGTAAATTATTGGTAGCGGTATCGCATTGCTTCTCGACCATAGATACTGAACTCGGTACAACACCGTGAAAAGGTTTCGGTATTTGGCAAGCTATTAAATACGGTTGATAGATGCCCTGTTTATAATTTCCCCATTTATTGTACCAAATATACTTGTATTCATAGGTTTTAACAATAAATGGTTCCTTCTGACCATCAAACCAAAATTGACAGAAAGTCTTTACTTTCGGTTCTATACGATCAATCATACCGAGTATACGTACTGTCGGTCCAAGCAAAGAGTTCTTACGTATATCATAATAAGCACCGAACAATTGAAATGTTCCATTAGTTGTACGCATCGTTTGCCAATAGATGTTATTGAATTCCAATTCAAATATCGAGGGGTATTTGGCACAATTGGAGGATTTTTGTTGAAGGAAATTCTTATTTTTACTCCAGTAAGCGATTGGTAACGACGGTATACGCGATTCAACGTCACGCACCAGTTGTTCGTCATCCATAGCTGGTAGCATCAAGAAAAAATAAAGATAAAATAAGAAAGACGAAAAATCGTTACAGAGGTTAGATAAAAAAAGAAGCGATTTTCAATGAAATACAACTATTTATTATATATATTTTACATTGTAGTTATTTCCTTAATCTGAAAAGTAAATTGGATTCACCCAACTGAACGCTATTAATTTAAATTGAAGTTTTATATATTTAACGATCTAAAAATTTGGCAGAGTTTTCTTTTTCTATGGTCCTGAGTTGTATGCTTTTATGATTACAAAATGTAGCGATAATTATGAAAATGGTTTAAGTCAAAAATCGAATCTAGTTTATATTATTCATTTCATGTGTAGTTGCAGTTTCTTACCTATAAAAATTTTCCGCTTAAATTTTTGAGTATAAGAATAAGTTAATTGCTTTTCCGTCTGACAGAATTTAGTTTACTTTTCGAACTCGATTCTCTAAATAGGAGATGAGGCAAAAAAAATTGAGAGGTTTTTTTTTTCTCAATTTTTTTAATACATTTTTCTTTTTTTATATCTAAGTACATAATCGCCATTATCATCTATGACTTTTTGCGATTGTGATGAAACTATTGCAGTAACACTTTAAAATTTTTGGAACTTCTGACTGAAACACGTGTTCAACTGATTTTTGTAGACCTCTTTTGATGTTCGCTTTTTACATCATTAAGACATTTCGGCATAGAGTGAAATAAATGGTAGTGGAAAGAGGTAAAGTTCGGCCTACACGATAGATGGATCAAAATTTTCTAAACAAAATCTGTAAGCTTTTGCCGGCTTATCAAAGATGTCAGCGATCTGGCGTTGCCATAATGGAAGACAACTATCCTTTTAGTGATTAATTCTGGCTGTTTTTTTTTTAACTAATAGCTTGCTGAAATTTGTTTAACTGCCAAGATTAGAGAGTATATACAATCAATCGTTTAATCAGGTTCTAAAACCTCATAATGTACAGTTCGCCTACGATCCCACCATATTTAGAGCATAACCTTAATGAAGCTTTTGTCGTGTCACTCTTCTTCGGGTGTTAGTAAGATTTCATCAGCTTTTCTACCAATGTGAGGTACATTTTTAACATCGAAATTTCCAGAACATCTCTCAATATTTTTTCATGTAAACAATATGTCGGAATAATTGAGATTTACATCATTTTCATAATCAACGGCACCTTTTGTAAAACTTATTAAAACTTGAGAATAATATGATTATATTAAATTGTAATATGTATATGATTAACTATGAAAAATATCGACGTCCAGAATGCAAAACAATCAGTTAATTAATTACTTTTTTCTTTTTAAATTTTTCTATGACCATTCAAGGATTAAGACAATGAGAAATGAAAAATATTTGACTTATATTAAATTCATTTTAACAATTTAAAACGTTCTAGTCGGTGATGCCCGACTATTAAATATCCTAGACTACTTCATCTATAAGCGTAACATCAATAACTATCCTCTCTATTCATATCAAAGTCTAGTTTCCATGAGAACTTTTTGAAAGGAGGGAGTTCGGAACATAGATCTATAGTAGTCTAAGCTTACCATATGAACTTTGTAGGTAGGTGAAAGTTCATTTATGGCTGTATGCGTCATATGAAGAGGTTTAAAAAGTGGTTCCATGTCAATCCAAATTTTCCACATTCATTTAGGTGGTCAAGATACTGACTTTAATTCATTTTTGTCGAAAGGTATTATGAAAGCGGAAAATTTTTTTATATAATGTTTTTTTTTTTTCATTTTAGGGTTTTATATTGGACAGGATCCATTATAAAACGTTTTTAATATCATTTTGCTTTGGGTTAAAATATGTTAGGGTAAAAAAATTTCATTCAAATATCTCAAAAGTTGTGATCTCTGGGTTGGAAACCATTTTTTACATGGACAGACATCAGACACGCAGACAGACAGCCAGAAATGCTTTATTAGTATGATAAAGAGAGAGGCTTTCTTAAGTCATTTTGGATGTTACAAACATTTGTGCGAACTTAATATTCCTTTAACACCAGCGGTAGAGAATTTAAAAATTTTAAAATAAAATTGAAGCTTATGCTTACCCGTTCGATTGTCTACCAAAATTTCGGAAGGATCAAAACGATCCGTTGTCGTTGAACCAGTCTCAATAAAACGCAGCATATCCTTTTGCAACAGTATGCGACCGCTTAATGGCACCGAAGCATATTCCTGAGGCACAATATTAGAGCCGTGCATTTTAAAAAGACCGATAATAACGAACGACCACACGCAAAGCGAGAATAATATTTTCAATATGATTTTAGTACGAGCCATGATATTCGGCGATTTTCTGATCAGGCGGGTAGTTGAAAAAGACAAAAGACAAAAAAAAAAGAAAAAAAGAAGGACTTTCTAGTAAAAAATATATTTATTTATTGTCGCGACGACGAGAGCGACGATAGTGACGATAGTTTGAATTAAAGCCAGATGAAACCTGAAACGAAAGAATGAGTAAATAAAAGCGTTATTAATGAATTGTTTACTTATGTGCACTTTATAAGAATATAAAAGTTAGAAGAAAAGGGAATAACTTTAATTGGTTTGTTTATGTTTAACTAAGAAATTATATTTAAGTAAAGAGGAAAAGATAGGAAGAGAGGTGGAAAAGTGTCTATTAAAGAAAAGCATAAGATTTTAATAAAATTGTTGGCCTTTATCTGGCTGATTGTAATTGTGACTATGGGGGTAAGGATAGTCAGCTAATGTTAATGTGATTTTGCTTCCTTGTCGCTTCTCTTTCCGTTTGCCATTGTCGGCGTTGTATTGTCATTCATTTGCCTTTTGTCTCCGTTGGAAATTTAATGTAATTTCTTTGTCTTGTTTTCGTTATTTTTTTTTTTTTTTCTTAATGTTTTCTTTCTTACTACTTATTACTAAACTCTATGGCACTGACCGTCTCTCGTGTCTCAATGTATTTTATAAAAAATTTTAAAATAATTTGAAGTTTTTTTTTTTTTTTTTTTTTTTTTCAAACAAAACCAAGAAAAAAAAAAAAGTATGGAAAACTTTTCTTTCTTCAGAGTTATTCTCTTAGATTGTCTTCAGTACAAGTTGCACTTAACTTCTGTGACATGCCACTGCGCTACGGCATGATATTTATGAATTTAATGACGTGAAAGATAAAGTTATGCTCCACAGTTACAATATGTTTAAATGTTCAGGCCAGCAGTGAGGCATACAAGAGCAGGAATCGAAAGGAGAAGCTAGACGTCGTCTTTCTAATAAAATTTTCTAACAATGAGTTGAAAATAATTTTTGGCATATGTTGCGACAGAGACGAAAACATAAAGAGAGAAGAAATGAGAGAAGAAGATAGATAGATAGATAGAGAGAGAGAGAGAGAGAGAGAGCGGGAATAGCACGCTGAACTTTAAATTTATTTATTTATTTACTTTTTTTTTTTTTAGGTTTAAGTTTGAAACATTTTTTAAATTGTATTTTAAAATTAATTTTAGAAAAATACTTAGGCATTAGGTATTGTGTCAAGATATTTGAACATTTTTGAATAAAAATAGATTCGAAAAAGGGCTAACAATTTAAAAATTTCTACTGCGAAATACTTAACAGAAACACAATTAGCTGGCGGATGTTTTAATTATACAAAAAAAAAAAAAAGAAAGAGATCTTCAGCTTTGTGTTGAAACGCAATTTTAAACCATAGCTCGAAGTTAAAGTAGTTGTGAAGACGATTTCACACAACAAAGGCCTTGTGTAATCAGCTTAGAAAGTTGCCGTCAGACTGTTAAGTTCGTTTGGACCTTCGACGGATTTGCTATACTATTTTTCACGTGTCTTATCCAAATTTATAATGTTTGTTCCTCACAGGTCTTTTGTATTTCGATGTTCTCTCGAAATATAGCTTATTCTGTGGGAAGCTTTGCTATCCATCCATTATTCTTTACGGTAATTGTAACAGTTTGCTGCTCGCATTCATGTTGAATACATATAGCCCGCCTTATATTAAACGAAAGTTTATATTTGTGCCGACATTTATAGAAGTATTCATCGATATCCGTTTGTATATGAACTTCATTTATATATAATACATAGAATGAGAAAATATATATATATATTTCCAATCGATTTTGAAATTCATTATATAGTGAGAAAAGAAGAGAATGCCGGTTACTTGTAACTTAAGTAATCAATCGATCCCATTAAAGGCAGAAGGTGCTTATTTTCTCATTTAAATAGCTATTTAGGCGATGTCTCCTATGCATGTTATAGACAGAGGAGAAAGGAAATGGCGATGTCTTTATTCGATTTTTAAATGTGGTGAAAGAATCGCGGCAATGTGTCGTGTGTTGTGTATTTGGAGCCTGTCCAAAATTCATGGGTGCATGGATGGATAGTGACTGAGTACTGAGCCGATTAATATGATTAAACAACATAGTTGGTAGGCAAATATTTTTTTATTTCAATCGAATACATGTAATATGTGTAGAGTAGTGTGATTAATAAGTAAAGTACTTGATAAAGAAATCGCAGCTTTTTTGCGAAATTAAATGTTATTGTATCAATAAAGTCTCCGTATAGTTGGATAGATAAAGTCCAGCGAATTAAAAAAAAAAAAATGTTATGCATTTAAATAATATTATTGCTAAATCAGGTTAAAATTATTCTTTCTTTGTATTCAAGTTCTTAATTTGACATAAAAATCGCAAAAGCTATCTTTTGAGATTTCGCTAGAAATCAAATATAAGAAATACTACGATTTTTCAATTTCAAGTTCCATTTCCGCTATCCAGTATTTAGCGATTTTATCAGAGGAGCTTCGTTAGAAGACGTCACAAGCTTCTTCTTTCTTTAGTTTAACTTAGAAAAAATAGTATAGGAATCATGACACGAAATTCGCTCTTTTCGTTTGCGAAAAAAATCGTCAAAATTGTTTATTTTATTTTTATGTAATCATTTACTTAAAGTTATCATCTATATAAGATGGGTTTCAGCCTTATAAATTAAAGCATAGGTGGATAATAATTGGAAAAACAACATCTTATATTAGGGCTTAAAATAATATCGTTATGACTATCTAAAATATGATACATATATACGACTATAATTTTAGTATAAAGAAAAGAAAAAGTACTAATCTAGGGAATGAACTTGACGTTTGTAACGTCAAATACTTTGTTTACCGGTAGATAAAAAAATACATTTCTAAGAATATATTTTATATCTAGGTGTAACAATCGGACAGACAAATATTATATTTTGTTGCTCATGCGTTGCGTGCTAGCTCCTCAATCGGTAGCAAATTTGCTTTGAAATCTTCGATGTTTCTGGTAAACAATTCCTAAGATCTTTTAGATTGATATCTACTAAGTGTTGTAAGTTACACCAATTTTTAGAGGTGTCTACCCACCACGTAATAGATATATATATTTAGTTAAAAAAAAATGCGCTTTCAAGTGTTTTTCTAAAAGAAATACTTATCATCCACAGATTCACTCAAATATGTTGTTCTCCGCAATTCTTTTAACATAAATTTAATTTATGTTAGATTTTTTATTTTAACTCAGAAATGAATTATTCATCAATTTCATTATGATGGTTCTTTATGTTGGAAAATAACAACTACAATAAAAAAGAAGAAGAAGAAGAAGTATTGCACAAGTCAAGGGAATCTTCCCTGGAGGCAAATATTTAAATTTTATTGCTACTTAAGAGAAAAAAAAATTAACAAAAAAATAAATAAAAGAAAGAAGTGGAGGAAAAGATTTCAAATTTCTCGCACCTTTACCCAGTGAAAGGTCATCAGACAGACTTTGATGAAAAATAACGAAGTAGAAGGTGTAGAATTTCTTTTAAGATATTTTAAATGTCAAGGGATACTCTCTTTTCTTATCCTGCATGCTTTAGTTTTTGATTCCATTAAAGAGAAAAAAATTTTAACACGTTTTAACTGTAAAATGGTGATGATAGCGATGATGAAAAACCATAGCATTTATGATGATGTACCGACCATTAGAAAAGACTCTGGTGTAAAATAAAGTCTAAAGAAACGAAGGAGAAAAGAAAAAAAATAATAGTAATGTTATACAACGAAAAAAAAACAAACAAAAAAAAAAAAATTATGCAGAAAAGTAGCAAAACGAAAAAAAAAAAAACCGACTGCATGTTCAGGTATGCATTGAAGCGGGACTGAGTGTTTGGAAACGCCAAATATGTCTAGAGATTTGAATAAAAAATCATCAGAAAAGTAAAATAAAATGATGGTTGTAGGCGCGCGTGCTGCGTGCAAGTTTTTGGCAAAAAAACCTAAAAGTTGAATTTAAAAAGCGTTTAGCGGATAATATTTTAAAAGAAGACTTTTACTCTCTGAGGAGAGTATTCGTAAAAATTTTCATTAAATTACATTTTAATATAGAAAGTGTTCATTTGTAAGGTACATTCCGCTTGACCCACATTTCAATGAATATCAATTTTGCAAAATTCATATTTGACATCCGTGAAGAGTGAAGGAACAGAAATAGTAAATTCAGTTTGGAAAAATGTTTAATTAAAATGTAAATTTCTTGTTAACTCGAAAGGCTGGTTTGAAGAGCAAGTCGTGCTAGTTATATGATTTAAGATTGATAAGCAATTGAGAACAATGCTACTGTTATCGTAATAAACTCATTTCGAAATTGCGTTTAAAAATATTTCAAAACTGAACCATCTGGGACAATTGCACTTCGGAATTTATATTTGTCGTCATTAACAATTCACAACCGGTAAATTTTAATGAATGCAATGCATTTATAAAAATTCAGGGGCACAAGTTTATTATTGTGTTAAAACAAACTAGTGGAGGGTTTTCCATCTAAATTTTGAGGGCTTATCGAAACGTGTACTCTTTTTTCTTTTTCTTTTTTCGAGAATGCTAGTATCTTAACTTTCCAAGTCGAGTCGAAACTATATCCCCGAAGCGATTCTTTCGAGAGAATAGTCAGATGTTAGACAGATGATAAATCAGAAGCATAGAGCGACTACCGAATAATTTAGGTTGAATTTTTGGTGCAAAAAACTAGCAAAACCACTACAATGTTAGCAGACGTATTATCGGGAGATGAGTTTTAAATCTAAATGATCTTTGAAGATTGACTTAAACAAAATTATCTTCTTTATCAAGATGGTGGGGAGACGCCTTTAGTAAAGAGTTTGGTATACACTTTGTGTAGCCAGTGATGCTCATTATAAATGAAATCAGAAATTTAATGTTATCTGCTACAGCCAACCAAAGATTGGCGCATCAAAAGCTTTAAAAATAATAGAACTATCAATAAGTCTCAGAACTAAATGGGAAGAAACTTTTAAGTCTCTGAAGCTTCCTTCTAGATGCTGCAAACAAGATGATAAAATGAAGTCAAACACTCATTAATAGGTGGCATACGTAGAGTGTGCCACTTGTAAGTGAAAACTCATCATCCAAAGCATGAATTTTCCAATTTGCTCTTCGGATCAGAGTTGCAAAAATTGTATTAGAAAATGTAAGAAAACATAAGTTCGGAACATACATTCTTAGATTTAAGTTGAGAAGTGAGTAAACACATGCTCTACTTAACTAATGGGTTGCAACATATATTTAAAACAAACGAAGGGATTTTTGAGAATCCCCCTCCAGCGTAAAGGGTATATAATTGATATCGAATTAAAATTGAACACAAATTTTTTTAAAATAAATATTTACCTTCAATAAAAATTTATTTCAGATGGTGCGTATCAAAGATGTTCTCTCGAACTAATCTTTTTTTTTCTTTTCATTAAAATTTTTCTTTTGTACGGTTTGTTCATTAACATGTTCGTCAAAGTTTCTCTTCTTCTTCTTCTTCTTCTTTTTAATTGCATAATTAAAAATGAGAAATTACTTAAGCAACTTATAATTTAAGCTTTGAAACATTAAAAATTTCTTCATAATTTGTTGTTGGTGGACGATTGCATGAAATCATCTCTTCTGACTCTAATACATGTATAAGTCAACTATAAATTGTTGATGTATTGAAATGCATATCAAGAGAAGCAAAAACTTGGGAATCTATCAGTATTCACTAGACCGACTTGGGAAACATTACAGAACGACAATAAACTCCTTTAATAAAAATCACTCAAGCTGAACGGTAGTTGGCAAGCTTAGATGATATTCTTCATTATAAGCAAAGCGTGCGGCATTTGTTTCTTTTTGTTTATGTTTTGTACTTTTTTTTTTGTTTTTGTTTTTTTTTTTTTTTTTGTAAATCTCAAGATTTGTCAGAAATATTGTTAGACAGGGGAAAGGAGGAAGGGGGAAACCTGTAGGGGGGGACCGTCCTTAGTAACAGCATTTTATCTAATTATCTAAAGAGATTCACAGAAAATTTTGTAAGACTTGAAGAAACTCTGGTTTATTACTGTTATACATTAAGCTCATGTAATTGAAAAATCACGTTCGT
Organism: Glossina brevipalpis; assembly: GCA_000671755.1. NCBI lineage: Eukaryota > Metazoa > Arthropoda > Insecta > Diptera > Glossinidae > Glossina > Glossina brevipalpis. The sequence goes on along the minus strand of KK351021.1, from coordinate 1,954,821 downwards.
CCAACCCATTTTAAAAAAACAAATCATCGACAATTTCATCATTATATGAAACATAAGATCGCTGTTGCTTGTTGAATGGATATGATCACCGTCTCAGGCTTTTGTATGAGCATCTAAATGCTAGATGATCGTATTATAGTTTAAAATGATTATAGATTTCATAGAAGCTTAAGCAAGCATGCATAGTATATTACACATACATACATACAGTTAAGCATATGTATCTATGTATTTACCCCAATTTTATTGATACGATCATAAAGTTTATTATTGTATTGGCAATCGTTGGGGTAAAAATAATCGAAGAAAATTACGTTTTGTTTTTCTCAAACATTTCCTCGTCCATCGTGATCAGTAAGTAAATTATAGATTTTTCCATTATATTTAAAAACATATTCAATTTTATTACAAAGATTAAGATCAAGCACGTTAGGCTAAGCAAGCTAGCTAGCTAGCTGGCTGGCTGGCTGGCTGGCTTGTTGGCCATATGCGTGTGGAGAGTTCAAATTTCACCTAAAGAAAATAACTGAACTTTATTTATATTTATACACTTTTTTTTTTTTTCTTTTTTCCATCTTAAATTTACTGGGACAATGCTCCAGAAAATGGTCCATAATTTATACAAACAGTATAAGTGAGCATAAAAATGATATTAAAGAATATTGCAGCTGTCGATGTATACACAACAATACAGTCATTAAAATAATATTGAAAGTGGAAAGAATATGTTACATTTTTTTATGTTATTTAGTTCAGTTTTTTTTCTCTTTTTCTTTTGAATAAGAAAGTAGAACACAGAAATCGTATATAGGAGTTTTTCGATAAAAGATATTGTAGTATGTTAGTTACTGAGTGACTGAAAAAGTCACAGCTGCAATGATCATGATCATCGATAATTCGCAGATGTAACATGGCTTCGTTCGTATAGACCGCATCAGATCCACTATGTGAGTTTATCGCTTGTAAATGAAAATTCTTCAACTAAAATGGGAAAAGTTTAAAATTTAAAAAAGAAAAAAAAACATAATTCGTTTCGCGATCTAAACAATTTGTTTTTCATCTTTTAGCTGAAGTTTTTTATGATTATTACTGTTATTATTGTTATAACCTCTAAATTTGTATTTTCCCGTTGCTGACAAATAATTTTATTTTCAAGTTGTTTGTCAAACTTGTTTCTAGTTTCTTCTCGTATGGCTTAGTGAATTTTTTTCCTATGAACAGAAAGCTTTTGCGTTTAGTTCTTCTATGGGAATTTTTTGTTTCTTACTGTTTGCCTTATCCGTTCATGTCCATGTGTAAGTTGCAAGGCTAGCCATGCCTTTTTTTTTTACCGAAAAAATAAACAACTGTTTATCCTTTATTCTCATACATCTTAAGTTTTTTGGAATCATTGTTTGGAATCATGTTTGTAAATAGTTTGATTAAAATTTCACATCGAAATTTGCTCTAAGTCACTAAAGGAATTAATTGAAATTTTATTCTTATTATCACATTTTTCTTAGTCTTAATCTTAATTATAGTTATAGTGAGAGAAGATGACAAGAACCTTAAAAATAATGTAAATTAAAACTTTATACACGGACAAGATCGACTACTAAATAACCTACACCAATTTCACCTAATGCAATAAATCCTTCACTTATTTTTCTCGAAAAATACCAAAAGTTATACATTAGTGCCGTAAATAGGTTCATATTTTAAGGGAATCCTTACGTGGATATTCAAAAGATATAATTATCCGATCCAAGTATCAATTTATATGTCAAATCATCTTAGACCAACTTTCACCAGAAAATTAGTAAAATTATACTTTATTGTCGTATAAAGGCCTGCTACTTATAAGATGGTTGATAAGTGAGAGGGGTTCAAAACATGTTCATATTATCATATATCGAAAATTGTAGTATCTCAGTTGAACACAAAAATACTTGAACAGATATCCGGTAGACGTATTTTTACATACGCCTATTACAATAAATGTTTCTCCATTTCAAATCCTTCAGTGGTATAGGATATAAAAAACGGAAATTGAATTTTTCGGGGCAGCAGAATGATGTAAATGAATGTGTTGTGCACGTTGTGCAAACGTCGAAGATAACAATACAATTCCTCTTGTTTGCGCTAAGGAATTTGGGCTGGGACCCTTTTGTTCCTCTGCCGACGTATGAGAATAGTTTGCAACTGATATCATTATCATCACTTGAAAGACGTAGATTTATTCTGGGTGTTACCTTTTTAATAAAGTTAATCAATGGTACTGTTAATTCGCTAATATTACTAGGTTAGGATATGTTTTAATGTTCCCAATCGTCACTCAAGGCACTTCATTTTTATCAAGCTCAACCACTGCAAATGCAATTATGAGCAGTATAATCCGTTTAGAGTGGCTTGCAGCAATTTAAATCAAGTTTATACAATTTCGGATCCACTAAAGGATCCACTTAAAACTTTGTTATTTAATTTAGGGAACTTGCCGCTGGACCAGTTTAGATTAAATTAATTTTCAATTTAATATATATAATTTTGTCAATAAATCAGTTGATAGTTTATACTGTTGGCAACTTGGCTCGACTTTTAATTTAGTTCCCACCAATCAAAATATTATTTTAAATTTTATCTTGTAATTTGTATTAAGGCTCTGTTAACTGCTTATTCCCGATCTAAATAAGAATATATGCTTAGATTTACCGTAAATCATTAATTAGTATGAACTGTATAACATAGGCCATGGAACTTGAATGTAAATGTAGTCGAGTCCTCACTTAGTTGATAAGTAAATGATTGAAATAAATAAATAAATAAATAACCCTCAATTTCTGAGGGACAGAATATAATAAAGTTTGTACATCATATAGAACTATTTGAGATAAATCTGTCTTTCATTATATTCGAAATCATTTTCCAAATCGTTTTTTATACTTTTGTATTTTAATCTACATTGGCTCGGATCACTTTTCTGACCGTTCCGCACATAGAGGGCTATTACATGAAAAAAATATTAATATTAAAAATGGCTAAAAGTTAGTATTTTGACTTATGAAATGAGTTTGCGAAATTTACATCGAATGGGGTAATTGTTTGTAATTTATTTCACGTAACCTTTCCTATAAAAAGTAAACCTTTATATGGCGAAGCTTTCTAATTATAAATATTTAATTGTGAAAATTAGTCTATTAAAGCGATTTGATATAAAAATCAAATGTACTAGATTTGGATCTTACAAGTCTATGCTCATGAAAATTAAGTTTGTTTTTATTTTATGCCGAAATATGATTCATAGTAGCGTTAAGGCTAAATATATCAAAATATGGAATGCTTAAGTCAACTTTTTAATCTGTGTTTCATGCAAAGGTTCTTAGGGCAAATAAACCTGTGTATAGGATAAAAAGATCTAACTTATAATATTTTATGATAAATTTCACATGGAAATTAACCGTACGAAAATTGAAGCGGGTAAATCTGCTTTATGGACCCTATCCTACATAAGGATATAGGCGGTAAAGTGTAAACTTTAGTACTTTATGGTGAAGAATAATAATAAAATGTTTCATAAAAAAAAAGTGAAATTTATTTAATTTGAACCATATCAGAGAGTTCACCGTTCAGGCCCGCTTCTATATGAGCACAAAAAGTAAAATATACCCTTACATGGGGATAAGGTATAATTTGTAATATTTTATTACGATGATGCAATGTGATGTAGGGTATTTAATAGTCGATTTAGTCCGATAAGAATTCTTTTTTTGTATTTGATTATAGTTTTACTTACATTTCGTAGCATTACTACTGAAAAGTCGAAAAGTGGAAAAGTTTTCATAAAAAATTATGGATGCAGATGTGTTACTCTATGCATTTAGATTTTGTACTTTTTTATGAAGTTTTATTGTGAAAATAATGACAACCACGAAACTCCTCATTCTACTTGACCAGGTGTACTACTAATACCATCCAATGTCGTTTGTAAAGATTGAACATAATCAACAATCCAGTCCAACTAATCGATTATTTCGAGACATTTTACGCGTAAAATTCAGTCAATTAATGTTCGCTAGGGACTTATATGTATTCGAAAATATAAACGTCTAATAAGCTAATTAGGAAAATTGAGGGCGATTGTAAGATGAGAAAATTTCTAAATATAAATTTTTATTATTATTTTCTCTATCTTTTGTTTTTCTCTAAATCTAAAATCTGCATTGCTAGACATTTGTTGGCGAATACATACTTTAAGTAAACGAAAAGTTTTCTTCATTTTTTTTATTTTATTTTATTTTTTTTATTTTGCGATTGGGAACATAATATCTTTGTTTCTCTCGCATCCATTGGTGACCTCAAAATTTTTGTTTTTTTTTTAGCACTGTGTCACTGCACACATAGTCGGTGTGAGGAAATGTGCGCGTTAAAGTGTAAAGTAATTCAATTATAGATTTTCATTACATTTATTTATTTCGTACGTGCGTAAGTGTGCATACATACGAGTCTATGCGAATAACAGTTCATTGACTTTTACATAAAATCCTAAACTGTTTGTATGTGTTGTGTTATTGTTTGGTTAGTATGGTTATCATCATAATTATTATTGTTGTTGTCTTTGTCATTGTATTAGCTCTTGTCATTGTTGTTATTGCTTACTTTTAGCACTATTATGTACCATTGATTTCCTTGCGTGTTTAGCTGTATTTTAAGTTAAATAAAATGGTTTGTTTTTAAAATTCTCTCTCAAAATAATCATAAAAATTAACGGTTTTTCGGTTTTTTTTTTGTGTACAGCATTGATTACTATTCCGCAGAGGTTTTAACGCTGAAACTTCATTAAAATAAAAATTTCGCTCATTTGTGTTCTATATATATATATATATGTATATATATATATATATATATATATATGTATATATATATATATATTGTGTCTAAACACTATACTTATATGATTCGATAGCTGCCAACATATGACGGCTGGTTACTACTATAAATTCGCTTAAGGCGTTTTTAGCAGCTAACTAAGAGCAAAGCTTAGTTGCCAAAAGACTCACTTTACTGGAATTCCTATGCAAATGTTGTTTAAGTGATAAATCCATCGATTTAGGTCAATTTAACAAGTTTTTCGGCATTAATTCGTTTAAAACTGCAACATAACCCCGATATGAGAGAGATAAAACGATACATAATGAATGTTCGAGCTTAAGGTTCTTTGTTGCTTGGTCGTTGTTGCGGTATTTCTAACGCATATCTAATGGGTGTGTATACATATAATGTATGTATGTACGTATACGTATATGTTTACTAAAAAAAGTGATTCTGGTTTCTTTCTTGATATTACTTACTTATGGAGAAAAAACTGGTTTGATCTACTGGCTGGCTGGCTGGCTTGCTGGCTGGCTGGCTGGCTGGTTAAGATCGATCACGTACAAAGGTACCGCAGGCACACAATAAAAAATGTATGAGCAAATGTTCAGCAATGTTTGTGTGACCAGCATTCATAAGTAATTTTGAAAGTGTGCCTGTATATTTGTCTAATCACAATTATTATTATATTACTTTGCTTTTAAAGCCATCATCAACAGGATATTTTAATCGAATCATTACCTTTGCAGCACATACAAGTATACTTATCGTTAAGAGGCAAAGCGATTATAAATTTATGCGAAAATCAAATTTTCTTTTATTAGCTTAAGCAGATGTTTTCCACCATCAACCTTCTAGAGAATATGGGAAAATATTCATTATCTCTAAGAAATTTTGTTCCTTGAAATATCGTGCTATTCTCTAAACGCTTCGAAAAACCTGTTGCGAGATAAATTATGGAATATCCTACCGTGCGATTTCTTTAGTTTCTGTAATACACTAACACTGACTATTTTTAAAAGTTGTTTTTATGTTCATTTCAAAGCATCTACAAACAAAAATACGTTAGTATAACTTGATCGAGACGACTATTGAATAGATATTTAGGTTGTTGGTGGAACTTAATTATGCGCAGAGAAATTTCAATAGTTATTAGCGATTCGATCATGTTTAAAAAAAAAAGTTAGTAAAAAATTTATTTCAGATGAAGAGGCCTAACCCGAAAATGATTTTCTCGTACCTACACACACACACACACACACAGATGACAAGCGCGCTGGGAGGGCGGAACAGAAAGAAGATGGACTCTTTCTCTCTCTCTAACATAGCGTCATGGATGGAAAGGCGGCACGGCCAAGTAAGTTTCTAACTGACGCAGCTTCTCATCGGTCATGGCTGTTTTCGAAGCTACCTGTATAGAGTCGACAGTTCGCCAAACCGTCCAAGCCGTGTGTACACCGAGGAGAACGCCGATCACATAATGTTTTGCTGTTCCAGGTTCGAGTCATTTGGTCGCCTTAGATGGAGAGCTCATGAGACGGGCAGGAACATCACGGAAAACTCTGACGTATGAAATAATCTCAACGAGTTTGCGAGGAGAACGCTCCAAGAGCTGCGGCGACAATGGAGACATTGGAGTCCAATAAGAAAATCCATTAAGAGACAATGGTGTCCAATAAGAAAATCCACTAACATCCCGCCAAAAGAAGCGCACTAATTGCAACGAGCCTCCGAGGAGTAATACCTAACGATGGTCCCGCGGAGGACATTGGTAGACGAAGAGTGTGTGTGACGTATGTTTACTAAGAACCAAATCAATAGATAGAAAGTCAAAATTTTCTATAAATAAAATATAAAATTAAAAATTAGTAATTAATTGATACAATCATATGATTATAGAAATGACGTAAGTTAAGAATGCATCAGTTTTTACTTTACATTTTAGTCATGCAATAATTTGCATTTATTTGTGCGTATTTTTAAGAAAATTAACGCTTAGAATGAATAGACGCGTCTATCGAGAGATTTTTTTTTTTTTTTTTTTTATTACTTATGAGTTAGATCACTTTTATATATATAGTTAGCGGAATATAATGTTCATATGTATTGCAAGCAATTATTCATATCAAGTTGCAAGTTGAAGATCATTATGTTTCGTACTTAAATCTTTTACAAGCATATTATACACTTTGACGAAATGTTAAATTAAAAGACCAAAATAATATCGTATATAATTTCGCGGTATAATTTCAACAGTGACAAACACAAATAAATGCATCTATAAACAGATTCTATACTCAAAACGATTTAATTTCATAATACAGTACAGTAATCGTAGATGGCTGGTATATAAAAGGATGATATACAAAAGAATTATTCTAAAGTTTAATTGAAATTAATTACAGAAAATGTCTATTGAAGTGTAAGGATTTAATATAATTTCATTTATAAAAACGCTTTTTATATTACAATGCTTTTATGACTTTTTAAAATTTATTCATGCAATCTGAGTCTGGATAATATTTCTAATATTCAACAGCATTAAAAACATTGTTTCTAAAGATCGAATAATTTTAAAATTATTTTTAATATCTTTTTATGGATAAAATGGTTAAATGTGGAAAAAACACTCCATAAGGCTATATAAAATTTCTTTGTAATGAAAACTATAAGGGAACTTTAATGCGGGAAATTATTTAATTTATTAATATCTTAGATGTGTACTTCATTATATTTATTTATAATAATAACAAGCTAATTAAATATAATTATCAAATAATTTTATGTAGATTTAGTACCATGTGCGGAAAATCTTCAAGTGCAATCTCAGTCAATTAACTATAAATATATTTGAGTAAATTAAAAATACATTTTTTTTTCTCTAAAATTATTTTTATGTGACTATACAAAAAAAACTTAAGGAACATAAGATTAGAGTAATATTTAAGAAACTTGATATTTTTGACTTAAAACTTAAATCGCATTTTTATCGAAATTATAGTTTTCGAGTTGGATTCGCGTTTAGCGTTTTCAATTCTCAATCTTCTTGACTTCAAATTTTAATTACAGCTTTATAGTAACATTCTCTAATTCTCTAATAAAATGCTAAAAATTTATTTTGGTTTAATTTTTTTTTTTTTTTAAAATCGAGCATATCCTCTCCATTTGCATAAATATGGTCAGAATCTCATAAAGTGGTTTAGAAAGGGAGTAAGAAGAGAGGGGTACGATGCAACCGAAGTCTGGTAATTGTATGCCCAATCAGGAGTTGTTTTGCTTTTACCGATCGGGCACTTTATCTAATTGTGTAGTTAATTTTTGATCAATTGTTTCGACATTTTGAAATCAAGTTTTTTAAAAAACGTTACACTTCTTACTAGAAAATTTACTTTTTTTTTTTTTTTTTTTTGAAAATTAAGGTCTTTACCAATACGACCAGGGAGTTTCTAAAAATATATAGAAGAAATCTTTTTTTTTCTTTATTTAAAAAAAATTTCAAAATAGTCGTTTTTGAATATCTTAACGAATGTTTGGTGTTTTGTAAATGAATTCCAGAAAGGTAGCCTTAATATAAAGTCTTAGTTTTTCTTGGTATCTTATTTTGCTTATTTTGCTTTTAAAAAGTAACAATGAAGAATAATTATAGTTATCAGATAGTCGAACAAATCTAAACATATTATTTTTACCATTTACTTTTTATTTCTTATTATTATTATTATTATTATTATTATTATTACAATAAAATATATTTTTTTTGTAGTTTTTATTCCCAATTACTTGTTTAATTTAAGTACTTTAGATAACTGCACGTATGGCATGACATGACGTGTACAATCACCGTCAATCGAATGCGCTGAATTTGAAAGTTTTTAACTTAATACAGTCAGTGGTCTCGATTTAAAGCTAATTTGCCCGTAAACTATTTAAGGTGAACCAATATTGACTTTATACCGTTAGTATTTTACTTTATCCACCTTAGCTCTTAAAGATTTTAAACGAGAATCAATAACTACTTATAAAGCAATTTATTTACATATGAATGCATGCATGACTGTTTTTATTGCCTCAGCAAATATTTGCTTTACATAAATCTTATTATTAAACGCAAACATTAATAACAGAAATGAATAAATGAATGAATGAACTCAAGTGAACTCTTTACCTGTATTGCGAATTCATATAAAGCATAGGGAGAGAGAGCGAGAGAGAGAGATAGAGATAGAGATATGTTTAATTGGAAAAGGAAAAATTAATAAAAATAGAAAAATCTAATTTTTGTTCATTTTTTTTTTATTCTTTCAGTTCTTCTCATATTATCCGAGATTAAATGTGATTTTCTAATTATAGTAACTTTTGCAAAATGTAACAAGAGATGAATGTTGAAGGAGAGATACAGAAAGAGAGAGAGAAAGACAGAGAGAGAGAAGTAGATAGGATAGCGTAAGAGTCTATTTGGTGGTATAAATATGAGAGAAGAGAGAGAGAGAGAGAGAGAGAGAGAGAGAGAGAGAGAGAGAGAGAGAGAGATAGAGAGAGATAGATTCCTAAGAATGTATATGAACTCCTAAGCATATATACGTATACATATATGTGTACATATATAAAATCATATTCGTTTTATATATGTATATATAAAGCACTTGGCTAACATATTGTAAGTTCGAATTTGAAATTGAATCGTTAGGCAGCAGACATCATATAGATTGCTAGACTTTCAAGTCTATTAAATACTGGAGAGCAGGAAGTAATTGCTTTTAATTGCAATTCTGTTCAATGAATGAATTTAATTTCTTAAAATACTTTAAAAGAATATTTTGAATATTGTAGTCTTTTTAAAAGTTATAAGTGTACAGTACATGTGAAAATAATTGATATAAAATATTTTTAATAACTGTTGTTTTATTTTATACTTGAAATCAGATTTCTTTAACCTTTTGACGCCCTTGTCCCTCGTTACATATGTGGATATTTACAGTTGTTTGCAATTACAATCTCTATCATTAATGAAAAGAACAAAAATTTTTGATATGAACTTTGTGAATAATTTATTCACTGCACTCTTAATTCACTCAACAAAAAAAAAAAAAAAAAAAATGATAATCTTATGGTTTAGTTGCATTGACTGATGAGCATTTAAGAATATGAAAAAAAAATGAGTAAAAAAATCATCCCCGAAGAGGTTAAAGTCGTGGGTTTGCATTATTTTCAAGTTTTAAATAATTTCTTTAAACTTTACTTTATACTTCATCTTCCCATCTACTGCGAGTCTATTATTTAATCAATTTTATCAAATGATAGCCACTACGATTATTATTATTATTATTGTTGAATGTGGTGGTTGCATTAATTTTGTCATTTCATTCAACAACAACAACAACAATTGGCTGGCAATACATTTAAGAGATTTTATGCTACGAATTATAGAAAATTAAATCATTGAATACTCGGGGGGATAATAAATATTTAATTTTGTCCACATTATTAGTGATTGATTGGTTGATAGCGATAAGTAACAACTTGCAATGTCTGTAATGAACAATAATAGGATACTAGAATCTTTTTTTTTAGCTAATCTTCTAGCATTGCGAAATAGGCGTTGATGCGATGATCAAATTCGCACAAGTAGTAATGTCAATACACACACCTGTCGTTAGATCACTTAAAAATCAAAATAAAAAAATTAAAAAATATTCAATGAATAGCCATGTACATGTATCTATAGTCTTCCTTCCTTCTTCAGAAATTCCCCTCGAAGACTTTATGAAGCATGCATAGACCACCTCATAGTCTATTAAACCAACATAACTGGATTCAATTCCGAGTCCTGTAAACTATACTTTAACTAAGATTGGTGCCTGACCGGAATTATAGGTAACACTCGAGGCGTAACATTTACCGATCTGGTATACGCCTTCTAGGTCACGCGCATACTTTTACCCTCTCCTATTTTTCAATTTAGTTCTGCCCAACCTGTTACCATTTTTATACATGCACAGAAGATTTTCTTAAAAAAAAAAAAAAAAAAAATAGTCGGCAACCGTAGTTGACTTTTTAAGAAATGCCACTCGTGAGTCAGCATACGCTGCTTCTAATTTCCATTGTGGTAGACAACAACAACAAAGGCATAAATGATCTAAGTTACTCGGTGACTTCAATCATATGCTATAAATTTATTTACATATATATCTATGAAATAAATAAATAAATAAATAATAAAAAAAGCATCAAAAAATAATAAAAAAAATGAAGATAACCTCTTTGTTGGTTTGACCTGCATATGTCCATAGAAATTACCAAAATATTAACATAACCACTTTAATGAATTTAATATGTCATCATTAGTGATTTTTTTTCTTAGACGATTTTGTTGACGTGCGAGAAGAAATGCATTGAAATGTCGTGATGATGATGATGATGACGATGATTTCATTTAATTTGATTGCTTGTCACGTAACTAACTTAACTGCATAAGGAAGCTTATATAAGCTGTGCAGAAGCATGCACACACACATGTTCTCATATAAAATAACAATTCAAACAAGGATTGATTTTGATTAGATATGCTTGCATGAGAGGAAGAAATAGAAAAACTTAAATATACTAATAAAAAGTAGAAGAAAAAGAAGAAGAAGAAGAAGCAGAAGCAGAAGGAAACATCGCATTACTAACAGACAAACATATGCGATGAAAAACGAGAAGAAAACTAATATGTTTGACTGGTTGTTTGATTAAATACACGGAATGCATCAGTATTGGTATAGTACAGTACAGTACATTACAGTAAAGTATAGTAAATTTTTGCCTTTACTTGTCATCATCATATTAGATTCGGTTAGTTATATATATATGTGTATACATATACATATATATATATATTTCTTCTATTTGTTGTTATTCTTTTTTTTTTTTTTTTTATTTGTATTCGGAAGTCACACACAGAATAACGATTGACTTTGATTGCAAACTGCACGTGCTGCATATTGAATACGTTTTTGAGAAATTGAATATATTTACTAAGGTATTTGAATATTTACTTAGATATACACATATGAATATACAATTATGTATATATGCATGCATACGGGTGCACATTGTCTATGCGAAGGTATACATATTTCTATTTAACTATAAAAGCATCAATGAACGCTTGTTAGTTTATTCAGATATTTTATTGGAAAAAAAAAAAAAAATTAAAATAAAAGAAGAAAAAAAAACATTTCTACGATTTAGCATTTTTTTGTTGGAATTTGTAAATATTTTATCTAGAGAAAAGCACAGATATAAAGGAAAGGACCGCAAGGCTTCTGATGTTTAAAATTTTTCGAAAATAATTTAAAAACATTTTTTGTGTTTAATTGACTGAGAAATGATATTTGATTTTCTCATTGGGTTTCGCAAAATTTCGTTTGAGATTTTCCTCAAACTGAAATTGTATTCATAAAAAGTTACTGCCTAAATAATTAGTCTTTCATTTTTTTTTTTTTTTTTAATTTTATCTTTATAATTATTCAAGCATATAACTAATTACTTTGATGCTAAAAATTGAAAAAATTACTTTTTAATTATATTTGAAATGTGCTCTTGTAAACTAAATTAAAATTAAAAATAAGAAAAAAAAAAATGTAAATTTAAGTAAAGAAATTTTACAGTAAATTTCAAAGTTATTCTTAGAATTATTCTGAATTTTTGAAGACATTATCCATTATTCGTTATCTGTCTTCTCCGTGGAATGATTTTAAGAGATCTCGCAAACACATTTTATTGACTTTCGAAATCAAACAAATGTTATTTAGAAAATATATATTTTCCACTGATTCTTTACATCTACATTCTACATACTTTATGTATGACAATATTTATATAAATATATTATCTTTGCTTCTTTCGATTTAATTTAACATAACTTTGAAGAATGTTTGCCTTTATACGATGCAGCTTTGGTTTCTTTTGCTCCTAGAATCGAACAGGAAATATAGCGATTTTTTCCTATAGATATAAGTATGTTTCGTTTCGTTTGCTCGCTTATTTTTTAGTTCCATCTAATGATAGTCTATCAATTACTTGCAGAGCCGTATTTGGTGTACGTAAGTACCAAATTATTTAAAATTTTTCCACCAAACTTTGCGTAAAACTAATTATATGAAACCCTAATGAACTGGTAATTTGTTGGGCATTTTTAGAAACAATTCGAACAACTAGACGTTTTTGATGATATGTTATACCAACATAACCGCTGGAAAGGGAGAATTATTGAAAAGAAATTTCGGTAGAGATATGGAATTTCTTTTCAATGTCACATCGTTAGTCGACATCCATTTATGTGTGTATGTAACCTCATGAGGGACGATTTTCATTACAGTGAGTGAATAAATGGAATTAATTTTTTTTTTAATAACTCTAACTGTACATTGTAAACATAGTTATCAGAGTATTATCAAAAAAAAAAAATTGTATTTTTCTTAATGAAAGATTTTTTTAGTGAGTAATTTATTATTTAATTTCTAATGATAATAAATAAATTGAAAAAGAACTGAATACATAAATATGTAACCAAGAGGGTTAAGATGTAAAAGAAATGTTCAAGAAAAATTCAATTTGAAACCTATAATTTGACTTTTTCCTGCACTCATAGTTGATTTGAACTGATTATAGATCATAATTAAAAATTAAACGAATAAAATTTTCCAGGAGACAAAAGTTATAAGAAACGTTGACATAGAACTGGTGTGTATAGTCGGCAGTTATTACACAACATTTATTCCATTTTACTGCTTTCATCCGCTAACACCTTCAATGACTTGAAAAAAAAAAACATTGGATCTAGGCTTACAATATGTGTATTATTAATTTTTCGTGTTTAAGTGTAAACCATTTTTCAGCTACAGTCGAATTTAATTGAATTCCAACGATCAAAATTGAATATAAGTCTAACAGCTGCACAATATATTAAAAACAGAACATTTTGTAGCCTTTTTATTATATATCCATATAAATTGCTGCATTAATGCTATAAACGAAATAATTATTCAGATCTTGTTCTATATCAAAAGAAGAAACAAGATGAAGGAAACTCTTTAAATAACATTATGAAGACTTAGCAAATTAAGTTTTTTTAAATCGCGCGAAAGATACGTCCCTACATTCTTTTTCATTTAGCATCACAAAATAGCTTTGATGATCTCGTCTTTCATTGCTTAGGTTCGCTTTGATAAAAGAGTAGTTAATATTAATCGTTGCGCCTGAGATGGCGGCAAAATGCCTTTACATCCATTACGTAAATTTCCTTTTAAACATAACCAAGAGATGAAATACAAGACCAATAAAGATAAATTATTAAATGAAGCTTTGCAGAATTTTCTCATATCACCCTAGAGTTTGTATAGCATATAAATTTTATTTTATGCTTAACACATTAAGTTATTTTTTAATTAAAATCAATTTTTTTTTTTCATAATCCATGAACTGAAAGTAGAAAAAGAAGACTGCAAAATAATTTGTTATTTTTCTTCTATGGAATAGTTACGAATATAAAAAAACCTAATAAGAAAATTATGTTCAGCTGTGCCGAAACTTTTAGACCCACTACTCTTCATCTTAAAAAAAAAAAAGAAAAATAAATTGTAATAGAAGAGCATAGCATGGGAGAGTTTTTATATTTATATTGAATACCTTGGAAATTTTTATGGTGTCATCTATGAGCAATGAGCGAAACACCCAGAAAAGAGAGAGAGAGAGAGAGAGAGAGAGAGAAAGAGATAGAGATAGATAGATAGATAGAGAGTGAGAGAGATAGAGAGAGATAGAGAGAGAGAGAGAGAGAGAGAGAGAGAGAGAGAGAGAGAGAGAGTGAGAGTGAGAGAGAGTTTTCAACTTATTTTATACTGAAGGCGTGGCCTGTGATTGATTTGACCCATTTTCAATACCAACGTATGTGAAAGAATTTTTAATGTTTCTGCTAAATTTCAGTTTCGCGGCCACATCCTTAATCGATTTTAAATTTGATGCCAATCAAACATATATATTATTAGTGGGTTTCTCTCCTTCTTGGTATTGCAAACAACATGACAAAATTAATATACCCCCATCTTTCGGTGGTGGGTATAGAAAGGCGGCTCTTCACAGAGATAAAAAAACCGTACATGCTTGGCATCAACATTCACAACCACAACAAAGTTCTGTACTTAAGTGCAGTTTAGTTTTTTCATTTTATTTTGTTTTTTTTTTTTAATATCGCTTTCTTGCAACCCTTTGAATCTTTTTCTCCCACCGCAGAGTTGACTTTGCATTCCGATATGACAGCCACTGTCAGTGAAGCTGTTGATGCTGTCATCTCTCCAAGCTTGACTTGTCTTGTGAAGTTATGTTAGTCATTATTATAAGAAATTACAATAACAATAACAACAATGACAACGATAACAATAACAATATTGTAGTTATTTGCACAAAGAAGGCAACTAATAGAACATGAATGTTCTGTAAAAAAAAAAAAAAAAATAATTAGCAAAAAGTATTGTGAATGGGATAAGAAAAATAAAAGAAACATAAGAAGATAGATTAAAAGAAACGTTTGAAATGCTGTCATCAATCATAAAACCATAACTCTCATAACTTTTGTTACGCTATGAGTAATAACTACATCAACGACAATTCGCGTCTTTATATCCACTTTTCGTCTCGTACAAAAAGTGCTAATTGAAACATTGAAAGTGGTAAAAATGTTGTTAAAAATCTGCTCTCAACAAAACGGAATATGTGAGAGACTTAAAAAACTTCACATAAGAATTAGCCCGTATTTAATTTTCTATAGAATATGGATATAATAATCGGCAACCTTCGAATGATCATTAGATGATTAATATTTCATTGAGTGTAAAGAGTTGAAAAATGCAATTTTTAATTGATTTTTGAAATAACAATAATAATAATAATAAGAATGGTAAATAGATACATCCTTCTGTTCTTCAATTTTGTAACGTCCTTGTTACTACAGACTTCTTCGCGTGAAATCGTCACTCAATAAGTTCGTAGAACGTTATATAAATGTTAGCACTATTGACGAATTCAGATGGTTTTTAGATGATACTATCTTTCAGACGAAATGTGTCAAAATATAATGATATTGCGACCGTTACTTCACAAGTCACAGTTGGTTTAGTGAAGCCATTTTTGTAATTTTCGAAAGAATGGAAAATTCTGACTTTCGTCGATTTATAAAACTTTGCTTTTTAATGGGAAAAAATAATGTTCAAACTTGGAACGGGCTTGATATGTATTGAGAAGACTTTTGTCCGTTGAAAACAATTATCGGAGGTTTACTGACTTTAGACGAGATCCTACTGAACAGAAGCAACGCTGGCCGCTCTTCTGACCGAATTCGGTAGTTCTTGCAGAAAACATATAAAAAATTCATAAAATCTTTTCAGAAGATTGAAAAGTGAAATTTTGTAAGATAATTGACACCTTAATAATATCAAAAGGAGCTACATTTGCTATTCCTCCCGAACATTTACCCTTGAGAATGCTCTGTTCGATGTGAGTACCGCATAATATCGATATGTGGAAATGGATGCAACACAGATTCATCTTTACACGCTACAGTTCAATAAGTGGTCAGCTGAGCGGAGGGGAAGTCCGTCCAAACCAACCCTACACGTAAAAGTCTACTCGAATGGGTTATGGCGTCCGTATTTTGAGATGTGCATTGTATAACACTAGAGTATCTTGAAAATGGGAAAAGGATCAATAGTATATAGCAGTATATAGCAGTATATAGCTGCATATAAAAATATAAAGCGGTATATATAAAATTAAGGCAATGCATCGTCAAGTCGCCCGCAACAATTACAAAAAATTAGATAAATGATCCAACGAATTTATTGAACGATGTGTTATTTAACAGTATTTTAAGATACCGTTACTTTTCTAAACTTGGTATTGCTTTCCTCTTCGATTCGATTTATTATGAAATGATTTATAGTCGTACAAATACGTTCACATATCTCACATTACTATTTTCATTACGTTTCTGTGTTTACTTAACTTACGGATCACAATTGTCGAAATATCTTAATAAAATGTAATATGTTTTGGCTTAAGAAGAAGAAAAGTAATAATGAATTAAATCAGATCACTTTTACAATCACATACAATAAAAAGAAGTATTTTAAAAAGCCATCTTTATACAAAATATTACAATAGATCAAGGCCGACTCTGAAATGTTCAACAATATCACTTCGCATTATATAATTTTTGATTAATTTTTCTCGTAAAAAATCAAATATTATGCTTCGTTACTATGTAAATGCTTAATTTTTATGGGGTATTTTCGATCAATAGTCACATGTATTACGATTGTCTCACCTAACAAATCTACTCAGACACCGCACGCATTTGAGGCTTCCTCGTAAATTTAACCTTTTTTTTTATATTTTAATTTCTTTTAATGGAAATAACATAATCTAAATATAAATCTACATAATCTAAAAATAAAAAATATGAATAAATTAAATTATTTTTACACACAAACAAAATGCAATATTTTTAAATATTACAAATTTTTTTTGCAGTGATATATATTCGACTATCTATCTATATTTATCGAGCTATAATTAATTTTCGTTATCAAATCATGGACTTAATTAAACATTTCTCGAAAGGATTTTAAATTAAAGATTCTTCCAACGAGAATTGCAAATAATGTCCTTATTACTGTGTTCAAATAGAGCATTTCACTCTTCTCATTTTTAAATATATTAATCAGATTAACAAATTATTTGTGTCCAATTTATTTCTGTTTAAAATAACTAAATAAATAATTTCACAAATATATTTAAATTTTCTATATGTTTTTGGACAAGCAAAAGCTATATTAAGTAAATTACATGAGAGATTGATTTGTGCGTTAACATATAAAACGAAATTGACAAACAGTGATATTTTTTTTTGTTGGTTTTGAGTTACAAATTCTCTGAATGCTTCCAACTCCATTCCATTATTTTTTTTTTTTTGATTAATTGATGCGCATGCGTAATAGATTCTAAAAATTAACAAATAAATAATGTGATCGTTTTTAAGGTAAGCTGACCTTTTACAATTTTTTCTTTACTTTGGAAATCACGTCCTTCCGTATATTTGGATGATGAAGAGGAGGGAGTGATTTGTAAGACAACATCGAATTAAAAAAAAAATAAATAAATCAAAAAAATAAATTAAACAAATAAATACAAAATAAAAGTCCATAATGAATGAATTGCTTAATTTGAAATAATATGAAGATTTCGCTTAACACGTTAATGAATGTATGACATCGTATGGTAGAACTTTTTTTTTTTTGCCACATTTTGAATTAATATCGTAAGCAAGTTCGGTGGAGAAAACTTTAAAAAAAATAATTTATCCACGGAAGTACACACACACACACACGCAGACGCGCGCACACAGACAGACACACAGACGCACACACACACACACACACATATATATATATATATATATATATATACCCATATATATATATATATATATACACCCATATATATATATATATGTAGAAACGACCTATATGTACTAATTAAAATGGTGTTACATTTTACATTCATAAAACATATGCATATGTATGTGTGTGCAAATATATGCAGCTGTTATTATACATATGGAAATATTCCCGGAAAATAATATAAAATTGTAAATACATGAAAATCCATTTGTGCAGAAAACAGCAACAGCAACAGAAACAAAAAAAAAAACTTTTGAACAAAATTTTTGCCAGCAACATATTTACAACATTCGACATACAGAAAAATAATATCAAAAAAAATATATTCGTGCGCCTGTGTGTTTAGATGTGTAAAGAAGCATTGCAAAATCTATTTATAAAGAGGGAGAACATAGAAAGAGGTAGCAGCAATTGCGAGCCAGACTACGAGAGAGGACTAGGGAATATGAACTGTAGTATATTTAGCTACTTTAAAATAACAACAGTACAATAATAGAAATATATATACAGTAACAACAACAATTAAAACAATTTCAACAACAAAAATTTAGTTTTATATTCATATTCTATACAGAGAGACAATCTGATACATACATGTGTATACATACGTATATGTTTATATCCATACACACACACACACACATACACACACACACATATATATATATATATATATATATAGAGACGTATATAGACAAGCGTAGAGTCAGTCATACATACAAATAGAGGGGCAGGCATACAGCCACCAAACCAACCAAACCAACCAACCGACACAATGGCCAAAATCAAATTAGAAAGTCAAATTTACCATGTCGACTACAGTTTAGTATAATTTTGTTACATACATACATACATATATACATTTATAGATACAATGCATATTATATATATATATACACACAAATACATAAATAAAGTTTAATTTTTATACATTTTATTCGGACGTTTTATAGAAAAAAAAAACAAAAAACATTTCAACACTCACGCTCTCATTTGTCCAGTAATTTGATTAATTTAAAACATTTTTTGAAATATGTAACAACAACAACAACAGCAACATAAAGAATTTTTATTATTTTATTATCGCAAAATAATTACAGTTTAGATTTTAATATTCGTTACTCGTCCACCACCAATCCCAGCAATCTCTATAGGTAAGAAGTCAGGAGCGATAAGAATAAAATATGTTCGTAACATTTGAAAATTTTAAGTTTCGAAAATTATTTTGTTTTCCTTTTAAAGTTGATAACAAGTAACAAGAGCACAAATAATTTTTTTCAACTTTATTTTTTCTATTTTTATTTTACTGATAATATAATAAATAATATAATGTAATAGTGTCACAAGATCCTTAAAATATATTTCAGCTTTCGGAATGATCTCATCGTTTAACTTAAATCTTCTTCTCTGGTACATTGTTTTGAATTTTCAAAACTGATCATAATCACTAATGATCAATGAATCTGAAGAGTATGTTAAGTAAAGTAACAATTCGAATATCGATTCATACAGAGTAGCTGGGGATGCCAGTAAAACCTGTTGTATAACTCGTAGACAACTTATCGAAATGAAATAGAATTTTGAAAAGCAAAGTTTGGGGTGGATAATACTTTCTAAAATTGGTATCGTTTTTATTACCGTTAAAAATTACATTTAGATTTCCTCGTTCCGAAACTTATTGACCAACGAGGTTAAATAGGAAAATTATATATATGTGAGTTAGGGTATGTTTTAAAAAACTCCGGCCCCAGCCGATTATAATCACAGCATCCTTCACAATAACGGTGGTTATTCAAAATGCACCTTAAACTGAAAACGTAGTAGTAGCTCTCTCTCTCTCTTTCTCCTTCTCTCTTTTAGCATAATTATTTATGTTCATACTTTTACGATTATCAGCGCAGTTCTGGGTAAATTAGATTTAAGGCAAGCCTTTTATTACCGGTATATGCAACTATTACTTTGCATTTTTTAACAAAGACTGAAAGAAAACTCGGCTCACTACACTTAAATAAAGGAAAATAGAAAGGGAAAGAGAAAGAGAAAAAAAAAAGAAAAAACTCTATGGACGACTTTCTAATATATTAAAATATTACTTATGTATAAAATATTATGCATCAAAAATATTACGCTGCCTCTTTATTCTATTGTGAGTATATTAAAAGGCAAACGATACGTAGTGAGAAGTGAAGATGGGGAGCTCAACTCAAGTATTTCAGAGAATAGTAGCGGTAACGGCTGCTGCTTTACAATGATGTTGGCGGTAAAATATGAAAAACACTTTTTGTTCCTTTTTTCTTTTTTCCTTTTCTTTTTTTTTTTTTTTTTTTTTTTTTTTGACAGTAATAACTCCTTCGAAGTAGTTTGATAAATAAGTAAAAAAAAAAAAAACAGAAAAAAACAATAAAAGGATAAAGTGTTCTTGAAAAGCATTTCATTCCAAAACCAGACATTGTTGCACACTTAGATTATTTGCTTTTGTCAACTTTGTAATAAATAACATTTTTTATCATTGTCCTTTACCAGAGATGTGATGGATTCAAGCTTTAATATTTTACACCCATTACAGAGTGCGTTTCTATTACGTCTGTAAAATGAATGTAACGCATAAAAATATACATCGGATACCCTATCAAGTAACACTGTAATCCAACGGCATTAAGAATTTTTCATTTGAATTTTTTTAAATGTGTAGTTTTCCTATTTTTAGATTCTCTTTTTTTTTTTTTGGCACAGTAGTCCAATTAAAATCAATAATAAATTTCATGTCATTACCTTTAGTAGTTAATACCACAATTAGTTACGAGCTTTAAATTCGTTCTTTTATTTTTTTAAAATACATTTTTTTAAATCAAAATTTGACCATTAGATAATCGGACAAAAAAAAATTGTTATATATTTTTATTTTGATATAATAACCTATAAAATGGCGCCAAGTCATATAAAAAATGGTTTGAATAATATGTGGTAAACGGTGGTACATTGTACAGCAGCTAGGGAGTGGTAGTTATTAAATGATTCGACTTAAATCGAATATAAATTCTTTTTAATGAAGTTGAATTTTTCGCTTCGTTGTTAGAATTTTTTTTTATTAAAGAAATTTTATACCAATCAAAATAGATGCATAATGTTGCTCAAGTGCGTAGGAAGTGATATAGAACAGCGGGCCACGTCAACTATATATTGCATCAAAGTATAGTTGGGATGTGCGTAGTTCTTTGTTAAATAAAGGGATTGAGAAAACTGCAAATCTCAATTTCAAATAAGTATTCATTTTTAAAGTAAATAAATTTTGATCATAAATTGAATATGAAAGGCAAACATTTGTATTCCAATCTACATTTCAAATTTTTATTACCACAAGGACATCATGCTGTAAGCGTAATGGTCAACGAAATGTTTTAAAAATTTTTCAAAATATATTGTATTTGAAATTTTGTACAAAAATTGTAATAATAGTAACAGAAGATGCTATAGTAGATGGAATAAGTTTGATAGTTTCTTACTGGAACCTAAAAAGTTGCAAACATTCTGATAAAATCCACAATCACATTGAAGGACGCATTTTGATTTTCAAAATGGATTTTATACGTCCATATAAATGCATGTTTAAATCAAGAAGAAAATTGATTTTTTTTTGTTTTTTTAATATACGTCTAGCATAGATGATGTGTTATGTTTACGTCGATAGCAGAGGCAGCGAAGTAATGATAGTAATGATCTGCTTACTGGCAGCTACAAATTGAAATTCAATTTTAGATAAATACTTGAATATATTCTTTGTTCAAATTTCTTTTTTAAATAAAATAATTTCGATACTTCTTTTGATAACATGTTTTTATGATAGTTTCTGCTTACTGTTCTTTAATTTAATAAAAAGCTTTCCAACGAATGCTACCTTATATTCATTGAAATGTTTTAAATTAAATTTTCTTTAATTTTTTCACATTTCGTTATTATTTCATGTGTTGCATGTGCCAACTGCGTCGTCAACAACATTGTTGTCTTCTATAATGTGAGTTGTTTTTTTTTCCCTTCCTATAATACGACGGGCTCTTAACACACGTACACACATACTCCAGTCTACTCTACAAGAAAATAAACTCAAGAAAAATTACGCTATTATATTAAATTCACATATTGTGTTCACAGATTTGTTGCGTAATCTTTTCGTTTTGAAAAATAAAAATAGAAGAAGAAAATAGAAGAAATAAGAAAAAAAAAGTAAAAGTAGGAGTAAAAAAAAAGGAAAAAAAAAGGAAAAAAAAAGGTTTTCCTTATGAGTGCATCTGACAATTTAGAAAATGAATTCTATAAACGATTACGTTTCTATATGTGAAGTAAATGGTAAAGAAAAATAGAAATTCAAGAGGAAAGGAAGAAAGAAAAACAATAAAAACAATAACAAGAACTAAAATTTTGACAAGAAGTAATTTTTCAAGTGCACAAAATACACTTTTTGCATATTTCTCTGTGTGTACTACATACTTGGTTGCATACATGTGCATACATGTGCATACATGTGCAACCAAGTGCATGGATATATTTATACGCGCATGTGAGCGTATAGGTGCACGTAGGTATGTACGGTTGCAGAAATTAAAATTACGAAATTCTACTTTAAAGGAGAAAGAACTTATATACGGCTTAGGCCGAATCTTTGTTTGCCCATCTTACTACCTTATTCACACAATTTATCAATTTTACATCATAAATTACATATTTTTACACAATTTTACGGTCCTTTTGTTGGTAATTAAGCAAACTAAAAATTATGTTTATAGGCTTTCTCTTTTTTATGTCAAATTTATTGGGTCAAATTTAGCGAATGATATACATTTCACTAAAGAGAACTGAATGACTAACTTAAAATATAGCTTTTAAGCCGGCATTTCGAAAAAAAGAACTATAATTGCTTTCATGTTTAACCTGATGAGAAAGAGAGAGAGAGAGTGATAGAGTTAAGAGGAAAAGAGAGACAGAGTGATAGAGAAAGAGAGGGAGAGTGATAGAGAGAGAGAGAGAGAGAGAGAGAGAGAGAGAGAGAGAGAGAGATAAAGAGAGAGACAGTGATAGAGAAAGAGAGACAGAGTGATCGAGAAAGAGAAAAAGAGGGAGAGAGAGTGATAGAGAAAGAGAGGAAGAGTGATAGAGAGAGAGAAAGAGAGAAAAAGAGAAAGAGAGAGAGAAAGAGAGAGAGAAAGAGAGAGAGAAAGAGAGACAGAGTGATAGAGAAAGAAAAAAAGAGGGAGAGGGAGAGTGATAGAGAAAGAGAGGGAGAGTGATAGAGAAAGAGAGACAGAGTGATAAAGAGAGAGAGAGACAGAGTGGTAGAGAGAGAGTGATAGAGAGACAGAGAGAGAGGTAGAAAGAGAGAGAGAGAGCGAGGAAGAGACAGAGAGAGAGAGAGAGAGAGAGAGAGAGAGAAAGGGAGATCAGAATCAGTTTGGAGATTAAATTAATTTATTGAAAAAGAGTTTTGTAATCGGAATCGTGATTACAAGAGATAGACAGCTAGTCGACAGTCAAATGGATAAAAATATCTAAATCAATTTCGCAATGCACGCTAACGAAGAATATATACATATATATATACATATATATATATATATATATATATATATTTCTATTTATTATATATATTTATTTATATATATATATATATATATATATATATATATATATATATATTTCATAACGTTTCCGATACATGTCTTTATGCGTTACATACAATTTGGAAATTTAATATATCGCCTGTGGTGCTTGGATTAAAATCAACATGCACAGGAATTAAGTTTGCAAGACAAACATTTTTTGTTTATTTGGTATATACATGAGAGCACAAGTACATGAATATATGCGTGTATGTATTTTATTTTTAAAATTAATATTATGTATTATGTATTTCGGTTATTTTCATTAAAGGCACTTTATATACGGATACACTGGGAAATATCTCGAAGAAGTTTCCCTTGGTAATATAAAGAATCGATTGTATGTGGTATAAAGCGCATTTTTAAAACCTCTCATTTAGAAAAATAATTAACGCCGTGGTCAATAAGTTCCGGGCGCCATAACTTGGAACAAGAAATTCCATATTATTCATATATTAGAAAATGTCATCCGATCATGTCATATCGATCATTTATTTACAAGTTACAGCGGTTTCAGTGAGGCCGTTCTTATTATTTTCAGAGCAACTCTAAAAACCGACTTCAGTTTGTTAATTAATTTTATCCGTCGAATCACGAAAAAAGTTAATATTTAAACTCAAGATTGGCTTGAAGCGTATTCTGGCAATTTTTTTTCGTGTTGGTAGTTTTCTGACTTTAAAAGAAAGCGTACGAACGTTTATTTATATGTGCTGAACGTAAAAAAGTTGATTACAGCAGAAAATGTTCAACAAATCTTGAAGTTTATTCGCAATAATGAAAAAGTGAAGTTACAAGTGATTGCTGGCAATATATGAACTATTTTGCATGCCAAATTAGGCATGAGAAAGTTATTTTCCAAATGAGTATTGCTTTTACTTCACAATTACACGAATGTGCCGTAAGACTGCATTGGAAAATTTGCATGTAGTGAAGTACAAATTGTTGTCCCCGTTCACTTTATTCGCAAAGATCTGGAAACCAGCGTCTATTATCTGTTTACAAATTGGAAAAATATTTTTGAAGAAAGGAGAATTGGATCAAACGATGAGGTCATTAAAGAAATTGAAACGTATTTTCCATGCCTTCACAAACCATTTTATAAAAAAAGGAGAAGTGTTTTACTGTTCGCTATCACTCCTCTATTCTCCTGTTTTGACAATAAATAAAGACTAATTTTGGAAAATATGGATAAAAAAAATTTTTTTTTTCACCTACAATCCCGGGAATTATTGATCCATGTATATAATTGATGATAAAATTTTATGCTAATATGTGGTGCATGTTTTTAAGTAAGTTAGGATGATTATAATTTTAAAACCAAATTATTCAATGTTCTTTCGCCACTATACTTATGTATTGATTAGCAGGTTACGTCTATTTTTGAAGTTGTTTCCAAGAATTGGTCCTGATATATAAATGTCAAGTCAGAATGTGGAAAAAAAGTCTTAGTCAAACAAACTTAGAAACCCAACGTTAATTTGTTAGTTGACCGAGTGCCAACTGATCTAAGGTTCCAATGTTTTTGCTCTGAAGCTTTTGATGGCTCCAGTTTTTAAGCATTCCGATCTTCTTCGACAGTTTCGCTAACAGCATCAATATTTTCGATTAAGCATACGTTTAGAGGATATAAGGGATTTAAAAAATCTGGATCCAGCTTCTTCAAACATTTTAACAGTTGTGTCTATAGGATGCTCACTTACCTTATGTCAACCATATTATAAAATGACAAACATTACGCTAAACATAAGATGATGACAATTCTGTGTTTTGCATACGAACCGGAAAAAAGTTTGCCAATCGCGTTCACGATATATGTATAAACTTATACAAATATAATCAGAGAAGTGTTCTTCAATCAATAAAGCAGCTCATGTTTATTTTAGATTCCAATTGTCCTAGTCAGAGCATGAGTAGAAAAACCATAAAAAATGCAAAAATTTCATTTCCAGAAAGATCCAAGTTAGCAACACATGTATACACAATTATTATAAAATATTTATTCTGTTTCTACCAAAAAAAAAAAAAAAAAAAAGAACCAAAAAATATTTTTAAAATAATCCAATTAATGTATATCGTTTAAGAAAAAGTTTTGACAATAATTGCAAGTTTTTATAACCGGAGAACTTAGTAATCTGCCGTAAATTTTACTATGAAATAACACCTGATAGTATGTGTTATTTGTTTTATACAAAATAACTAAATTTAAAAAATTGTACTTGAGAGCATCATATTTACGGTATTTTTATGCAAGTGTAACATTTACTCCATTTCTTTTATAGGCTACGTTTCCATGGTTATTATGGTTTCTCTTAATGCTGCCGGTTACCAAAGTCTCTCATTTAATCATGGAGAAGCGAACGCTTCATTTGCATAACATTTGCGGATTATCGGCATTAAAAATTAAAAAATTACATCAAGAAAGATGACAATTTTAAAATCAAAAATAATTTTAGCGATGTGGTCCATTTCTTACTTAAAGTCTCATTTAATTTATAAGAGAATTTTGCAGTCTTTATAATCAAAAATCCATAATAAATAACTTAATCGCACTTATTGATATTATGTCCATCGTTTCATATCGACAACATGTCCTCAGAAATATTGCCAATCGTCAGTTCGCTAATTCTTTGTGTCACGTGGCGTAACTTTTCCGAACGTAAAAAAAATTCGATCAGAGAAGCTCTGCAGAAAGAAAAGGAATTTTAATACAAGGTTTTCTCTTATTATAGGTACTTCGTAATAATTATTGTTTGTTTTTCTTGTAAAACTAATAAACAAATAATTTAAGGATACCTTCAACTCTCCACTGAAACTATTATATATACGGATTGTGTGCCTTCTGTCAACTGGACCAAAAAAGAAGGAAGAAAGAAATAAAAAAAAAAAAGGAAAAGAAAATATTAAAAACCAAAAATGTTGCTTCGGAAAGGAGACCGTTTTCATATTTTCGAAAGTTGGATTATAACTTTTCATTTTATAAGATAAATAACAATAATAAAAAAAAAAGGAAAAAAATAAAAGTATATTATGCTCAGTTTTTAGATTTAGATTCCAATTGCGATTCTTTTAGCGAAAAGGGCAAAGTTTACTTCCATTATTATTATTATTATTATTATTATTATTTGTTTTCCTTTTTTTTTTTCTTGAATAATTTACAACAAAAAGTTTTCATTAAATAAATGTATTTTTGCATGTCATATACTCGTACTCGTATACAGAGACGTACGTAGCTTGCAGTACAATGCCATGTTAAGTCAACCTACTCATATTTATTCATATGCATATGAATCGTTTGCTTATACACATGTTTGTTGTTGCATATTTGTGTACAAAGCATGTGGAACATGATGTCAATGCGTTGACATTCCGATGACATTACTAACCATAAATCTTGTCTTGTCATTTCATAGAATTGTTTGGAATTCCTATGGAACTTTTCTTCTTTTCGGACGATTCCTTTTTGTTCATGTATTTGTACGATAGAGAAGAGAGAGAAAAGTGGTTCTTAGAAACTTTAAAGGAAAAATATTTATTATATATAGAGAGAATTCTTAATTGTATATTGAATATACAAAAAAAAGTGCCTTAAGGCGATCACAATTCTTTTAAAAAAAAAAAAAAAAAAAAAAAAAATGTAAAGTAAAGGAAATTAAAAACAAAAAAAAAAAATCAATAAAAAAATATTTTAGTTAAATCTTACACAAAGAAACTTTTATACTTATCACTCGAGGATAGGATGAAACTAGTTTTGTCATTTCATTTGTAATACCTATCAGACATGGTATTAAATTCATGCAATCTTCATCACTATGAGATACAAATGCCTTGTGTTGATCCCCTCTTAGTTTGTTACTAAAGAACATTCTCCTTCAAAATTTGACATAAAGCATACGAATCTGTCTATTCATTTTTATCTTTTTAGATACAGCATAGGAAAGTATGCACGTAATTTCTGTATAAGTTCACCTTAGTCTTTGATTGTTTTACGCATCAAATTAGTTAATGGCTTTATCAAAAATTATAATGACTAAAGGATTTCATTGCATTTCTAAAGAAACGGCAATTATTGTTCATTTGCAAAAAGGTAAGGAAAAAAGTGGCTGCGGCCACACTATCTC
>KK351021.1:1819211-1921711 GCA_000671755.1 Glossina brevipalpis | reverse complement strand
AATTTTTATTGTCAGATATTAAATAGATTGCAGTTTAAAACGATTAAAATAAAAGAATAATTTAATAAAAACAAAAAAAAACAAATCTATTAGTTTTTCAAAAGCGGGCGCAACAATTCATCGAGCAAAGATTTTTTGTGACTGGTTTTAATTAATAATTCGTTACTGTTTTTTTTTTTTTTGCTTCGAAGCATGAGCAGCATAATTCGTACCCAAGTTTGCGATTGCAAATTTCAAAACTATGTCAAGAATGTCAAACGTAATTTTAAATTCTAATATTGCATTGCAGATGCCGCGAACTCGTTTAGGAAACGAAGTGAGCGATTCCAAAGTCGCGATCACAGTTACTAGTTATAGAATCTTTGCTTTTACGTTACTGTGTAGCACGGACAAATGGGTTACATTTGATTAGATTATTTTTGAGTTACGTTATATATGTTAAACTTATTATACTACAGATATGTTATCTGTTGGATACCTTTCGTTATGAAAATAGCTTCGATGCACTGCCTTATGCCTTAATAATAGTGCATTAAGACCTATTTATACGTAGCGCATTGAAGCGATGTTTGCGATGACAATATTTCTTCTTTAAATTTGATTTGTACATAATAGCGCATAGTATTAGGGGTACCAAAAAAAAATTATGTTCAAATAGATCGCAAATTTTTATTTTTGTCTTATTAATGTTGCGATTTTTATGATAAACTCTTCGATTACATATGTGAGTACACTTTTACAGCTTAAACTTAATTAAGACAAAGATTAACTTCGACGATTATACAAAGTCCGCTCAGTCTAAGTCTGAACCTTACATTATATATAAGATGTTGATTATAGTCAATAGTAAATACTCAGAATAAACTAAAAAAACAAAAATAAAAATTTGTGTTTTTTTTTTAAATTAATTTTCTTCTTCAACATTGATGTAATTGCAAATTTCAAGTTCAAGTTTGGTGTTGAATTGAATGTAAATGACTTTATTGAAGAAATTTTTGTGGAAGTTCATTACAATTTAAGCTTCACCTTGACTTAAAGTACAAAATGTTTGGCTACTGCCATCGTTGTTGTACTCGTTTTTTATTTTTATTATTTTTTTTTTTTTATTGTTTATTTAATTTCTGTTTTCCGGTCAGCAAAGACTCGTAAAGTTAAAAGAAAAAAAAGAGCTTTAAAAAAGGCCGGTAACGAAACTTATAAAAGTCAACGACTTTATTGTTGTTTTAGACGAAATCGTACGGTTGGCACTCGTAGATGAAGACTACATAAAATCAATAAATAGACGTCGATAAAAAGACTAAAATTAAAAAGTCATGAAAAAGTATGCGAACTCGCATTTATACGTATTTATAAAATTGTTTTTCTTTTGTGTTTTGTTTTATCTATGAATAATTTATTAAATGTCAACGCAACGTAACACGACAGCATAACGAAACACTAACTTGCTTAAATGCGAAAAGAACGCTTATGTAGTTGAGTGTTTAAAAAGTTGAAAGACATAATATATATTTGAGACGAACGTTGAGTACCCACCATTTCATTTACTTCATTTATTTTGTGGATGAAACAGGTATAACGTGTCGTATGAGTTATATGTAAACAAGCCAGAAATATCTACAAAATTCTTCGGTTTTCCTTTCATGGGTAGATTACAAGTTGCACTCAATATTAGATAAACATTTTGTGCAAAATGTCATGAGAGTTATTTTTGCCTGCAGACGATCAACTTCTTTTTTCTGAAGACGTGTCATGATAGGACTACTTAAATTTTGAGAGCCATCGCAAACTATCATGATCTTTAAGATTTCTTGATATTATAATGTATACTAATTTCCATCGTTATATTAATTCGTAATGTCTAATAGTAAAAAACTTGATACGATTTATTAGCTAAATATTCGCTTTATCTGCTACGTGTACGTAAGAATTCGATTAAACTGAGAGTGAGCATCATGAAAGAGGGCGGCTCTTCGGTGCCTTCTGGAAAATAAAAATTCTTACCTATGGGCTATAAACCTTCAGTTAATGACTAGTTAATGACTTCGGGGGAAATATCTCTTTACTTTTCAATTATTTACTACTATTTAGGTCGCAATAACACTTTTCCTATCTGGGTAGTGGTTGTGTTGAAAACATGATGGCCGTAGCTGGACCGTGTCGTTATCTTTCCGAGTACCATATAATCCTTAAGATATAGTAATAGGATTTGGTGTGTTTCGGAATGTATAAAAAATCCGAAGACTAAACGAAATCCACACTTTTAGAGCAGGCACAATAGTGAACGTGTAAATGATGTCAAACCTATAGTCGCTAGAAAAAATAGATGAAGTAAATAGTGATCATGTTTCGAAGGATGACTGGAGGAATAATTTTTCAAATGATAGCACACTACGGAATTTCGCACTTTATCTCGTTTTTTCTTTTTTTTTTTTTGTTGTTGCACGTACAAACAATATGATGAAATTGATATAGCTCTGCTTTTTGTTAATATTAAGCGTTACGCTAAACATAATAATTGTGTTGATGATGATAAAAAAATTGTTTTCGGGTGAGTATATACGTGTTTTATAACCTGATCTACTCTAAACTGAAAGTTAAGGTTATTAACATTTGATACGGCCGCTATCCTCAAACGCTAACATATGTGTCTTGATATATGTAACGGATCAATATGCACTCGCATAAACTCGCTTATTGTGTGTGCGTCTACTGTGGTGATTACTGTTGTTTGCCATTTCACTTGTTATGGTTTAATGCGATTTTATCCACTTTTTTTTTTGTATGTATTTAATTTAAAATTTAATTTTTTTTATTTTTCATTGAAGGGGGATATGTGAAATTTGCCGATCATTCGTAACGCATAGGAATCTGCAACGAATATTATATATATATATATACATGCATACATAGGTGCGCACACAGACACACACACACACACACACACACACACATGCGCTCGATTAAACACTGAAACAATAATAAAACTACCGCGTTACTTTTGAAGGTCAGCTAGATCGGATCAACGGTGCGCCTGTAATTGCTAAAGACTCAAACGCTTGTAGATGGTATATATACCTCGAAAGTGGTGCCAAATTGTCTAAAAATGTGCGTAATTTAAGCATATACGTTATATATAATATATTATATACACGATATGATATATAATACACAATCGATACATTAAAAGTTAACGGGGCGCACCGTTATGATAGATATTAAACCATTCGAACCAAACTGAACATGATTTCTTTCTTATTTTCTTTTTTAATTGACAGAAAATTGTAGGAAATCGCTTAAAATTAAATAATTATTCATTACCCAATGTAATGTCATGAAAATATGTATCATTTTTGTATTTTCGTAATTAAAAGAAAAATTAAAATTGGAAAAAATGTTTCGCTAATAATAATGGGATTTAGATAGACGGGCTGAAATTTATGCATTCGTATTGTATTTGTTATCAATTAATACTTATTTCCTCGCTACTATATATGTAGATACATACATATATGTTACATATATGTTATGTTATATAGATTTAATAGAATATATATATATAGAAGCAAAGTTCTCAGAATGGATTTTTTCTTTTGAAAATTGAAAAAGGAGCTGTGAGAGTAACATTCTTTTTTTATTACTAGATTATTCCATTAAAAAGCGGTACTCAAGAAGTTGTAAATCTTAGAAGTCGAAACCAGCCGAATGACAGAGGAGTATATTCCTAAATATAAATCAGATAAAGATAGAAAAATATCTTCCTTAATATATTTAGGATCAAAAAATGTGGATTAATTTGTTTTGATTTGTGTAGACAATCTTAGTGTCTGATCGATTAAAAGGAAAAACATTTTGAAGAAATAAATTTGTAAATAACTTTCCCGTCTTGTCTTAACATTTTCGTAATCTAAGCATACATCTTTTTGATAAATATATTTTGGAAGTAATGCGTGTAACGCTTACTATGTTCGTTACGTATATCAATTGAAAACTAATTTCAGCCTTTTGTTTGAATTTTTGTCTGCATTTTTTAAATATAATAGAAGTAGATGGTAGCCTAAGTATATTTACTTATTCACATTTTAATATTAAAGGAGATTCAAAGAAGAACTTCAACATCAATTTTTTCCCCATTTCGACTAACATTCAATTATTCTCCAAAGGCTTTTTGCCTACGATTCTTGCATCGGTGATAGAAAAGCGGTCTGAAATAAGTGTCCTAACATGTAAAGCAGTTTGAAAAGAATTCTTCGGCTAAGAATAGACGTTTTTGGGCAAGATACAAGATGTTTGCAAACAGTCTACTTTTGGGTGATCTATCGTTTGGCAAGTTAAATAAGTGACTTAAATTTTTGAGTGCATTCATAACTGATGACGAACTTTAATGATCGATCGAAAACTGTAAGTGACCCACTTTCAGTTACGACAAGCAAGCAAAGCGCCAAAATATCTTTATTAGCAACAGCTAATGCCTTTCGGTTCAACTACAAAATTTTTTTTTTTTTTTTTTTATAAATAATTTCGATGTTCGCGGATCCTGCTTTATTGAGATTCTATGACTTTGAAATTTCTAAAAAAAATTTCGAAAAGTTTCTGCTTAAATTAAGTATTCGAGAATGCGTTTACATCTGGGATATCTACACTTGACGTCTCAAAGCTTTGAAAACTTTTATAATCAATTTTTGAATTCGCGATTTTATTATGATATTTGTCTTATTCTGTCACCACGATCAAATACTATAAGAAATGAAAAAAACCGTCAAATTAATCGTACGAAAAATTATAGAAAATTTTTGTAAAAGTCGTTTTTCAAATAATTGGTTTATTCAAAAATTACAGTAAAATATTTTAACAAACTTTTTTTTTGTGAAAATAATATCGAAAAAAAAACAAAAATATTAAATCTTTTCAGGTTAAAATGAGGCAAACAATTCGGAGCAAATGAGGCTTGAAAGAAAAGTTTCGAATCAAATGTTATTTTAAAATAATTGAGATGAAGTAGATATTTGTACCCATCTTTATGTGTATATATATATTTGCATTGATCTGTATCTTTAGAGTTAATTGTATTGAAATTAGGTTTCACGCTTGATTTACAACTGAAAACGTGTCAATTATCAGACGAGAGCATAGACATCAGAAACTCGCAAAAAGTTTAAATTGAATTTATGTCATTACATCAGTGTTGTGCACGTAGGTGTGTGTGTGTGTGTGTGCGTGAGCGTGTGTAAGCATATACGTTAAAATGTGTTCTACGTGTTTTCGTAGAAACCCCGAAAACCATGAGAACAAAACATTTACTTCAATCTTTTTATTTTTATTTTTTTTTTTTGGAGAAAAAGGTTTAAATAATTTTTCTGTATAAACATTTCTTGTGATTGTTGTTGCTATTGCTTTATGTACACATGTATCTTTTTCCTCATTCGCGTTCATTCACTGACAAACGTGCTTAACTGTTCTCCGCAATACATCACGTTTTCACTAAATGCTTCTCTCCTTCCATAATAACATTGAACAGAACTTGTGCTGCTGATATTGCTGATGCTGATGCTGCTGCTGTTGACTTCTGCCGCTGATATACGTATAATATGCATGTAACTGGTCGCGTAACAAGTTCAAGTTTAACATGATCTCGTTCTCTTTTCGCCTTTTTTTTTTTTTTGTTTGATTTTCTGTTTTCTTCTGTTAACTTTTGTTTCCAACGCTTACGAGTATATTCCGGTATCTGTGCTTCGTTGCCTGCGGATGCATGCGTTTGTATGCACAGCAATATATATTTATATGATATACGCTTATGCGAATGTTAAAATATTTCATTTTTGCCATTTTTACGGGTACGTACTACATACATGTTTGTGTGTTTCTGTGTGTGTCTGTCTATCTATTTGTCTGTATGCGTATGATATGCAATCGTGTTACAGAAAATGCTATGAAAAAATCTCGTCATTCATTTTATATATTTTTGTTTTTATTATTTTGAGTTAAGCTTAAAAAGTGTTGTGTGAGGTCAAACACACGCATACATGTCGACTCACATACTTATAAATTTATGTCTTTAACAACGCGTTAGTCACCCAATAATAATAGTTGATGGCGCGGCTCTGTGGTAGATAAACCAGCAAACCGAAAACAAAAAACAAAAAAAAAAAACAAGAAAAATAAAAAAAGCAAGAAAAAAAAAGAATGAAAAATAAAAAAACAAAGTGAGTTTTTCTTAGCCCGTTTGATACTTATTGTTGGTGTTGTTATATCTATGCCTGCTATGTGGATGATTGTATGTGTGCGCCAGTTTTCTGCGCTAATATGTTGATTGCTGAGTTTAGAAAACGCGTCTAGCCGGTTTTTTCTATGCTCGACTCCGCGTACACATATTTCGTATTTTACTAAGTTTGGTTTTTCGCTACACATTCAAAAAGCCATATATGTATGTATGTGCATGCAATCCGTTCGAATACTATGAAGAAACCAATAATTGCATGCACTCGCAATCATACACACAAACACACACACATACACATTAATATGCACATGTATGTGCGCATAAGCATAACTTGCCCTCGTGCCCATGAATGTTTTTCAGTAAAACATGCTTTGTGCAGTTTTTCTCATTCTTGTCTTTAAACAGATCAATAGTTTGCAATGATATATAAATTTCTTAATGTTACAAAAAAAAAAAAAAAAAAAAAAAAATTAACTGTTAATCGCGATCACATTTACACGGACATAAATTAAAATTTTGACGAAAACTTTAAAAAAAATTATCTTTTTTGGATAATTCTATACATATTCTAGGATAATAGAAACTAATAAATCAGATAATGACTGACATTTGCGGATTTACGATTCTTTTAATATATATATACTCGTATAGAAAGCCCGTTTCGATTTTTATAAAGATTGTGTTCATCATTTCATTAATAACTGTAACTATTTCTATCAGACTCTTTGGCATTTTTTTATATTATATTAATAAAAATCTCTGAATCATTCGTTTGTTTTTTCATTTGAGATTAGTGGACATCGGCGGAAGATCATGGCGCCAAAAAATAAATATTGATTTTTATGCGGTTGCCTTGTGTTTGATTTTCGACCAAAAGAAGAGAATTTTTTATTAAAAAATAATTTTTAAATTAACTCATTGAAGGTCTTCCTCATAATTCTCTTTAAAATGTTATTTTGGAATGAGGAAAAAATAAAAGTTTTTAGAGCTCTATGCTATGCTCTTGACCATTTTGAGAAAAATCTTTTTAAAGTTTTTAAAAAAATCACTTTTTTAAGCGTCTTAAAATTTCATATCCTTTTTGATTACATCAAACATCATTTAAATTAATAAAAAATAATTTCTTTTACAATTTTCTGATAAATATAAAATGATGTTTGATTTTAAAACTATTCAAAAAATATCACTATTTGTGAAATTTATTTGAATTTTAATTTATTCATTTCACTCAACTCAACTGAAATTGCTAACAACTCAACTGAAGTGCAAACCAATTTGAAGCTGTTGTCCCGGAACTATGTTCATCAAACTAGCCGTAATTCTAGCTTATCTCCATTCGCAAATGATTAACTTCGAATGTCACATAAAGTTTCACTTTCTAGTGATATTCGTATTATTATTATATTCTGATTAGTTCACTTTAATGGAATTTATACCGATTTTTGTTACATTTGTTCGAAAAATATGAAGCTTTTTATTGAAATAGATATTTTTATACCCACCACCGAAGTCGAAGGGTATATTTCATTTTGTCTTGTCTTGTCTTGTCTTGGTTTTTAACTACCAAAAGGAAACTAGGGTGACCCCACAAAGTATATATATTCTTGATCAGTATGAAATTTAGAATCGATTTAAGTATGTCCGTCTGTATAATGGTTTTGGTAAACATTCTCTTGGCCGCAAAAATGAAGATATCGTCTTTAAATTTGGCAGAAACATTGGAAGTTCTTGCACGCAGATTGGTATTGAAAATGAGCCAAATCAAAGGGTACACCCGCAGTTCGATGTAGACGAAGAGCACTTCTACTTTTAGAAGGCAAAAAAAAAAAATTGCATTTTTGCTTATTACTTGTAAACTATAACAGATAGAATTAGAAAAATTTCCAGAAATGTTACGCTAGCTATTCGGTATTCTATGTCTAAAATGGAAAGCATCGACTCCGCCCACTTTATATAATAGAATATTGAAAATTAATTATTTTTGTGAAAATGTTTGTAACATTAAGAAAGAGTCTTCTGGAACCACATAGAATGTATATATTCTTGATAAGTATGAAATTTGGAATGGACCTAAAAACGTATCCGTTGGTACGTCTGTCCATCTGTGTGGCTGCTTAACTATCTAATGTCTGTGGTAAACATTTTCCTAACCACAAAAATGAAAATATCGGCTTCAAATTTGGCAGAAACATTGGAAGGCCTTTGACTGCCACGCCCACTTATTTACAATTTAGTTTTTCCTCATTTTTGTTAAATAAAGGTGATTGGTATAAAAGATTCGGCACAGCTGAATATAATTTTCTTACCTGTTTAAAAGATTTACCTTTAAACACATGCATGTTTTTGTTAGAAAATTAGTGAATGGAGCTATGGGTGAAATTTGTGGTTATTCGGTTGAGGACAATAAGGAGGTGCAGAGTTACTACATTACCAGTTTATTTCTAATTAATTTAAAAACAAAAATTTTATTTGGTTTCTAAATAGCTATTCAAAGGTTTATTTTTAAGAATGTAATGAACAGGAGTAAGAAAATTGTTGCAAAACATTGACACGACTTTTTGTGAATAATTGGGAGAAAACTGAGCACATGATAGCATTATCTCTTATTAGAAATTTTTTTTGCACATTTTCATCATAGCATTCTTTCTGCAAAGCGAAAGGTTAATGTCTCAACAATTCTATAACGTTGCATTAAAATAGAAACACTAGCAGTTGGACTTTTTCGGAGATATCGAACACTATTTGTATCATTTCTAAGCCAATTAAGGCATGTAATTATGTACAGTTTTATTTGTGATCTGCCGATGATGGCGTACTGTAATGCTACCTGTTGTTATCCTATTTATTATTATTATTGTTATTATTATTATTAACATTTGCAATCTGTGTACACGTTTCTTTACGGTATATGAATGATCCATCAATTATTAATAATGAATTTTAATTTGTAACAATTGAAAGTTTTTTCTATCCTATTTCTAGTTTTAATGTAAACCGCAAAAAAACTACATAAATTTGAGATGCATTTGAAATACTCTTAATCATCATCAAAGTAGGTTTAATTTTTTGCTAATTACGGATGAACATCAGCATACTGAATAAACATATTTTTAAAAAATAATAATTACTTTTTTTTTTGGTTTAATTTTGGCGTTATGGCACCGGCCCAACATCTGCTTTGATCTGTGGACTTATATAAAGAACTTCTTCTGCTGGCTTTCGTAACTTTAATAATAAAGTTAATAATAGATAAAAAAAGACAAACATGAACGCAACTGATTAATGTTAAAATTGTGCGCCTTCTTGATTGTTGCCGACCCTATATAATGGGTGATTAAAAAAAAAAAAAAAAAATCAAAAAAAAAAAAAAAATCCAAAATTAATAACATCCACAAGCATACGTCGATCTTGATATTAAACGTGTAAGTAATTCATTTTAGTTAAGTTGTTATATTTTTTTATTTAAATTATGGTGATATTTGTAAATATTAATCACTTTGTAGTCGTCATTAATGTACGCTTTTTTTTTTTTTAATTATTATTATTATTATTATTATTATTATTCACAATACGCTTTTTTTTTTGTTAAAATTTCCATTACATGAATTTTGTTTTATTTTCATATAATTAACAGTCAAGCTTATTATATATAATTATTACATGATAAAAGAGAAAATATAAAAAAAAAAGTATACGAAAATAGAAAATTATATTAAAAAAAAAAAAAATATTTAAACGCTTTTATATGGATTAAATCAAATTTCCAAGAAAATTAGACCAATTTTTTTTAATACAATATCTACAGTATATACGTTATCTTCTGAAATAATTTGAAAAAAGAAATTTGATTGCAAGATGTAGCTAAAAAACTTTCGCACCTTAAGCTGACGCTGACTATATATCGTATTTTACATATCATACCATCCTGCATATATGACATTTTATAAATTATATCTATACTTAATATCCTTCATAATCATTTGTATAAACTGAATATCTTCTATTTAACACACTAGATCAATAAGCGTAGAAATACGAAAGAAAAACCTTCTTTTTTTTTCGTGAACAATTCGGCTTTATTCATCAATATAGTTTCTTTTAGGTTGCTTTTAACGTTTCGCTAATATTTCGATGACTTTCTCATAAAATGCTTTGTCAAGATATTCAAAATACATTTGAGTTGCCGCAGAGATTTCATTATTTAATTCAAAATGTACTTGATAGTGCGATACAATCTATTTGCCAATCAAATTTCTCACTAAGCTAAAGCATGTTAGTCTATAAAACTAAACTGAAATATTTTCAAAAATTTCCATCTGTGAATCGAACATAAATGTAAATGGATATTAGACGGAGAGATAAGAGACAGAAAGCCTGTTAGATGGGCCAACTTCCAATTCGAATCGATTTGTCTAAATCCATGTAAACTTAATATATCATTTTTTTATTACAAGTACTGTAGAGGCTGTTGCAAGAGAGACGTTATAATTAAATAAATAATATATGAGAGAAAACTATTCATTTTTTGAAAGAATCACATGCTGTTTCGCTAATTAAGTAAACAACGCTTCTTCATTTTGCGATAATTCTTAAAGAAAGTCCGTTTCAATGACGTGTCCAGAAAATCTTTTTGAAAATATTTCATATCATTTTTCTTATTTGAATCCATAATTCAATCAGAAAGTTAGTTTTGTTTATTTTCTGAGGACGACTAAAATATTCCTACGGTCCATTGGTTGGCAGCCATTGCATTAGATAACATTCAAATGCTATGAAGAAGATGCAAAAAGTTGACAAAACGAGACAATATTTACAGATAGTAAACGACTTTTACTTTTCAAAACTATTTTCAAATAAGGTCAGGCACGGTAAAGAAACATAACCATGACAGGCAGTGAACATTAATGTACTTGGGGGCAAATGAGAAAGTTTTGCCAATTATATCTTTATGAATGAATAAACAAAAAAACAAAAAAACAAAAAACAAAAACAAAAAAAGGAAAACTAGAACGAAATTCTTACGGTTTTTTATTGTCATTCAAATTAAATCCGGTTTACGGAAGTTTATGTTTATGGTATTGTGAACCACTTAGACAGTAATTGTTGGTATTGGAGTTTTTTTTCTTCTCTTATTTTTTTTTTTTTTTTTTTTTTAAGAGAAAGTGAATGTTTAAGATGAAATGTGATTAAATGACATTTCCCAGTTTTGAATGAGCACAACGACCAATGTAAAGCATAGTAAATGGTTGTTGGTAAAAAACCAAAACTTAATATTAAAAGTCAAGGTTTTGTAATAT
The DNA here is from genome assembly GCA_000671755.1 of Glossina brevipalpis. Taxonomy (NCBI): domain Eukaryota; kingdom Metazoa; phylum Arthropoda; class Insecta; order Diptera; family Glossinidae; genus Glossina; species Glossina brevipalpis. The sequence goes on along the minus strand of KK351021.1, from coordinate 1,910,197 downwards.
ATATATATATATATATATATACAAATATATTTGTTTTTATTGTAAAATGTTTTAATAAAAATTTAATTTAAATTTTTGGTTCAATTCCTTTTCCACTTTTAATGCCGCGTGACATAATTATGTGCACATACTTGTAAAGTTTGTATGATTTATTGAAAGCTTTTTTCGGTTGGCGCCAAATGTAGACACTAGGCGTTTGTTTATATATATATATATATATATGTACATATGTATATATGTGATAACCAGTCAAGTGTGCAAAAAGCAAACGCATAAAAACTAGGACAATTATTAAAAATTAAAATAAAATTTTATGTGTAAAATATTCATTTTGTTTCTTCACTATCAACGAACCATACAGAAGATATATTTCATTATTAAAAAAAAATAATAAAAAAAATAAAAAAACGCAATTGTAAAAAACTATTGGAAAAAGCTTATAATAATAATATAATATCATCCAAAACAAGGACTCTTGAATGGAACAAAGGGTGGAAAGCAAAGGGCCGCGAATTCGTTGAGAATTTAACAAAATCAAAATAACGGTTTTGACAAACTTCCTTTTCTGTTTGTAGTATTAATATTAGTTTATGGATACTGTTAAGGAATATAACTGAGTTCTTCAACTCATTCCAATTCCAACAAATTCCCGTCATACCAAGAGTCCCTTAAGTTTGTCATTTATTCTAATCTATTTGTCCTGTAGATTAAACGATCTAACATCTCCTATTATATCATTTCATATCTTGCTTTATACCCTATAATGCTTCATTCAAATTTGCCATAGCTCGAAACGGCGCTGAAAGTCTCCTTCTGTGTAATCCTTAATGACGTGCGCCGTTTTTTCTTTCACAGTTTTCGCGATCCGATTTTTTCAATATTAAAGACGACCCGGTCATGAGTTATCCTTAAAGTCTTTTCAGCCATCTTGGAAACAAAGCAAAAGCTCTTATATAAACAAGAGCGTACCGCACAACAGGACTTAATCCTTTATAGAGATAACGAAGAAAGACATTTTCGTGAAATATTCATGGAAAATTGAATGCATTCCAGTCTCGCTCTGAGACTTTGTACGACAACTAAAGCTACTTACATAATCGCTTACTATTTCGATCAAATGTTAATGATTTTCAGAACCTTTCGTTAATTGCCTTTTAATTCCTAATGCATAGGAGTATTATTATGATGATAATGATGACGATGATGATCATTGTAACAATGATATTTAAACATGCAATACACATTGTACTTATTGTCATTGTTTGCACCATTCTCTCTCTGCTTTTGCTTTTTCGTGTCTGTTGGGTTAATAAATTTATTTAATGCCTTTTTATTTAATTATTTTTTTTTTTTTTTTGTTCAAATGATTGTATTGCTGCGCATTGTATTTAGGTTTGTGACTTTTATCAAAAGGCTTTAAAAATTCAGACAGACAGACAGAGAAATATTTTAATATTCATTTTTTTTTTTTTTTTTTTTGTATTCACACATCTATTGTCAAAGTAGGAGTACATTAAAAATTTCATTAAATGGTAATCTAGGTCATTCGGTTATTTTATTAAAAAAGGAAAAAAAAAAATTATTTAAAAAAAAATTGTTGTTTCGTATATTAAATAAGATTTATGTATTAATTAAAAGAATTTTTTAAAAAATTCGAGAGCTTTATTATGGTTTTCATTGCTTAAATTTATCGACTGCAGTTTTTCTTTTATCAGCAAATATTGAAATATTTCTTTCAACGTTTAAAAAATATTATTTCCTTTATGAGAGATCGCTGGCATTCAACTGTTTACATCGAATAAAATTCTCGAACAGGAAACAGAAAACTATTTTAAAATACCTAGTAGACCCTATTATTTGAAAGGCATTAATATAAAAAAAAATGATATGGAAAAATAAAATGTAATTTTGCCAAAAAGTTGTTCTTTCCTTATTAAGTACTTTACTTGTTAATTACACTGATATAAATGTTTAATTTAATAATAAAAAATATATGTGGAAATTATTTCATTCCCAACCAAATAAAACTTTTTAAATGGTGTGAAGATAAATATACGAATGTAACTAGCAAAGACATGTACCAACTGCAATAACAGAATTCTGTAAAAGGATTAACATAGATGCGTATAGGAATTAGCGTCAAGCTACGGTTAGATTTGGAGAAGCCTAACCTATCCAAATTAAGATAACTAAGAGACTTTCGTAAACGTTATATGAATTTATATTAGAAAAGCTTTAAAATTTATATAAAGAATTAATCTGTTTCTTTAGTGAATGCCTTTCAATCATGGCTTGAAAATCGACACCTTGACGGCAGTCGACCATCGCAAAAATAGTTAAATTTGAGACTCTAGCGCGACCAAAACTAAACAATTCCAACTATATTCACTTATATCATGAAAATACCTTTCAAACAACCTAAAAAAAAAATCTAAATTTCGGTTTCTAGAATTATTTTAACCATTTTTTTGCAATTTAGTATCATACGATAATCCAACTATGGAAAAATAGTCAAACTTGAGACTCTAGCGCAGCCGAAGTAGAAAATTCCAAACATATTAACCTAGATCACGTCAATCTCCATGCGTAATTTTAACTGCAAATTTTTAAAATATATTTCATGCATTTTTATCAGATTTGGAAGCAGTCGTACCAAAATATTATAATAGTATTAAACGGCTCACATTATGGAACCTTTTAACTATAATTTATTATCATAATCTTCAACTTCAAAGAGTAATATTATGAGCTTAGTTGGAAATCTAACAGTTAGAAATAAAGTGACGCGTGTTTAAGGTCACCGGTACATTTCTGAAAAAAAAAAAAAAACAAATCCTTATTTCATATTTTTTGATATTACTTTGGTTTTCTAGTGTTGCTTAACTTTTGATAACGCGTCTTAACCTTCCTCGTCGTAATAGTAAATTTATCCGATAAACATCATTTTTAGTAAAAATGCGAGAATGTTAAAAACGAAGTGACACTAAATCTGCTTACACAGAAATCTTTTTTTTTTTTTTGCACACAAAAGTCCTTTATTTTTTGCAAACAAAAATGTCCTAAAAATAAACTTTTTCCTAGATTTCCTGTCGTTTTTGTACGCGTGACTGTGTATGACTTTTGTATCGCTGTATATGAAACAACAATCCACTAACAAAACTGAACTAAACATGCATACAAATCATTATTTAATCCTAATGGCGCTAGACTTTACAACAAAAACTTAGAATAACGCAAAAAAGTCGAATAATCATGATCATGAAAGTTGAAGGGAATGAATATATGAATGAATGAATGAATGAATGAAAGAATGCATAAAAAATAAAAACGTTCTCTTAACAAGCATTTATAAATATGATACCTTACAACAGAAAAGCTGTAACAGTAAAAAAAAAACAACAACAACAAAAAACAAAAAAAAACTATACAAAACAAAAACAACAACCGACCGCATCAACTAAAAAATTTATCAACAAATAAAGTAACAAAACAATGTCAGTAAAGTAATCAACGTTGACATAGTGTGACACCCAACAATAATCGTAAAAAGTGGAAGAAGACTACAATAGCAATGAACACGCACACAAAAACATATGTAGATACAGATACACAAACATATACAACACATGAATATAATTTGATGACTTTGTAAATAAGTTAGTAATCAAAGTTTTATGAGTTGTGTCAACACATAATGCGAATACATAAACCACCACACAACAGCGATAACTTTATATACGTAAAGATAGATGAAGCTTGTCAGTGTATACAAAGCAAAACCATCATCATCATATTGGTTCATGTTCACAATAATATAATTTATTCACATTTTAGTCAAAACCATTTATTGAACAATTTCAATGACAGTAAACAGTGTGAAAGAATAATATCTGTATGGCCTAAAGGATTGAAAGATAATAAAAGGGATAAAAAAAAAGAAGCTGATATGGAATTTATGGAATTAAAAAGATTCGCATGCATTTCACATCAAACATCGTCAAAATTATCTGTATATATCTGTATATTTGAAAAGTCAGCAGATTTTTGGCTTAACATTCAATGAAACTATTTCTGCAAAAATCACCGCTAACAGCAATTAAATAAATAATAAATCGTTTCTTTCACGACTTAGATAATTTGAATTTATAGGTTATAAGTTATAGTTTTCTTTATCTAGTCTGACTATAAACAAATGCATCTATAATATAATACGAATTCAAACATTCTGCCTGAATTTTAAGAACACATCTACAAGAAATGAAAGACGAACAGACAATGAATCTATTGATCTCAAGTCTTTGGGTTATTACATAGCTAAGCTAATTAAGAAGTGCGGCTATTAATTTAATTAATTATGATTATAACTTATCGATCAGACATATACCTCCCATGGCCACTGGCCTTCTTTCTTTGTCCACCTGTCTTTGAGCATCGTCGTGTTTACATGTATAGGAGACATATCCTGAGAGATAAATGAATAAAAATCGATCGAGCATAGATATACTTTATGGGTTCAACGAGGCGAGCGTTTCAAATGGAAGAGAAAAAATCTGACACTCTCATCTGGCGATAGAAAGTCTAAGATATTTACTTTATGGGTTTATATGCAGATAATTTTATATAAATCTTCCAATACATTTAGGATGAATATATAAACAAGTTCCTTTTCAGTTAGTCAGTTAGACAGAGAAATTAAATTGTCTGACAAAAAAGGCTATTGGCAGGAAGAGAGTACTTTTTTTTAAATTTAGTTCAAAGGATTTGCAGAGAAAATGATTCTAAATCGATCATTGTAATAAAAAGTTGGGTGTATCATAAGCCCGTCTGAGTGTTTCATACATCGTCACAAATTCAATACACAAGTAAAAAATGCCCCAGTTGTGAATTTTGCATTGTTCCAACAGATGATTTATCTTATATGCAATGTAATTATTATTACAAGTATTTGCATTATGCAACGTTTCATTTCATTCATGAACGAAGTTATACGTTATCTTTGAAATTAAGAAAATACACGAACTTTATGTCAATCTTGATTCGATGGTAATCGCGATTGTTATCTCTCATATGTCCTACTGACTGATTATCATTTTCTTTCATAAATTTATTATCCCATAATTTCTTGACAAAACTCTCATATTGTTTGCGCTTGTTTTTACTTGGACATTTATCAAACAATAGAAATGTTATACATATTTAACCCTTAACAAACCGAACAATGCCGCAATGCAAATGAAATGCTACTTACATGTGCGGCATTGATTGAGGTTAACTAATTAACTAAAGGCTGAAATTTTTCACTGACATTTCAAGGAAGTCTTTGTCAAGGTTCGTTACGTTAAAGCCATGGCTAAGCTATGTACATTACGAACTTGGAAGGAAAACAGAGAGGTTTACGAATATGAAAAAACAGGAAGGTTTTTATGAAATTTCATTGTGGAGATGTTTTGCTATCTTGCTACATTTTTACTACTAATGTAAATGAAATAAAAACGTTATCCTACCGTCACGGCCACTTATTGCTCACAAAGATAGAAAACTGTTTCAATTCATTTCAATAAATCAATAAGTTGCGTGAAATCATAAATATTTAATATTTTAAATTCATTAGGAGCATATGCATATATGCAAAATACAAAATTTTTATAATTATAATACATATGCTATTTATAATGCTCGGAAAAGGCACATATAAGACACACACACACACACACACACACATATATATATATATATATATATATATATATATATATATATATTAAGATCTTCGGACTAAACCTTGCGTTTCAGATGTTCGAGGTAATCAATCTATATGATTTAAAACTATTTTACGCTAGCTTATATGATACCGTTACATTGTCTACGCGTATGCTAGCAAGTCAGTACACGTGGGTTCAAATCTCATTGCGGTAAAGTTTTTTTTATAGCCAATAAATGAAAAAACACCAACGAGTCGATAGCCTATATTGCTAGTGATCTCATCTCTCTAGTATAAAAATTAATTTCATTAGTCTTGAGTATAATAATAACAATTGTCTACGTATATATTCAATATAATGGAGATAAAACTTTTCGACAAGATAGTTTTATTAACTAAACAGATGACTTATGTATATATAAGAAGCACTTATGGCTAGGTGATTAGGTACCGTACACCATGCACTGGAAAATGACTTCTTCAAAATATGACGTTATGTAGGCAGTGACCTTAATCCACGTTCAATAAGATTTTTTGTTTTTAAGCCACAATAAACTAATATAAAATAATTTTAATCTATAAAACCGATTGGCGGACAAAGTTTAATCACAAAACTACATCAATTCATATATTATAATTGATATTATATATTATATTATATGTTGTACATATCCAGACAAAGTTTATATAATTGCTTGACTATAAACTATGTAGGGTATAAGTAATAACAAGAAGTTATATATCGGGAAATGAGCTCAATGTGTCTAAGTAAGAAACAAATTACTTTTTATTCAAAAGTGTAATACAATCAATTCACCGTTTCTTTAATATTGTGAAGCGTTTTTCTTTATAGAAAACTATTTATCAAGACTCTCAAAATTCATAATTCAGTCTTCACAGCGATCAGATCATGGAATTCAAACCGTTTTTAGTTTTGTAAACAAATAATAATTGCTAGAGGCCAGAGAGAGAGACAGAGAGAGAGAGAGAGAGAGAGAGAGAGAGAGAGAGAGAGAGATAAGGCGAATACACATATAAACGTACATGTGTAAAATTTGGAACATATACATTTTTACTGGACATCTTTCATCCGTGAGTCGACATATTTGTTAGAGATCGTAGTTCTAAAAAAGATTCGATTTTCTCTTAGAATATGTGTTCCCCAATTACACTTTTTTGTTTTTTTTTTTAACCTTAAAGACTTTGATGGCAATAATAGACAAGAGTAGAAATGGTGATATGCACAGATATAATAGGTGATATATTAATTATCCGCTATTTTTTGGTTTTTGCATTCCTTTTTGTAGCCTGCTTTTTTCAAATGATTCCAAATTCTCATAAGGCTGACGTTTAGTTGCTCCGCTATTTCCAGGTTGACAGGTTGTTTGAGACGATCAGATGAGTTTTGTCAGATATATAGGCATCACTACTATCTAATGACAGAAACCACGCAGACTTTTTATAAGATCAAATATATTGAAAACTTGAATTATCTTAATTTTTGAGAGTCCATCAAAATTCGAATTTTAAATTATAGCGCGAAAGTCGGAATAACAGGTTAATAAAAATCTAATGTCATTATCCGGCCGACTGAAATCAACTGAGGCTTTGGAATACATAAAAAGAAAAATATTTGCACTACTTGAGAAGTTTTCGAGAATCAAGTCTTATTTGAGTCTGTCCGGGGAACAGGCAGAATTTATCAGTATAATAGGATGCTTAGATATAGAAATATCTAAGGTTCTTCAAGTTCAGTTAAGAGAAAAAGATTTTATATCAAGTGAAAAAATGTTCCCAACTAACTAAAGAAGAAACGACTAGCAGCACTATTAAAGCTTTGATTGCAAGGTAGGTTTATAGGTAGGTTCTTCAGTTGAACTGATTGACTACATCCCTGGACTTAATGATTGAACTCAAGCTAAAAAAAAAATGTGTCTTCAAATGGAAGTTAACTAAGAATAGTGGCATTCATCGACACATAATTATAATTTATTTCCGTGATAAACCTCACTACTGACAAAATCAAATGTATGCAGTAACACTGCTTGTTTTCGTCGTAAATTAAATTTTACGTAACATGCAAATAATATATAATTCCGATACGTAAGCGAACAATACGAAGATTATTATATGATTTCTTATATCATTTATTAGTTAGAAATTTTTTTTTTTTACGTCTTACACTGAGAATATGTTTTTCAAATTATATGACAAATAAGGAGAATGTGATATAGCTTCGATTTTAGGGGTTTAGGTTTAAGCTAAAATACCAGCAGTGATGGCTTTTTAGTTATAGGGCATCACTATTCATTTTAAATTTGATTTGATTGTTAAGGCTTATAAGATATTGATGGAAGATGATGGTGGAAGGGGGAAGTTTAGAGTTTTTGAAAAATTCATTAAATATTTTAGAAGATTTCCTTTATTATTATTATTATTATTTAAAAGTAAAATTCAAATTTTTTGGTGTACTCGTATATTTCTTGAATTATGGCAAAACTAAGCTAATCTGACCTGATTTCCAATTACACTTACCTCTAAGAAGTTGCGTTACTTTTTTCTGATAACTACCGATATTCTAATGGATTATCTGCAAAGAAAAGAAATGAAGAAGAAAGATTACGGCAAGTTTTCATGATTTTTTATTATTTTTTTTTTAATGCAAAAAATAAACTCATTTGCTGCGTATGGAGTAGCATTTGAACGCAGTGCGTGAGACATTTTAGTGTGTGTGTGTATGATTTATTGAAATATTCCAATTCCCTTTAATTTTTTATTTTCTTCGGGGATAAAAGCTAAAAAGGGTTCTGTGCTGAAGCAATGTTTAATTTTGAAACACATTCATTGTTAAATTAGAAATTCAAGAGGAAAATTCAGGACTCATACAATTCTGTTATAGGCAAAGGCAATACGCATCAATAAATTGCAGGCATTTCCTTTAGTGTCCGTCTACAACATCCCTTGCCTTCATGTTTGCTTTGCTTGCTATTTTTTTTGTTTTTTTTTTTTTTTGTTTATTCATGATAATCTTTTGATGACGATTAAATTTTAATGAAATCCATACGAAAGAGACGGAGGGGGAACGAAGGAAGGCTTAAAAAAAATTTTTACATATTCATGATGTTCATGTTCATTAAAAACCAACAACTACAACAGCAACGATAACAAATTCACTTTTTACACTCATCAACGGTGAGTATATTCGATTTGTCAGCCGGGGGAAATACGCTTACCCGACTTTGCTTCAAGTCAACATTACTCTAAAATATCTTTGCAACGAAACTTTATAAAATCCTGTCCTGTTTCATGTCAATTTGTGCTAACATGAGAAATTTAATATCACCGACAAATTGCGAAATCTAATGATTTTCGCATAGAAATAGAAAATTTCTCATTCTTAGATTAGTTGAAATATATGTTACAAGACTATGTCTTAACTACGACATTTTAGAATGAAAAAGAAAATAAGAATTCTCGTTATACCAGAAAAAAAAGAAAGAAAATTATATCGATTTTCCTTAAAAATATCAGCGAGTAAAAAATATTTGATTTGTTGAATTCTTTAACTATTACGTAATCACTACCATATATTATATTTTGCCTGCAAATTCGTAGGGTCATCCTCGGAGAAGTGTCAGAATTTTTCCTTTACATACCACTTCACCTTAATTGCTAATATCAGAAGAAGATATCATTTGATTCGACTTAAGCTGCATATAACTTCCTGGGTTGCTTGCAATTTTCCTTATTTGCAACAAAGTGTTGAAGACCACTTGAACGCTACGCATGTACATGAAATACATGCTTGTAAAACAATGGAGGGGCCGGAGTCGATCATTGAAAAAGTTTTCATTTCTGTGAAGTAAGTAAAAGTGTTTAAAATGGTGTACATTTTCCCTTGTGTGCGTGTTGTAAGCATATATGTGTGTACGTGTGTCAGAGCAGTCAGTCACCCTTGAAATTTTTCGTATCTTATTCAAGTGACAGAACAACAATAAACTCAGATGATATTGTTGAATATCCTGCCGTCTGTCTGTTATATTTTTTGCTGTTATTGTTGTTGTCATTTTTTTTTTTTTTTTTTTTTTTTTTTCTTTAAGCCCATTAAATCTATACTTCCTTAGTAGGGGGTATAAAGGCCTAGATGTATAAGCAGACACATATACCAATTTGCTGAAACATTAGAAACAATGTTGATTTATGTAATTCTCATTGCTGCTGATGTCTCTGCCGCTGCTGCCATTGTTGTTATTGTTTTCTGGTTAACAAGGTGGTGGTGCATGCACACGCTTTTCTTTTTGCGTTGCCATGTTAATAAATCCTTGTCATACAATCTGCTGTTGTCGTGCTGTACAAAGCATATCACCAGAAGTAGACAAACAGATGATTTGACGAATGCAGAACTGAACAAAGGAAGGACAAAACTATCAAAAAAAAAAAAAAAAAAAATCAATTTTTATTTTTTCAAAATTTTTTCAGAATGATTTCTAGAGTATCAGTAGACTGCTGCCTATCCATTGCATAGAGTATAGTACAGCATAGAGAAAAACTCTCACAGTTGGATATTGACTATTAAATGCAAACTTGAAAAAAAAAAAGATAACATTGTCACTGTGGATATGCATATCCCACACACACAAATGTACTCTTTATCTATACGATTTTAAACGAGAAATGTGACATTATCTCGAAATTGAATACGTCTTCCCACTTTCCTTTAAACTAAGTGACTTTATTCTTATTTAACGTAAGTTGAGAAATTGACTAAAAATATGTAACTGTGCAACCACCATTGAAAGGTTAATTTCATTTGTTGTTTCTAAATATCTTAGAAAATAAATGATTTCCTTATCGATTCATCTTCAGTAATGTTTTGCATTCAAATTCGTTAAACTTACTAACGAAAGATAATTTGGATTTTTCATTGAATTATACAGAAAATATCCAAAAAAAAAGCACATATGGTTTACAACCTAAATTAGTGCAATGTCGCGGCACTCTTTGATATTGTGTAAGATTCCAAAAGTCGTCTTAGCAATATATAGCCTGATACGCTAGATAGGAAACATCGTTAATCGAAGCATCTGCCAAAAACTGATATGGGAAGATTCTATGTAAAAATAATAAGACTCTTCTAGGGACTGTCAACAAACCGTTAATAATTTCGGCCAAGCGAATGTGCTTCAAACGTGGACTATGACATCAACAACATTTATTTGAAGTTGCATTTTGAAGCATATTTTTGATATATAAATCATGAAACTACTTCTCAGAAGACATTCGTTAGTACACATTAAATGCAGTGGGAATTCAATAGGCACGCAATTAAGCTATAACTTCCCAACAAAAGTTCATTTAACATACACAGTCTTCTCGAGTAAATAGCGAAAACAAGAACATTTTTTTCCTATATAATTGATTTTTTTCCACCTGCTCTACAAGATTCAAATATTAAAAAAAATTGATTTATGGAAAAATTTACAATGATCTTAACCCTTAATTCTCGACTTAGTTACATCAGCTACTGTTGATAGGAACGAAGCTCAATCAGATTTTCTTGATATTTGAGAAGTTCGTAATACACATAATACAGTAGATCCTTCTTAAGGAACCAAATACAAAACATAAGCTGGAAAGCCATAAATTTGTGATTTCGCCCATGACATTGAATGCCATGCATTTTAATCATGATTTTTTTTTCCGCTTTGGATTGTCATGTCGTGTATCTCCATTTTTTCAACTCGGTACGATTCTGCATTCTGAACTCTTGAATTAAGTAAAAAAAAAAAAAACAATATTTCTGTCCTCCATTAAGAGGACATTGTTTAGAGCATACATAGTTCAGTCAATACCAAGCTGAAAAATGATATTGTGTACACTTCAAGAGAAGATGTTTAAAGATACTATTTTGACATGAAATATTTATGGTATCATCATGAGTTATTGTCGTGTGTGGTGACATCTCTTGGAAATATTTTAAAACTTATGCATGATACCGTTCTGGATGTAAAAGACGATGTAAAACCTATTGAAAAAAGAAGATCGACAACAACAGAAATGCATAGAAATGTTGAAAAATCGATGCGGTGAGCATGCGCTCAATGCGCTCAATGCGTTCAATGCGTTCAATGCGCTCAATGCGCTTATCATTAAATTTATTTTTGTCGGTACGTACTTCAATGTCTTCAAACTATTTGTTATAGTAAATGAGGATAAGAACGTGGTGAATGGTTAGCATGCGCTCAATGCGTTCAATGCGCTCAATGCGCTTATCATTAAATTTATTTTTGTCGGTACGTACTTCAATGCCTTCAAATTATTTGTTATAGTTAATGAGGATAAGAATGTGGTGAATGGTTATAAAAAGAAACAAATAACTTTTTAAGCAATTATCGATGAAACAACAAAAGGAAAAAAAACCAATCCAAGCATTATGAATTATATTTATGTATAACACGTTTTTCAAATGCCCTCACGTATGAATTATATATATATATATATATATATATATACATATATATGTATGCACACAAACAAATACATATAAACTATAGAGCTTATTTCGAAAAAAGACATCAAAAAAAAACTTTTTTTTAAATCTACATTTTGCAAATAAAGAAAAAATTGTGCATGATTTCGTTTCGCTATTTTTTAACAATTTATACGTAACATGATTCATGCATGTAATTGAAAAGCGAATCCAATGCAAATCAAACAAATGTATACAATATATATATATATATGAAAAAAAAAATTGTTTAAAAAGCAAATAAAAATAGGAGCGAGAGGCTGTTAACTAACGATTTTAGTCGAATGCATTGACACCCATCGCATTGGTTTCACAGCCTTGAAGAAAAAATAATCGTTTTTGTTCTTTTCAAAACCTAAAGTGTGCGGATACAGCAAGGATTAGGAGCGTTGATCTTATCCAATAAGTAACATAAATTAGCTAATCTACTTTATCAGATCCTTAAATCATTGTCCTGTAATATAATCTGGGATGAACCTAAAAACAAGTTTAATCTTTAGTTCATTCTTCATCTTCACTTTTTTGTGCAAATAATGTCGATCATTTTTTTTTTTTTTTTTTTTTTTTTTTTTACTAACAAAACTTGTGAAGTTTCCACTTATTCATCGAATTGGTAGGCAGCTAGCCTGTCAGGTCATGGTCATTAGCTAATGCTAATCAAGATTATATTCATTTTGAAAAGTCTTTAAAATGTATTTTTGTATATTATATACTCTGTAATAAAGTTAAAATAACCTCCGGTGGTGGTGTATATAAACAAGAACAAAAAGAAAAAACATCCCACATAAAGCTGAAATGAATAACAAAATTAATATAAAATGGCCTTCTATATAAAACAGCATTTTGCTATAAAAGTCGATTTTTTATAACACACACACACACACACAATTCTATAAAAATTCAATTTCGATTTGCGATTCGTGTGATTTTAAAATTTGTCAGTTTGATTTCTTTTTTTTGCTTTCATAAGTAAATCTTTGCTTCCGAATTTTATATTTCGCTAAACATCTAATGAAATTTATATGAAATAGTTCCAAGAAAAAAAAAATATGTTAAATAAAGAGAACACAATAACTACATGCATATACTATTCTGTGATTGAATTTTTTTTAAAATAATTTCTCCGTTTTTTTTTTCTCTTCCAGATCATCATTGGAGGATTATATATTAACGCAGGGCAAAATATATCAATTTAAAAATTTATAATTTTCTCAATTATGGTCCACATCACATGTAAGTGAAGCCCGTCGCCAATTGAAATTATCTGTTGGCTTTGACAGTACAAACTGTCAGAAAATGCAAAAAAAAAAAAAAAACGTAAATAACGTTTGAAGCCGAATCCATTACGTTATGTACAAATATCTGTTCTATATGTCCTATATGGCGTTTAGTGAACAATTTATTAAGTCACAAACTGCAAATTAGACATTTATGTTAGAAAAATATCTCTTAAGCATATAGAAGGAAGTTCCGAACATAGTGTGATTTTTTTTTATTTAATGAAAAATTTTCGATCAAAACGTAAATACCACAAAGGGAAGTTGATAAACGATTATGCTCAAATACTACAGATGTTCTTTCTGTTAAACATACAATTCTTCCTGCAACTACCATAATTTTAGGAGTTGTGAGAACAGAGAGTTGGGAGAAAATGTTATGCCGCTGACTTTAATTACAGCAGGTGTGTGAGTAAATCATATATGTGAATTAAGAAACTTCTGTGAAATTCTCTATTGGTAGTGAAAGCGGACACAGACAATATAGCCATTGTTACAAGACGACTCTACTTTTCACACAAAGCACAAGAATGAAACAAATTTTTCTAACCACTTCAATCCAAGCTTAAGGACTTCTCGGTAGCGGATCTAAATCTTGAGGGTTATAACGAACATTTCTAAGCATAATATTTACATAACCTGTTGAAACTTCATCGTGACATTAAACTTTGAAAAAATTTTGAGATTTTCAAAGTTTATCCTACAATATGTTACATTATTATTGAATTGAAGGAACATTTTGTTCCTTTCGAAAATTCCACCAGATATAGCTTGTGGTAGTTTTACAACACATTATGTGATTATATTTTAAAGTGATAGTCCATGAAATTCCTGAAATTTTTATAAAGTTCGATTATATTTTGAAAATGGAAAAAATTTATGGATTTCGCAACAATGTTTTTCTTTTTATTTTTAAGTGAATAGAAAGCCGACTCAAACGCATGAAAATATGAAAAGAAATTGCACCATTTAGTGGAGAGAATATTTGTATATGAAATTTTATTGGACAGATTTTTATTTTCTGCTTTTTGCTACTAGTCGATCAGATATTGCTGACATCGATCAAATCTAAGTATAAATCCCGATAGATATTCAACGATTGTCTATGAAGATCAGATATAATCTCGACATTTATAAATCAATTGTTTCATGAGACGTTCAATAATTATCCGTTTGTCAATGCGACATTATTTATGCCAACTTTGATATCATTATACATTATCATATGCGGATAAACACTTCTTGGCACATTATTCCGTATTTAAATTCAAAGTATTTGTTTCGAAGAGCTTCTTAAAACCAAATGTAAGTTCAAGTGGTTAATTTTTGATTTAAAAGATTAGAGGAAGTTAAGTCTTCCCCGCAGTGTAATTGAAAGAAAAAAATAATTCGTCATAAGAAACTTAGCTATCAAATGATTCGTTGTAAGACATGTATGTGCGATACTTTATTTTGGGTTTTGCGCTCAACAAGTAGAAATCACAAAATTTCTATAAATTTCCTAAACTCAAACATTGAACTTAACTATCTGCGTTATTGTTTTTTTTCCGCTGATCTTTTCATTCCAACATATTGACATTTAATGTCAGCTTACGTTCATTCAATTTTGTGACAATCAAATCTTATTGAAACTTTTTTCTTTTACAATATTTTTTAAAAATATTTTCGTTAAACACAATTCGATATAATATATTGTATGCGGCTGTGCGTGTATGCATGCATATGTTCGCCTCTATACGGATTTTATATGATATCCGAACTAATTTATTGCTGGCGGGGGGTTAAAAACGAGTGAGAAAATGCATGTGTGTAAATGTCTATAAGAAAGTGTTTCGAATACAGTCAGTGAACAGCTGTTGCAATTTGTGTGAAAATGATAGTCAAACTTGTATTTTTGTATTTGCTTTTATTCATTCTTGTATAGAAAGCACGTCTCAAGATGTTATGAAATACATGTCGCTTCTTGTTTATTATTATTGTATTTTTATTTTCTTTTTATACAAAATACAAAGAAGCAACGTTTTTATTTATTTTTATTTTTTTATTTTTATTTTTTTTTTTGTGATAAAGCAACAAAAGCATTATTACAAGTATTGTTGTTAATCCTCCCGGGTATTTTTAAGTGCAGGTGTCAAATAACACTGGAGCCGAACAAAAGCGATTAACTTAACTTATGGAACGAAATTTCGCCAGAACTTCCGACCTACTCTTTCGAATTCGAGATTCTCTTGTCACGCATAGTGTATTTGAAAATGAAAAAGGCTTTCATTACTCGTTAGGATTTTTTATTTAAACCTACGACCGAACAAAATAGAAAGACATTATTTTTTTCAAGTCATCAATTCATCTATATAAACGGTCTGCTTGCAAATCTAGAAACTTCTCCTTGCGAAGCATTCCTTACACCTGTCCAAATAGTATTTGCAATCGTTCTCTACGAAATAATTATCAATGAAACTAATAATTTCCTGATTATTCAGGTTAATGGTGAAATAAGTGCAAATTTATGTAGAAAATTGATTACAAATTGATGTTCCAGATGCGAATTTTTACAAAAATCCAAGAGCGCTAACAGCGTTAGACTTAAGTAAAATCACAACTGATCAAGTATCAAAAGCAAGAAAATCGCATGTTCACGTGGAAGTATTTTAAAATAAGTCGAGAGTTATTGAAAACTTCATCAAAAAAAAAAAAAAGGAAATAAATAATAAAAAAAAATTCAAAAGAATATCCAACAATTATTTTCAACTTAGTAAGGCTTCAGTTGAAAACTTTAATGCATCCCCAAACCATATCAAGTTAATGTAATTAAAGGTAATCATAGCGCATGTGAGGTATATTCTAATAAATGTTCTCTGGTCATGCTTGAAGTATTGTGAATAGATGCAGCAACAATGAAGTTAAAACAGAATGAAGCCAGCAATTTCCATTAATAAAAAAAAAAAAAAAAACTTTGATAAGCTTCCGTTACCCGCTTAATCATATACATAATTAGTGATAGAATAAAATAAGCAACAGCAGTATTAGAGGCTTCTGTTTAATTTTTTAAAAATGTTTATTAAAAATTCATTAAATTAAAATGATAGGATGAAAAAAAAAAAAAAACAAAAAACGCTCATAATTTATTAGTATAGACAAACACGACAAACTATATAATTGTCAATGCAAGCTATTAATAACGATTATTTTTCATGTATTGAAAAAAACCAAAAATAGATAAATGAGTAAATAAATCACACCTTGAACAACAACAAAGGTCTTTGTTCATTTGACTTAACTTCATCTGACTAAAGACCTTTAGTAACTATCTATCAGTTAATTTTTATCCGGTAAATTATTGAAATCACCGAAATTTGAACGATAAGTAGTATAAGCGAATAAGCAACTTGAAGGCATCACCATCACCATCACCGAGATCAAGTTCAAACTGAACGCATTTAATTATATTTTGTATTTGTGTTAAAATTATGGTAAAGTGAATTACAATAATATAAGTTTAAGGAAATTTGTGTTCTGTTTAAAAAGATTAAAAATTATTTTTCTGAAATTCTTTTTTTTTTCTATTAACCACCTCACTTGTTGCTAAAACATCTGTAGCTCGTAAACAAATTATCGAAATTGTATGGAATTTTGATAGGCGTCACGTTTGAGGGGATTTAGCGGTTTCTAAAACTAATATGGATATTTTATTAGTAACAACATTTATGAGTCACTCTTACAAATAGCACTTCTTAAATGAAAAATAACTCAATTTTTTCTTGGGATTCGCGGCATAAATGTCGCCCTATCTCATTAAAAATACATTTTACATTTACTTTGCCCATAAATAAACCATAAATTGGTTACAAACACATTATTGTCCAGACACTGTTGCAGGCAATGTTTACAATATTTTCTCCCATGAATTATTGACAGAGAAACCCTATGAAGTATAGATACTTCAGTTCTTCGCTTATCAGAATATATTGTAATATAAATCAACTCTGGAGAAGTTGAAAAATGTGTTGACGAAAGAACTTAAATATATATATAGTTTAAGAATATTATGTTTCATAAATATAATTAATATTAAATTAAACTAAAACAAATGCTAGCCACGACATAACTTCAAAAAAAAAAAAAAAAACATTAAACTAGAATAGGACACTTTTGCATGTAGAGCTCACATGCCTACATGTCATTATTAAAAATATAAAGTGATTTTAATTGAAGGTCATAATCAAAAAAACCAAGAAAAATAATTAATTTATAAATATATAATAATAAATAATTAAAATAAAAATTAATTTTAAATTTTTTTATTTCATCTTTAATTAGATATAAAATTTTTTGAAAGCTACTCAAATTGTGCCAAATCGAATACATGATCTGAATTCTGTTCGCTACAATATTTATATATTTCACATAATTCACGATTTGTTTGTAATTCAATATCTAAAGCATATTTTGAATAATATTCAAGGTTTTCTACATCTCTTTTGCAAAATTCTTCATATGCCTCTTCCTTGTAGGTCCCGCAAGTGAGCATTTTTCTTGGTATTTCGAAACTGGTCATTATATCCATTCTGGCAAATGTTACGATTAATAATAAAAAGTTGCAAATTATCTGAAATCGATTTGGTTTAATTAATCTCGTAAATGTCTTATGTGTATTTGATTGATTTAGTATTTCGAATCCAGAACGATTACAATTTCTAAACTGGAAACAAATGAACGGCTAACAATTTTCAGATTATATTTTAAATAAATGTAAACTTAACTTCAAGAAGAAATTTGTTTTTTTTTTATTGATTTCTATTCGAGAAAAGTTTAAAATTTTTTTTTTTTTTTTTTTTTTTTTTTTTTTTTTTTTTAAATTGAAATTAAATATTTTTACCATTTTCAGTTCCTTAGACGACTCTATCGTGTTGAGTTTTAGATGCTTTACTTTGATTGATTGATGACTTTTATACGATTTTTATAAGTTTCAAATGAAACTAATTGCTTTTGTTTCGTCTAAAATAAAATAATTAAAAAAGCCGGCATTGAAAATTAGCGTAAATTTACGGAATAAATAACACAATAATTTTTATTTTTCAAAAAAAAAAAAAAAAACGTTATATGTTAATGCTTATTATTATCATAAAAATTGATTTTTTATTAGCGAGAAATAGAACAAAAACAACTAAGTTCTTCGTTTAGTACGATGAATTTATGATACTTATTTGAGAAGGCAAGCGTATTAAAGATCCCCAAAGTATAGAGGTAAGCTGACATTTTACGAAAGTATATTCATCGTTTATTTAAATTTTAATTCTATCTTGATAATGAAAGGGGAAAACGGTTCGAATTCTCAATTGGAAAATTTCACTTTTTTTTTTATTTATTTATTGAACACTCGTGAAAAAAGAGAAATTCGTAAGCGGAAGTATTTGTATCGATAATGGTTTCGGAAATTTTATGGCGTACAAAAATTTTTAAAAATTTGCTCGATTCCCCTCTCCCCCCAATATCAATATATATATACATATATATATATATATATATATTTTTAAGATAAAAAGCGATGGATTGGTTGGTCAATTTCATCCGATTTTATGGTTGTTTTTCGAAGAAATTTAGAAAAACATATGAAAAATTATCGATTTATGGTAAGCAGTAATGGAAACTAAAGTAACTAAAGTTACAACTTGACTTCAAACGGCCGAAACAAAAATCAAAACCATCTTAACGTAGATCTGTACAATTTCATCTGAGGAATTTTCATCTTCAGTTCAGTGTGTACCTAAGGTGTTGTCGACTCGGTTTCTTATTTAAATATCAAATTTATTTATTTACTTTTTCTATTAAAGTTTTTTTTTGTCGTTTTCGTAATTTGTTTTCTTCGCTTAAATTTAAATAACTCATTTGGAATGATTGTTTTAAGCGTTTTATCTTTTCTTCAACGTAAGATGAGATCGATTACATTCGTTAGTTGCATCACATTAGTTGCAATCAAAGTAAATGGAACAGTTTTATAAAATATACAAAATTTCGTTCGTTGAAGCTAACGGTGAAATGAAAAAAACTTCTTCAAAATATTATACATTGAATGAATATCAAAGGAACCGACAAACAAAGTTTAGCGATAGCGACGTTAACATAGTTGCTCGAGGTAAATTGTAGAAAATTCTCAAGGATTCATATCAGAAAGCATAATAGTTTCCCATAACGAAATTTGTCCTTTGATCTCATGCTTTTCATCCTTCAAATTTCTATTTAATTTTACATAAAGTGGCGTTTGTACAAAAACAAAAAAGGAGATAATATACTGAATATAGAAAAAATATTTCAAGTAAAATTGCGCTCTCTTTCTTGAATAGTGAATTCAAGTTTCGATTTTTTAAAAAACAAATATTTCTTATCACTGTACAATTATCTTAGTTTATTTTTTAATTATAAAAATTCAGCTTCGAAACCAGCTGTGTGCAGTAGATCGCCTGCACTATGTTAGGTACGTTCTGTCTTATATGAATCTATGTTGTACGAGTCACTTAGTCGCTTATACAAGCGACAAGCCTTAAAGAGAATAACTTATTAACGATAACGACTTTTACGGCTTTTATAGTTGAGAATAATAAATAAATAAATATATAAATATACGATAAAAGTATTACACAAACGTGATTACGATTTTTCGGCCGTGTTATACGAATCCATCTTATATGAGTCCGTGTTATAGGATGATCTTACTGTATTTTGAAACCTATGGTCCATTATGATTTTTTTAGTCCACGAATTTATTGTAATTAATTATTATTATTAATATATATAATAATATAATAATAAAAAAAATAATATTTTTCAAGTTTCGGCCATGCACATATCAATTCAGAATGTCTACTTATTAGGATTTCGAATCGATTGAAACCATTTTCTTAGGCTTCTAATTAAATTCTTTGTTTACCTGGTCCTACATTAAATTTGACTATTTCCTCCTATTATGCATATATATATATGTACATATATATTAAATGAACATTTTGATGGATTAAACGATTTCGAAGTAAATGATTTTTTCATATAACTCTTTCTCAAAAATTTGTCTCTTACTTGTTGCTCTATTCATAAACGTTGTATCGATGTTTTTGATATAATTGAAGGGTTTCTTAATTGGCAATGTTTTACTTTAAACTAACGCTTGAAAATATGGTGGTCAAGTGGAAAATTAACTCGAATTGGAAATCTTTTTTTGTTTTCATATTTCTGTTTCTTTAGGCCGTAGAAAATCCTCTTGCCAACAATTCATATTCAGTTGATTACACATCTATACACAAAAATGACAGCCAAACTATTACTGATGTGAAGTTAACCCAATAAATTTTTTTTTGTGGTTTGTGTCTTTACTTATGGTAAAGGACATTAAAATCTATCAGAAAAATCTTACTTCATCATCCTAGACACAGATCACAGATCATAGTCAAAAGTCTTCATATATACTTTTCCCCACATACGTAAAACGCAATGTAATTTTGTAACTCTTACAGATCCGGTAGTTAGGAGCCCTTTTAAAATATATCAAAAACTGGAAGTGAATTTTTTCTTTGAAATTTTGTATAATAACTTGAGGAATTTGCGGAATTTGCGGGGAATAGCACATAAGTGAGAACCTTTGACAATGAAGTCCCCTGTTTACAATGATAGAGGCTTTGGCTTTTCTGTTAGTTTTTAATGTCCTTTAATATATCAAAAAATTACAAATGGTTTCTGTCTCTAAAATTTTTTATAACGCAGTTTGTACATTGTAATTTTAGCTTCCTGTTCATAATGAATATTAACAATAGAGATTTTTGTTGTTGTATTTTTGATAACATAAAGCATGACTTAGTTTTTCATTTATGTTTGCATTTTCTACTTTTGTTTAGCTTCCGTAAGGATATTGTTTATTTTTCGATACCGCTTTGTAATCAGTTGTCTTAGCAAAGACACATACCAACTGCAAAGTTAGCCCACCTTCTTAGCAAAGACGAAAAAAAAAGGTGAACAAGGCAGAGTGAGCAAACTTCACACCAGTAGATTATTTGGTTGTTATGTTACGCGTTGCGATAATATTGTTACACCATTGACTTGGTGAGTTTATTTTATATCCTCTTTACCTTCTTGCATTTGTTTTTTATGTGTTTTTTTTACTCTCTTCTCCTTCCTTTATATAATTTAAATTCAAATGCATTTATATTCGCTTTGTCTCTGTCTTCCTCCATCGTGCCTTTGTAGTCACATACCGAATAATGAATTTGTCATAAATGTCATTCAGTGTATATAAGTGTGAGTATAAATATTCACTAGCGTTTCAACTATATATATATAAATATATATATATATATTTATATATATATGTATATTTGTTCATATGTATGCGTGTATGCATATATAAGACTATTGTGCACTAGAATGGAGTAGTAGAGAGAGAGAGAAAAGCAGTAGAAGCAGATTTAGTAGCCATTCATTTTACGCTGATTACGGTCATTTGAAAGTTTTGACACTTATTTATAATTTAAAATACATAAATATATAAGAAATGTTCTTTCTCTTCTTGAAGAACATTTTGTAGTGTCATATAAAGTTTTCCGAAGATCGTAAATTTTATTGTCAAGACCATACTACCACGTAAAATGTATGTAAAATGTATGGAAAATGTATGTAACAAAAGGGAAAAAAATAACATATATTTCACAGCACAGCGGGTTGTATATACGTCGGAAGAGATTTCGGTTTTTATATATAAAACAGACAATAAGCGCGTACGCAACGTAAATGATGGCAGACTCTGGCTGTGTGCTTAGTAGGTCAGCATAAAACAAAATAAAATAATAGAAAAAAAACAAAAAAAAAAATTAAATAAAACAAAATCGTGAACCGATAAAAATAGGTTTAAAGAAAAATAAAAAAAAAAAAACAGATTTTGAAGGATATATATACTGATGGGCTCTTTCGTTTAAATTATTGTGTCTCGGATGACAATAAAACATAAACATGAATTAAATCAAATTCTCACTGTCTTACTTCTACTAAGACTATCATCGGTTAAATGGAGAGTACAACGTAAACTGAAAACAATTCTGTTTTCGAAAGTAAAACAAATTTGGGTTTTTTGATCGTTACTCATTAACTATTATAGCAGATGCATCTATAAAAATTTTCACATATGCGGTAGTGGCTATCCTGTAGTATCTGTACAAAAATGGAAAAAAGTCAACTACGCTCACCTAATTAAGTATTTAAGTTTTAGTTGTTTTTTTTTCGGAAAAATGTTTGTAACGTAAAGAAGGAAATTTTAAGGACGCAGTAAAGCGTATGTATTCTTGATCAAAATCAAATTTGGCGTCCATTTAAGCATGTCCGTCATTCCTTATTGTAAAAATGATGATAGCTGGATCAATTTCGGCAAAACCATTAAAATTTTTTTTGCATCTATGCTGGTATTGAAAATGGGCCAAACTAGTTAAAGTACCGTAAGTATCTACAGCATAATATAAACTGAAAACATCTCTGCTGTGTGGTTAACTTACTACTCATAAACTGCGAAATACAAATTACCAAAGTATTTTATAAAAATGTGCAAAATCTGCCATGCCTATCCAATATTTGCAAACTATAGAAATTCGTCTGTCTTTATTTTTCTTATGTTTTTTAACATAAAGTTGACGTATATAAAAGATACGGTCATAGCCAAACATAATTTTCCTATTTTTATTATCTTTTAGTCTATTTCGCATTCTACTCTTCAAGCTCTTGATTGATTGATGCTCATATCAAAGAAATTGTTAAAAGCAAAATAATCCTCTACTTGATAGCGTCTGTAATATTTGACATATTATGACGAGACATTTAAGCATTTTATCTTGCAAGCGCCTTTGTTTGATTCTCTCAGTCTCTATATCTCAAGGGAATTGTTAAAAAATATTAAAAAAATCCCGCTGCGTAGTCGTGTCTGCTATATTTAACTTACAGTTAACACGCTTATCCTATCGTATTCTATTCCACAAGAACTTTGAATTGATATTCATATAAAGGTGATTGTACGACGCTGCATTATGATCGAAATCGAAGTTTGCGTGCAAAAATTCACCGTGATCGGATGTACGGAATTTAAGACAAAAATTGAAAGTTTCACTTTTTAACTTTTTCACGGTAAATTATTCATGAATATGTATTGACATTTTTTTTTTTTTTTTTTTGATTTAGCAAAATATTCAAGCTCCGACTGTCAGTAAATAAAATTAAATATACCGAATCTTCTACCTCTTCGAGGTCCCAGTTATCAACACCTTTTTGACATTATAACACGTGGCGGCTAAAGAAAAATTAATATTTTAACCACTTTAGCCCGACAACGGGTATTTTTGGGAGTGTAGTTGATTCTATTTCAGGCGACCTCTCTTCTCGATATTTCTCTGCTCTTTAGGTCATAATAGCACTGAGGTCTGCAGTAGTTATCTATGACTGATTGAGATAGTAATTGAACTGGAAGCACTGGAAATGTTAGCTAAATGTGTTGATGTCTTTCCAAGTACATAAAAATCCTTAAAATTAGGTGGGGGAAGTTCACTTCCGAGTAAGTACAGAAATATTAAAGTGAACAATTAAATCCTCGAGGATAAGGTGCCCAAATGCAGATACTATGTTGGCAACGTCAACAAACTTAGAGAATATCTTGTTGCTTGATGGCTGGGGCGACTCTCTCGGGAGCATCGAGGTGGTTGTTGGAAAATGAGCTGGGTTTACCCTCTAATCACAGGGGACCTCTGAACCCAGTGAGTGTTTATTCTGGTACTTTGGGAGTTGCGGAGCCCCCCTTGTGGGCAATGTTCCAAATCCCGAATGACATAGACTCATGTTATCTGGAATCAATCAAGTATTTAAAGATAGCGTGGAGTTAAGCTTCCAAGGCAGGTATTCATGTAAAGAAACAGAGGCAGCAAATATCATTATCTGCGCAATAAAATGTTAGCAATTTTTGTGTCAATCTCAGTTATCTCGTACGTTAGGAGTAAAAGTTTGTTGGCGTTTAGAAGAAGATCTCTGATGTATAGATCTGGATATTATAAAGAGCAAGAACCTAACTTATTCCGTCTTTGGTTGATGTCTTTGAAACATTAGCAATCAATTTCTCGATTTAAAAAAAAAAAAAATGAATGAAACGCAAAACAAATGATTAACACAGTTTCTGTTTTATTCGAATGAATTCACAGAACCGATTTTCTTCTTTAACTTAAACTTAAGCAACTTTCTTTAGACGCGAATTTATTTATTCTTTCCTAAAATCGTTTTAATTAAATTTTTATTTCCAGTACAATAATTTCTCTTCATCGTTTCTGGCTTTCAAGTAAACGATTATGCAATATATGTGTGTAGTGCGAAGCATGTTAGAGAGTTCTTTACATTTTTTTTTCTATTTCATTTTTATTAATCAAAAGAATTTTTTCTTCTTTTTTTTCTATAGAAATTTTTATATCGATAATAAATGAACGATTGATTGAATAGAATGAGTGGAAACCTATGTGGTTTTACTCTCGTCTTTATTCTTATATTAAGCTTTTTCTTTCCACTTAACTAATAATCATCGACACCATAGCTATCATGATGATCTTTATCATTTAAATTGATTTACAATTTTATTTTTAAATACAATAAAAAACGAAAGAAAAAAAAGAGAAATCGATTTATTAAATACTTTGCGAGCAAAAGAAAAAAACATTTTTTTTTTTTTAAGTACTTTATTAGCACTTCAATTAATTTTTAATTGATGCTTTTTTAATCAGGCTGCCGATTGGTATGCAAAAGGCCAATAAATGGAAATTACTTTTAATGTTCCATATATCGAAAAAGTGCAGACAATTGTTAGTTATGGAAACAAAAAGCTTTTCAAGTTATTAAGGAAACAGAATAATTGATACAGAAAAAGCATTTATCGTAATTGAGAATATTCTCCTCTATAATGGAGGGGATTATATACTAATTTCAATACAATAAAATTGTGATTTGATACGACTGAAAGAATTGATTGCTAATTGCGAGAGCTATCTAGAGATAAATGGCATAAAGAATTTCTTTGCAAGTTATATATAAATAAATATTGATGTACTATAATGGATTCTTATGAACTTAATTTAATTTTTATTATCTAAGTTTTCAATATCCAAAGTATTCTAACGGCATGATCACATGACGAGGAACCTTTCAAGTGATCGTGAACATTTAAATGGATTAAATGGATTTTTCACATTCTCATAAATATTCTAGCAATTTTAGCAAACATGTCTGATCATGAATAAAAAAAAAAAAAAAAAAAAAAAATCGTGGCCAGTTATATTTGTTATTAACTCCTTTTTGGTTGCAGATTTTAGGCAAATTTATGCTAAGTTTACTCTAAATCTTCCAGGCTTTTATCTCTTTGATAGAAATTTCAAAACCTAACAAAATTATCTCATTTTTGAAGGCAAATTAAGTTTTTACGGTAAAATAAGTCGACAATAGTGAATCACAAAAGTGTAAATATTCTCAATAATATGCTCTTCAGGTAAACGGAAGATCAGAAAAGTAAAATTTAGTAAAGACACAGGAAACAATGCATCAATTACGACTACTTCCTTAATATGGACGAGAACATTTTTAAGTAAAAACAAGATCTGAGACAAAATACATCGAAGATGCATAAAACAATATACAAGAGCAGAGGGCCAGGTATTTGGCTTTGAGTAACCCTTGAGGTATTAAGCTTCAAAAGGCAGACCGACATCTTCAAAAAAAAAAAAAAAAAATTAAATCGTAATCTTTTTAATCGAACTGGATGGCTTTTCAGTTTTTTTTTTGGTTTCGTCTATAACTATAAGAAAATAGCTTTAATATCTTGCAAGTCAATGTTGTATCTACGATTACCATGTCAAATATTTGTCTATGACAAGCGTTTTACTTTTAATTTCTTTTCTGTAAGTTTCGTAAGCTTCCCTTTGCAATTAGAATAGATCTTACTGTTAGAAATATAGCGTCTAGATCGAAAAATCGTTTTTCTTCTTTTTTTGTGTTCAAAAATCTACTCAATATAAGCAATAGTTTATCGTGGACCCATATAATACTGTGAACAAAAAATAAGGTGAATTTTTCGTTGAAACTTCGCGGGTACTATGAAATCATAAAATAATAATTTTTTTTTCTTTTTTTTTTTTTTTGATTGGTAGTACAGCTCTTGATATCTATGTAGAGATTTAGGTCAATTGCTGCAGAGTTATATATGTTAGTTTGCAAATACACAAAATGAGTTTTTCGATTTTTATAATGTCTGCGAAGCGATGTTTCCTAACTAACTACCAGGATACCATGAAACCGGAGATGAAAGAATGTCGTGCAAAAATAAATCAGAAACAACAAAACGCTTTAAAGTAGCTTGAAAATCAAGATCATATTGAAAGTTTTCTGCGATTATTACGATGTTATACATTATGAACGGCTTTCGCGAAGCCAAACTCTTCGAGGAAGTGGAATATTATCTGAGGGTTAAAAAAGTGATGAAAATGATTTGGAAGAATACAGAATACAGAATTTTCATATTATAATATAAACAAATTCAAGTTATTTTTAAATCACAATGTAATCTCTTTATTATTACTTTGAATATATTCTGAAAGTATTCTCAATATTCTCAGTTGTTTTTTTTTCAGTCAGTTCACAGAAAAATTTTGATAAAGGAAAAAAAAAATATACTTCTTTCGATTTACATTTGCGTTCAAGTGAATGAAATAAATGATTACAGTATTTTTTTTTAATACCTAAGATTAAGAACTAAGCAGCACCTTTTGGTTAACAATACGAACAAAATGACAAAATTATTCTTTTCGTGTATAAAGTATAAAATTGAAGGGAAAAGTTATCACAATGACAACAGCAGGAGCATAAGCAAAAATTCAATTCAATTTCAGAAAACACATCACTGTAAATGACAACATAATACGTTAACTGTAGGATACAAAATGCATATAAGCGCGCATACGAGTTTATGTATTTAAACCTCGTTAGACCAACCTCAAAAACCTCAGACCTTTATAAGATTTATGGTATTTGCACATGCACTGTATGCTCCTATATATATGCAGTTGCTTTACTCCTCACCATTACCTCACTTCTACTAAACTTACGTTTCGTTAAGCAGTTATACAATTAGAAGCATTGTTAAGCCTAACACACAGGAAGGAAGTTTGTCCTCATATACACATACAGTGCATATATACATACTGTTTAGACTGGGCGGACTTTAAGAGACTGGCAGGGTGCGCATTGTAATATGGTTCGAGATAGGTTAAATTAGCCAAGCGTTATGTAATTGTAACCACAAATTGTTGGCAATCGATGGCAGTGTCGGCATTTTCTACATGGTTAATCCCGGTTAAATGGTTGATTGACAAAACGTTGCTGATTTTAATGTTAAAAAATGATCTGACCATTGAAATCGGTTTTTAATTAAAAATTTTCGTTTTTAAATTTTTGTTTTTTTTTTGTTTCTTGAAAGGCCATTAATGCCCTAATATAGTTGTACTCTTTTTGGCTTGAAAGTGTTAATAGCTGTAACAATAGTTTGTGCTCGATAATTAAAAGCAGATAGCTAGAGTGTAGATCTATTAACTTGATACATCAATCGTTGACAAGCCCACTTCTTTTTTATATTAGTGGGCAACACATTACTGGTGAATATACAAAATAAAAAAAAACCATATGTCTCTACGTACTTGCACTTGTGGTAAAGGTATGTTATGTTCAAAATCTACAATGAGTTTTTTTATGAATATTGTATAAACCAATTTCTGAATTGACTTAACTCCGTCTAACTGTCTAAAGTTTGGCCATATGTTTTTCAGCTCAAACTACAGGTCGGAAATTTTCAAATTTGGTTCTAAGACCAATCCTGTTATAGATGAATTGAATCAGAAGATTTGTATTGTCATTCCATATATCATATCATTCCATACATCATTTTGGGAAACAAAAAAAAAAAATTACCTGAAGAAAAAAATTAAATTTCTAAAATTTCTCGACAAAAATCGCTAAGCAACAGTATTTTGGTTTATTAAATTGATTGATGAAAAGAAACTTTGAATAGGACGAACTAATATTTTGAACTCCATTCCATACGACAGTTCCTGTCAAAAAGCAAGTCTGTGTATGTCAAAAATATTTAATTTTTAATATTTTATTATGAAAATCCCACGAATTTGGAGTGCATGAGTTTTTCTTTTTTTTTCTTTTTAACTCCACCTCACATAAAAGAATTCTCAGCAAAAAGGTTTAATTTTTGATATTTTATAAGAAAAATTTATATAAATGTATGAATTTCAACTATGTACGTCCATATAAGGGTTCTCATCACAAGTAAGCTGTAAAGCGATAAAAAGGTCTAAATTTTAATACATTCTGACGAAAATTTATATATGAGATTAACTTGAGATAAAAAAATAGCTGTAAGAAATGCGATCTAACTTTTAAACCAAGCGCCGCATAAATGTTTTCATGAAATCTATACCTTCATAGCGCAACTCTTTAGTACTTTATAATGAAAATAAGTGAAAAAAAAATTGACAAGAAAATTAATTTCGCAAAATTTAAAGTACATTAATACACGTTTTAGGCCCCCTCTCATAAAAGGTCTCCCATGCAAAATATGCTTTTATATGGAAACGATATGAAATCTTTAATATTTTATCACAAAAATGAATAGAAGTTTAGTAAGCGAACTTATGTAGGATATAAGTTAATCGACATTATCCGACTATAATGTTTTTAATTTAATTTTTTTTTTGTTTTTTTTTTTTTTTAATTATGAGCAAACATTTTCTTTTAGATCCTATTTTACCAAACGTGTTAGTAAATAACTTCCGACCAAATGTTTTTTATATTCTGCTTGAGATTTTTTTGTTTTGAGTTCGTAATCCTAGTCTCAACAAACAGACATGCTCAAATCCATTTCGTAATGTACGATGAACAAGAATACCTTATGAAGTCTCCGTCAAGTAACTATATGCGTTGCAGTCAGGTGGCAAAATTCGAAATGTACGCCCGATGATTGGCACAAAGGTTTGCTAACGCATACCACAGTTTATTAATTGGAACTATTAATTGAATAACAAAAAAACGTTTGGAATATAATAAATAATAAACGATTTAAATACTGACTATCTTCTTTTCTATTTGTTTTTAATCAGACCTAAGAGTAATGTGATAGAATTCTTTACTAAGGCGTCGCCTTTTTGAATTATACTTCTCATAGAGTAAACTTATAATGGCAAATAGGAGAAGAAACTTGACTTTAAATCAAATTTATTCAAATAAAAAATATTACAAATTCCAAGGCAGAGACCTTTCTTTTTGAAAATTTGAAAATATTTTTCATTTTTCAAAATATATTATAATTGTATAAAAGAACAAATGAACAAACAAACACAAGCCTATTAAGTACTAGATATATTAGAAAGCGGAATACTTATCTAAAAATTATCAGGAAATACTTAAAGATTAATAAGAAAATCGTGTCGGGAGAATTTTTTTTATTTCTAGTATTCCGCATATTTCTATGGGAAAATAAGTGACATACCATTAACATTTCATAAATTGATAATGTTGTCTGCCCTTGGATGAAATGACCACAAGCAAAAAAAAAAAAAAAAAGAAATCAACATGACTTCAAATTTTTTGTGCTTCATAGTACATACGATGTTTGCCTTAAAGCGTAAATATGTTCAATAAATTGTGATTGTAATAAAACAGTGACTGCTTTCTCCCGATAGCGTAAAAATAGTAAAATCTTAGTGTCAAAATATATATATATATATATATATATATATATTATTCGTTTACTGAGAGCAGAATTTTGCCTCCAAAAAAAAAAAAAAATATTTGTTTACTGGCCCGAGAGTAGAATTTTGCCTAAACAAAAAAAAAAAAAAAAGAAAAATAAAAAATATCGTACACAAACCTTTTCATCTGATGTTATTAAATATACGATAAGGTTCGCCCCTAAAAGAAATGTAAAACCGCTATGAAAGTCTAATTAACCTAAACTCGGTCCTTTTATGTATAAAATGTTAAATTGCAAGTGACTAGAACTGCTATCATATATGATTTTACGTTTCATTTGTACGTTTTACTTATATTTGTCGCGTATGGTGTGCAATGCAATGCAGAGAAATTTTTCAAATGATCTACAAAGTAAAGGGGTAAAAATTGCAAATTACATCTACATTTCATTTGAAAAAAATCGCACTTAAACTAAGTGACAATTGTGTGTAAATAGATCTTTATTAAAATAAATTTCAATTAATATTTATTATGGTCTTGTATAACTTAACTATATATGCCGTAACCACGTATTCATGTATATATACGTTCTCATGCACATACCTAATAAAATTTTACTACCGGTTTGAATAATCATAGTAAAGGTTATTTATTAATGGAGAAATTTTGATATTCACGGCGTGTCTTTCCCTTGCAATTAAATTTAAAACGTAAATATACATTACCATACCGGCCGCCGCACGACATTCTACAACAGTTTACCTTTACATCACTCTCAACTTTATGTGATAATCGATTTAAGAATTAAAAATTTTACTGTTTTTTACTTCATGGAAAACGTAAAGAGACTAAATTGTAATAATTTTTTTCCAACACTGAGTCAGTTTTTTGTACATGTTTTATAAGAAGTTTACCTGTTCGTCAATCATAAATATGTGTTAGTTATCATTGCATTAAAAGGCTGTTGTTTTTTTATGTATATTTTTGGATTCTTTTTCTTTTTTATTTTTTATTATTTTTTTTTGTACTTATTCTTGTGTTTGCTCGTACCCTAATGTTCGAAGTTTTCAAACTGATTTGTTGTTGCTTATTAATATTCCCGGTAACATTTTAGTTAGCTGCAAAGCGCACATAAAGAGTTTGAATAATTATCTAATTAACCTTCAATTTTAGAAAATATATAAATAAAGGCTCGTGAAGGTTACCTTATTGCTATAGGGTTTTATGCCACAATGATAATTTAATAACAAAATAATAACTAATGTTATATTATGTGTACGTAAGTACGTATGTTTAGCACATCACACGTTGCAACTAAATAGATTTCTCTTTTAAACTAAATCGTACAGTCAACATCAATTGCTTCATCATTTTTAGTATATAAGTAATGAATTTTATTTATTTTTTTTTCATTTCCTTTGTAAACCCGAGATACTTCCTTAGGGGATCCTATAATGTGTATATTTTGTCTTAAAGAGATTTATTATATCATTTTGGCCTCTATTTGAATAATAATGAAATTTTTTTTTTTTTTTTGATCGTATTTCTTGATAGTTAAACGAAGGCGTAACAAATCCATTAGGGAGATACATTCCAATTACTTTAGCGACGTATTTTAATTGTGAAATAATTTTTTTATTGTAAAATATTTTATTTTAAAATTAGTCACTAACAATTGCAACATTTTTCACAGAATAAGTTGGTCTATAAAATTCATTATGTACTTTAGTTTGATAAGAAAAACGGCTTCATAAGAGATAGGGCCACCTCTATGCTTTCTTGCGCTGAGAGTTTAAGTCAAAACCCATTGCAGTTATTTTATAAAAGGTAAAAAGAAGCTTAATGCATAGGAGTTTCGATTTAAAACAAGAATATCTCTACGGTTACGTCTCTTTTCGCCTTAAAACACTTTTTTCTTCGACAAGATTATCTATGTATCCTATTTATGTCACTCAATAATTTCAATAATTTATCGGTTAATAATTCCCAGTAGAAAGAAAAACAAAATATATTTGTTTGCTCTCTATCAATTATCAGTTTAGCGATTCTCCAACATCTTCAGTATCTTTTTTTTTTTGTAGAAGCATTTCTGAAGACCTTTAAAATACATTTCAGTTTACGCAATAATCTCATTAGTTAATCAGTTATAAGGAGCCCGATCTGGACAATACGATAGGTGCGACAACAATTCGCATTTTTATCATTGCAGGCATTGACGCGTTATAATTCCGTGCGATACTCTTTTGGAAGACTGCTCAAGTCATGCTCAAATTTTTATGCATAATACTGAAGACACTATCTTTTGCTAGTTTTATGATGGCAGCTGTCTTTTGCGATTTAACTTTTCGATTATCAAAGATAATTTTGATAATTTTTTGATGATTTGTGGTGTAAAAAACTCTTTTTTAGGCGTTCATTGCTTTCATAACATGGACGACATCCATTTCGTTTATTAAAAATAGAAAAAGCTTTTTCGCCATTATGGATTACCATATATTCTTGATCAAAGTGCGATTTATTGTCGATTTGTCTACATGTGTGTTCGTTAAAGCCATATGTCTCTGAGTTATTTATTGAAATTCATCTTTGATTTGAAAATCAATTACCGGAATAGGCTTAGGCGAATCAATTACTAAATAAAGAAATTTCATATATATATCAATAATTGTGTTTACTAATTAGCGGTTTAAAATTTAACATAAATATTTGTAAAAGTTGTCTGAAATTTATATATGAAAATGAAACTGATTAGCAATGTACGACATACGTGAGAAAAAAAAAATTCGAAAATTAAATTAGAAAATTCATTCGAGACGAGTATGAACAAAGTCGATCCGAAGTTTTCGATAATTAAAATTTTCTTTTCCAGTTATAAGATATAAATTGAAAAATTTAATAAAAATTTGTTACACTAAATTTTACGATCATTATTACATAAGTATAGCAAATGGAATTAATATCTCTATGAAGCCTTTCAGAAGACTTTAAAAAAGCAACTACATCGATAGCACAAACATTCAAGATAAGTTCTTTCAAACAA
Source organism: Glossina brevipalpis (assembly GCA_000671755.1). NCBI lineage: Eukaryota > Metazoa > Arthropoda > Insecta > Diptera > Glossinidae > Glossina > Glossina brevipalpis. The sequence continues at coordinate 1,876,850 of KK351021.1, read as the reverse complement.
ATTGTTGTGACATTTAAAATAAAGACAGTAGTCAAAAAAAAAAAAAAAAAAAAAAAAAATTAGAAATTATATATAAATAATTTGAGTGGTGTAATTACTGTTTTCAAGGTCTTGCTGCAAAAGTGTAAAAAAAAAAAAACGAAAAAATTAATGCTAATGATTTTTATTTATTTCAGATGCTAGGCAAATTTGTAATTATTATTACAATTGGAAGTACGTTTGGATTTTTTACTAGAAATTGTAGAATGTATCTAGGTCCAACATATGTCTCATTATGTGAAGGTGTTCAAAAGCAAATTGACGAAAAGATTATCAAGTCTTATTCCGTAATCATGATAAGCCAAGAACTCTGCAAGGATTACAACATTTGTAAATCAAAAGAAAGTTTATTAAAGAATTTCAATGTAGTAATAAAATAGAAACCCTTCGACTTTTTCAAAATATGAATTTATAATTTTTTTTATTCATTTCTTATTAAAGTTATAAAGGAAAAATCATTTTTTTTGGAAATCACTTACAAGATTAAAAGTGTAACGTTTGCTATATTTTAAGAGCGAATTTCGAACAAATATTGAGCGCATTTCTTTTTAATGAAAATGCATAAGAAAAACATTTGTTGTTGCAATGGAAGCATAAACGTCTATCACAGTGCGAATAATTGTTCTGATTAACTTAGATCTCAAGGCCTTCTAATCATCATAGATAATTTGATGAAATTATTATATAGTTGCGATCTTAAAATTTCATGCTAATTATTTTATTTTATATATAATATTATTTTTAAATTTGAGGGAAAAAAAAAATCAAAAATTATCATAAAATTTAATATTTTTTGTAAGATAATAAACAAAAGCGAATACATCCTTTGCTCGTGTCAAGTGGACGTTTGTGAAGGAAGCCCTAAATGCAAATATATGACGAATCCTTAGAAATCTCTCTTGAAAATCTTAATGAATTTTTAAGAAAGCGAAATTATTTTACGCTCTCCCTCTTTCTTTCTTATTTTCTCTCTCTCTCTCTCTCTCTCTCTCTTATTATTTCACATTTTTAGTTTTTTAAATCGTTTCTCCTTTCTCTTTTCTTCTCTAACCACAATAAGTATAGTACCATCAATGAAGTCAATGAAGTGCTTTTCGCATGTTAACCACGTTCTATATATATATACATATATGTAACTTCAGATATATATTCTTTTCTTATTTAGACATTCTTTTAAGCCATTGACTGATAAGTTGACTTTACCAAGAAACCGATTTTAATTTATATGATTTTTTAGTTGATAAAAACAAGACGAATTGATTAAGAAGTAGGGAGAGAAAACTAATATTGCGAAGAAAAAAAAGTTCATCTTACTTTTGCTTTATGTCAATATAATGAAAGATTTTTAAATATTTGTAAAATTTTGATTGTTATTATTATTGTATTACTATTATAATTTATTTATAGAACGCAGAAATAAATTTTTGAACTAGAATAGAGTAAGCATTAACAACTCTATCGGGTCAGTGAAACTTTAATCTCATTACATCCAACTATAATTCTATTTTAATAATTGTGAGTGACATCCGCGAAGGACAAGATATTTAAAATCTTATAGTAGCATTAGCTTTTATGTTGTCCCTTTCGAAAAGAATGGCAAAGAAAATCGAACAATTTTGAATATTCGCTTTAGACGATCGTTCTTTTAGAAAACAAACTTAAACTTATACTTAATAGAAGTTTCATTAAATATTTTCATTACGCTTTATAAGTATTTGGAAAATATATATAAATATATCAGAACTAATATAGAAATAGAAACCAATAAATACTATGGCCTAGTTTTTAACTGACTGATCTATAAGTATATTACAGATTCTTTTACAAAACTTATTGTAGAATAATTTTCCACAAAGAAAGAAAAGATGTCACTTTACTAGGAAAAATCAAAAAAAAAAGAGTTTAAAATGTACGATATCGATATTGCGAACGTATCAGTTTCTTTTATCACACAATGCCCAAAAAAACATGGAGTAACGCAGAGCAGATGAAGAGAATAAGCCATCAAGAGACAACTGAATAACAATAATTAAATTCACACAATAATTGTATGACTCATTGTACATGCATCAGAGCAACGAATTCTGTAGTGAAGTTAAACAAAAGATTTCTGACTATTGTGAATTTAAGAGCTGTAAGCTGCAAGTATGCGTTTGCTAGGAATAAATTTATAAATGTGTTATAGAGATCAAAGCAATATAATGCAAACCTATCTAGAAATCATAGTCCACTAGTGAGTCAAGTTATGTGTAAAGACAACATGTTCTTTTTTTTTCTTTTTTTTTTTTAAAAAAAAAACACAAATATAAAAAAAAAAAAAAAAAGTTTAATAAAAGGCAAAAAAAAATCGAAAAGCTATTAATGGCGCCATAAAAATTGATGGTGATGGGATAAAGAAGAAGATGGAGAGAGTTTAAAAAATAGTTTTCAAATTGTGTGCACTAAACGATATTTGAATAATAATTCAATGAATAATAAATATTTAATTGCAAATCACTAAGAGACGTGACAGATATAAAAAATAGAACGAATGAGAAAGCTATGTGCGCGCGTTTGCTTTATTTTAAATATCTAACTATGACTTTTGAATGCGGATTCAAGATAATAAATCAAGCAATAGATGGTTCGTGGCGTGTTTGCACAAAAAGTTCAATTTTTCTTTATATATTTTTTCCGTTAAAACTATAATTTCATCATTATAGAAGTTTCGATATTCCTGACTGAGGAACTGAATCAAGTGATTTTCACGAGCTTGTGAATTCTTGTGAATTCAGCTTTACACTGTTAAGAGAATTATACCGAAAGTGAAACAAACGGTTGCCGAATGAGCTTGCAAGAAAGAAAGAATGTCTTAATATCAAAAGTTCGTTGCTTCCAATTGTATTCTCTTTAAAAGGCCTTTGCTGGCATTCTTGTCTCTAAAGTACTTTTAAGAGATTTGTTCTGTATCGATGTAAACGATGTAATCGGTTTAATCAGAAATTGTTTTTCTGAACTCTTTTTCTGATGCTTAACAAACAGATTAATACAAAATTCCCCTTAAGCAAAACTACACTCAAACAAAATTCCGCTTAAATAAAATCACAACTGCAAAGATCGCATAAACTCGACATCACTCGCGCAAGAATGCCAACACGAATTGTGTTACGCGGCTTGTGACACCGTCCTGTTCAAACTGTATAAATTCAACATATATGTCTCCAATTTTCGGCTAAACAAAAATTTCGTAGTAAGTTTTTATCATTTTAACACGTTTAGCGGTCTTCAAACGGTCCATATTGTAAAATGGCAAACATTACACTAAGCATATGATGTCTTGGATGGTACCTCAATACGAGACGTATATTACTGAAACAAGGTTATCAAATCCGGACTACGAAATGAATAACCCTATCTATAGCGAATAATAGGTTTAATGAGAATTTAGAATGATGACAATTAACACGTTAACACGTAAAGAAGATCATATAGTGCAGAACAAAAAGGATTTAATTTATTATATATAACCGATAATATTCAGGGATATTAAAATAACTGCTTGGGAACCTCTTTACATTACCCAGAAGCATAGGATTTTCCATTGATACTACGTTTAATCGTAGTGTACTTTCTTTTCAAAAAATTGTAATTTATTGCAGAAAAATTAAATAAAAATCCAACAACGTCACGATGTTCGTATTAAATATTATATTGTAGCTTATCATTACCTAATGGGAAAGCCCTCATTAACAATATAATCTTAGCAATGACCGTCATCGCCGTCATTACGATAACCATAATGATCATTTTCACCCAAAACTATCTCTGAAGTGACGGTGATTGCACAGCAAGTCATAAATCATAAATAAATCCTCGTGTCATCAACACACGCAAACGCTGAGCAAGAGCAGCTTTAACCTGTTTCAATTTGAAAAAAACATACGACTTTCCAAATGTTAGTATCTGAAGTTTTATATGGAATGACCATGCGCTCCGATCGCAATAAAAATGTGAATATAAAATTTATTCTTGGCGTAAATTTATATGTTGTTTATAAGCTACACATTGCCTGTGATTGCCTGCCCTTTCGCTGTGTCTTATAACATTTCTATTTTATGTACATTTAGTTTCTCAAACTTAAAGTATACTTATGCTACGTGCTGAAAGGATGTGAAGTTATATTTAAATATAACTAGCAAAGTCACAAACCAAAACTTTTAACTGAGCCCTGTTAAGCGAGTAAGTAAATCCTGTTAACTAAAGTCTTGAAAGTATTTATATCAAATATAAGTAAAAATAGAATTATTTTGAAACTTTTTTGAATGAATATGATAAATAAAACATTAATTTTTGTTAATTAGGTAAAATTTGATATAAAAACATTTTTCTGCTATGTCAAATATGATATTCAAAAAGACGAGATTTAATTGTCCACTATAGCCAAGCCAAGCCCTGCGACTCTTTCAGGACGATCTAATCGAGTGTTCCACGGTATTTCACAAGCAATAAAGATGTGTTTTTTCATTGGCTTACAATGATAGATGGTTTTATTAGTTCGTACGGGGAATGCGATGATTTGAAAGGGGAAGATCAGATTTAGAAAGTTCAAAAACATCTCCATTTGATGGTGCAGTTATAATATAAATTTTTTGAGATACGTGTGGCATCATTTTCGTTAATTATCTACAAAAGACGTTAACAAAAATTATTTTGCGAATATATTATGGGTTTCGAGTGCGTAATGAAAGTAACACAGATATATTTATTATAAAAGAAAGTGTTGTTTCATGGAGGCAATACATCGTTTCACAAATCCGTTACAGTGATGACCAAAATCGACATGATTATCAATTAAACTGCTTACTCACGCACTCTATTTACCGGATTATCGTCTCTATCCATATCTGAAAAAAGGATCCTTAGCGAAAGATTTGCCAACAATGAATAGTTAAAGGCGAAGTATTTTTCATCGATGCGCTTCTCATTGCGAACAGAATATCGAAGCAATTGAATGGAAAATGGATATTTGAGTTAAGAGGAGAATGCTTTGAAAAACAGATATATTTTTCTTTTATTCCAAATTTCTTGTGTTGTTTTCTTTATCAGCTCGGATGTTTTTCAAACCACCTTCATAGATATTTTTAGTAAGTTTGAGATGACTTAACTATATCCGTCCGGCTACCAATACGTGTGACGTTTGTTGTTAAATATACACATGGTTTGCAAAAATGTAAACAGAACTTTGCAGGTAGATTTGTTAAAAGGTCACAACAAAGCCTTCTACAATACAGCGAATGTAGCGAATGAATGAAACTTTTACTTAATGATTTCATTTACTGCATAGAGGTAAGGTACTTGTATAATAACTTTCACATTTAAATGCTTCACGTTTGCTCATCGGGTATTTTAAGTATATTTTTTTTTTAGTTATGTTATGTGTTAAGTATGTTACTTCTTAGGCATGTTACGGTAATTATGCATATGTTACGCGTAGCTTACAAGTAGCAACAAATATATACACATAAGACGTTCTATGTACACTTTACCTACAGCTGTCGTACAAAACACCTACACCTACACCTACCTATCTACCTACCTGCCCGCCTACTTATAATAACTCTCTGCTGACACTTACAATGTTGTCTTAAATATTTAAGAAATTTAATTTGACAACAGCAAATATCGAAGATAATCTTAACACTAATCAATCAATTGCTTTAAAGCATTTACGTAAACTTCGAATAATCAATTTCGTGATGAGTTTTTCAATTTTTACCACGAATTTATCTTATTTTTATCTTATTTTTTTTAATTAATTAATTCGGCAGCAGTAGAGAGAAAGTTAAAGGTTTCTTACTATGTATGAAAACTAATTCAGAATAAAACCAAAGTTACTTTAAAATAATATAAACAACTGTGAACAATTTCTTTCTATGGAGAAGACGTTTACAAAAAGAGTTCGACTTCAAATGAGAAAATAGATTTTTTATAATTTTAAGACTGAAGAAACGAATTGTAAATGGAGTTTAAGAAAGAAATTGATCGTCATATGCTGCACTTTAGAAAGCTTTGAAATCAATATTGTCAAGTTTTAAAAGATTACATCTCTTCTTCTCTTAGGTGGAAATAACTTTTTTACTTTTATTTAAGTTTAATGTTAAATTTTTTTTTTTTTTTTTTTTGTGATACTACACGCATTTAATTTGTGTTAAGAAAAGAAAAATATGTATTTTAAACCTTCTTTTTTTATTAGCTAACCTTTTCCTTTATTGTAAGCCCATAATAGGTTGGTATACAATACCGTCAGTTTACTTCAAATACGAAATGAAAGCAAAAAAAAAAAAAAAAAAATTCTGCAATTCAAATAAGTAAATATTTGAGTTTAAGTCATTAAATCTATGTTTGCATAAAGTGAATACGCACACATGCTGAAGGAATAATTTATTTTAATTACGAAAACGTAAAGAAACAAAGTAAGTTCGGATAACCTCAGGCATGATTGTTACGGAATGCATCTCGTTTTTTGTTTTTCTTTTTTCTTTTTTTTTTTACGTCTTCAGTATCCATGCTGAGCAAACGCTTACAATTTTAAATATATTCAACGTCAACGGCATTCTGTGCATCAATTCAAAAATGAGGCACGATGTATAAATTCGTCAAGAAAAACAATATGTAATGTAGATAACTGTTCCTAAGAAAAAAAAAAAAAAAATAGTATTCGTGTATGTCCTAACTGTGTGAACAGGTGATGGAAGTATTTAATATTTTCCCATCTTTCTTTCCTAAGATGGTCGATGAATATTACATAAAATAAATCTTAGAATTCTAAGTCTGTATGTATATCTTATTCGATTACTTACACATGAAAACATACACGCGATTCAAGGTACATAACAAACAAATCAAAATATTATAGTTGGGAAAGGTTGTCGTTAAATACCCTATATAACTTTGCCTTATATAACGGTTAATTTATTTTCATGAAATAAATACTACAAATTATACCTTGTTTCTAAGTTAAAGCATATTTTCATGGATGCCGTTATAGGGAAGGGGCCCTAATGCATGAACAGACATGATGCAAATTTAGTATATCTGTGAAAGATTTTCTTATTCTTTTATTATTTCTGTCATAAAGTACTAAAAATTACTAGTGTCAAGTAACTTCATAGTTGGTACGTGTCTTTGCTAAGGTAATTGATAATAAAGCGATATGGAGAAATAGTAAAGAAATTGCTTACAAAAACTAAACAAAAATAGAAAATGCAAATATAAATCAAAAACTAAATCTTGCCTTATGTTATAAAAAATACAAAAAAAAAAAAAAAATAAATTATTTTTACTATTCATCATGAACAGTGCGCTAGTAGTTAGATCAAAATTACGATATACAAACCGCGTTACAAAAAAAATATTAAAGAAATTTTTTTGATATATGTTAAAGGGCTCCACAAGCTATCATAAAAACTTATTATCATCACGCTAAATAGAAGACCTCGTAGTGAAAGGTCTCCATATGTACTATTCTCTATAAGTTTGCGTTCAGCTTAAATGTTAAAGTCTCCTAAGTAAGCAGCGCTTTTTCTTTCATTATATGTAAATAACAATATGACGCATATGGTTTCAAAAGATTACGGAATTTTTTACACATGGAATTTTTACTTCGTCAGAAAGATGAGAAAATGTAGCGGATAGCGGATGTAGCGGATTGGACAATGCTTTAAACAACATTTTGTTTTATAGAATGCAGCCAACCGCATGAACTTAATATACCATCTACCACAAATAGCGTAGGATTATATGATATGCAGATTTTGTAAAAATAAAATGAAAGCAGAGAAAAGGATGATCTCTCTTGGCGTACCGCTACAGGTGACAATTTTGCGGCTAGAATACAACTAATCCAAATAGTTTGAAAATACGAATCAAAATTTAGTGGGTATCGTAGAACTTTTTTTAAACCCTCGACAAATTTCAACAAATTTTAATTTGTTCAAAAAATCACTCGACACTTACAACGGAAACGTATTTTGAAACTGTAGCTGAAATTTCGAGGCAATCCTATGAAAATTGAAATAGCTTTCGGAGCTGCAAGCTCTCGTATCATAGAAAGAATAGAAAAAAAAAAAACTTTAAAGTTTCAAGTTTAAATTTTGCAGAAAAATCTTGTTTTGTCTCTTCTCTGCATGGTCTTTAAACACTTCTAATAGCATGACAGGATGGTATTTAAGATTTTTTTTTCTCATTTCCAATTGCTCTTTATATTTGCTAAGTTTTTCGAAGCTTTCAATGAACCTGTAATACGAATTTACAAACTACGACTAGGTTCCGAATATTAGACATTTTGATTCATCTAAAATTTCACTTTCTTTATTATTGCAATGTTTTTGTAACGTTTTTGAATTGTTTCGACAGTGTTTAAGTTAATAAAAAATATGCACAAATATTTAAAACAAAATCTTCGAAAAGTTTTCATTAGTAAATCTCTCTTAGAGTTTTTAAAATGATTAGTTTTTTCAACATATATTTTTTTCTTGATATCATTAAAATCGTATTGAATTGAAAATGTCATAATGATCTTTATAGCGGTTGAAATTACTCACAATATTTAACTGTGTGAGAAGGTACACATTTTGTCAATATTTATATACTGATTGGCATACAATTAACAGCAGGTAAATGAGAAACATTTCATTGACACATTTTGCACTTTGTGATCTTTCTACATAAATTTTGTTCGTCTTACTTAACAGTTCGTACGTTTGCTGCACCTATTCGGTTTGGTGCAGTTAATGCCAGCCAAGTAAACAAGAATTCGAAGAATTGTCAACACAAAATGTCATTTATAATGAAATGAACATTTTTAAGGGAGTGTTAAGAACTCAGATATCTTCTTCGATTACCCCCTGGTAAGCTATTGCAGGGCTATGCTATCGATATGTTAACCTAAGAAGCCGTACAGTTAGCGTAGAAGGAAAGAAAAGGAAAGTAATGTAAAATAAAATAAAAAAAAAAAAAAAAAAATTAAAAATAAAAATAAAAAAATGCAGCCAAGAAACCTTAAGAATTCATTTGGCCAAGTGCTTAGTTGTAAGTGAAGACTTCTATCACTCAATCTCTCTATCTCTCACTCTCGCTCTTTCTTTCTTCCTACCTTTACCAATATCTCAGTGGTTTTACCTTTTTTAGTCACTTGTTTATTTAATTCTAGTCAAAGGCCATTGAAAAATTTTTTATTAGTAGTTGTGTTCTGTATTTATATAAAAGCACGCGTGCGGGTGTCCGTATCTATGAATATGGTTAACTTTTTTTTTTTTTTTGTTTTCATTTCATTTCAAGTCAATACAATGAGATTTCAATTTGTGTAAAGTCAGTCAGTTTGGTTGACATTCTTTGTGTGCCTGTGGCCTGTAAGTAAGTAAGTAAGTCTCTGCAAACGGGTATGTCAACACATCATTTCATGTCAACTATGTTTGGAAATTGTGAACATGATTAAGCTTTGGTAAAAGCGAAATAACACGTAATAGCATTACAAATTATTTAATTGCCCTACTTTTTTATGAAATACTTTAAAAATTAATTAATCACAGGAAAATATAATGAATATCCTTATATTTATTATGTGCGTAGTTCATTATCAAAGTAAGCCAATCATTATTAAATCACACCTTCAAGTGGGTTAAATGAGATGCATATTTACATTAATATAAAAAAAACAGATAATATTATATTTCTAATTTAGTTCAATTAACCGATTTTTGGCCTGTATTTATTTATTTATTTATTTTTTTTTTTTTACTCAATCTGCAACTATTGCTTTTATTTACGATTATTACATCCTATTCCAAGGTATAATAAGATTCTGCTGATTCGTGTTAGACTTAAAATGAGTTAGAATAAACCCATCTTCCATTATACCGAAGATTTCTCAACATTATTCTTAAATCATTTTGAACTTGTGTATCCATCTGTCTGTCCATATTATTTGGGGTTTACCCTGTAGGTAGCAATTTTTCATATATTTTCACGAAATGCAGTATAGTAGAGTTTTTGTCGAACGAATTTGTTTAAAAATGGATTCGATCAAACCATTTTTTCAACCTCGTATAAGGTCCTAATTGAAAAGTTTTCATATGAAAAAAATTAGAATTTCTAATATTTCTCGACAATAATCGGTAGAAACCTTTAGTCCGGCATATAAGAAAAATATCGAAAATTTGGAGGGAATAGGATGAATCACCTCCAATGTAAGCGTTTCCATGAAAAAAGTAAGCCTTTGTATTACAAAGGGATGTTCCAAAATCAAAATTTGATATAAAAATTAGCTGAAGCGAATTTAGACCACGTAGGTCTAGTGTTCGGACGTCGCCACATATAAGAGTAAGCACAATTTTTATTAGTTTATGACGGAGCTAGTTGAACAGTATTAAGATCTTTGACAGAAAAATTAAATCTACTAAATCTCGATCAAGGCAATTCATGTTTTAGGTTCATTCTTCTATTCCTCTAAGGATACCCGAGAAAAGAATGCTGTTACATGGAAACAAGGCATAGTTTTTGTAATTTCATTATGAAAATAAATGAAAAATCATGTTAAAGGAAATCGTGTAGAATATGTATTGGTCGGCCTTGTTAGAATATAATGTTTTACTCATAATTGATGTGTTTTCTTTTCAGTAGGATGGTGACCGGTATTTAAATTACAACTAAAAAGCGATGGAATTGGAATCAATCGTTAATGCGACGCACATTTTCATTATAGTCGATCGAAAATATATTTCGAAGGAAATAGTTAGAAATTAATATTTCAGTTATCTTATCTTGTACACGCTCCGAAGATTTCGAATCTATCCATTCGACAAATCATGGCAGGCAATGGCATTGCAATTCCACGAGATACAGGACGTCGTTTTTGTCGTCATACTCGGGTTAAGCTTTAGCGCAGTAGACAATACATTAATTACCATTGGAGTGCTTCGCATCTGTTTTGAATATTCGGCATAATACTTAATGATTATGTATGCACGTTTAAGGCAATGGCCACACCCTGTCTACTTCTCCCTCACTTCCCTTTGATCATCATAGTTTTCATAAGGGTCATATAAGGGTCATGTTAAAAGAAAAAATAACAAAGGGTACAAAATTAAGTTTAAATTTAATTAGCAAAGTCGAAAACCGAAAATTTTAACAGAGGCCTGTTAATTAAAGTCTTAAAAGAATTTATTTCAAAACATAGTTAAAAAAGAACTATTTTGGATTTTTTTTTTTTTGAACGAATATGATAGATAAGTAAAACATCACTTTTTTTTAAATTAAATAAAATTTATTATAAAAAAGTTTTTCTACTACTACTACTACTGCAAATATGAAATTGAAAAAGCGAAATTTTGTTTGGTCAGTGCAGCTAAACTAAGTTAAACCAAGAAAAAGTGAAACCAGCATTGTGTGAAGAGTTGATCAACACCGTGTATAGCTTGCATTGAGCTGAGTTAAAAAAAAATTCGTTTTCGACTTTGAAATTTGCTTTACATAGGGAAATATAAGAACAATGTTTGACAGGCCATTGTGGTCTGCTGGTAATTACAAGGCTTCCAAGTACTTACAATAAATATCCTATTAACGATAAGGTAGAAACCACATAACTAAACATAGTCATTGCATTTTATTGTTCAAATTTCTTAAAATAAAAAAAAAATCCGGTCTTTTATTAATAATGTTATCATGTTATTAGCCTATCGCTTGTACTTCTTTTAAACCATAACTTATTTTATTCAAATTCTTTCGTTCTTTAAATCGCGATCGCTCTTGACCTTTTTGTCATCCTTTTTATATCTTTAGTATATGTTACATTGAATATTCAACTACTTATTGCTCTTTTTTTGTTTTTAGTTTTATCTGTCTTTAATGTAAAGAGCAAAGAACTACTGGTACTCTTTAAATTATAGAGGTGTTGCAACAGTTGTTAAATAAAGTTTACAATGGCCAATGAGATAAGCATTAGTTGGTAACGCAGAGACTAAGATTAAAGAGATTAACAACAACAATATAATTTACAATCAAGTAAAACGTCTTACAAGTACTAACTAAGTCTGACGGGTCTAACTACATTCAGATTAGATCTGTTTATTGTTAAGTAGTAAACAAGGAAATTTAATAATAATTGTTTATCGTTAGGTTTTTTCTTAATAATAAATATTTTTATTTTATTTATCAAACATTTAATTTATTTATTTCATAATTTCTTCATTTTTTTTATTTAATTTAAATATTAAAATATTTTTTAATTCATGTGGAACGGGGTAGTCTCTTTAAATGAACTGCAATGGAATTTATATGTAATTTATATATTATATATTATATGTACAAACGTTTATGTAACAAATGTTTTTGCAAAATTTATTTTCAGTAAAAACCGTAATTTCATCTTGTCGATTATTTCGATTTTTGTATCGATACTACAAACTAATTACAGCAATATATGCGAAAATTTTTATAGATCTGTCTGCTGTAGTTTGTGAGTAATAAGCAAAAACCGCAGTTTGTTTTTCAATTAAAAACAGAAGTGTTCTTCGTTTGCATTGTATTGTGGGCATGTCTTTTGGCCGATTTGACTCATTTTCAATACCAATCTGCGTGCAAGAACTTGCAAGAATGCTTGTGCCAAATCTGTAGCCGATATCTTCATTTTTACGTTGAGGAGAATGTTTACCGTAAACATTCATCAAGAATATATATACTTGGTGGAGTCTCTAAATCTTCCCTCTGGGCGTTGCATATAAAATGACAAAATCAATATACCCGCATCTCTCGGTACTGGGTTTAAAAATGTTTTAATACTTCATTTCGATTAAACTATCATTGCCATAATGCCTGCTGTGTGCTATAGTTAGCCAATATCGTCGCATATTTCGGGTGAAATGTATTTACTATCTCGAATCAAAAAATGTCGTCCATTAAAAGCTTTTCGTAACAAACATAAATGATTTTTATATTTGACAGTGACATTGAGGCGCGATATGACAATTTAGTCTACAACGAATTAAGCTTTCTTTTTTTTTTTTTTGTAGTCCAATGGATCAGCAAAAATTTGAATTTTTAGAAAAATGTGAAAAAGGTTAACAAACATAAATAGTAACAGTTAGATTATCTGAACAAGCACCGCGTTGAATTTCTTGATATTTCTTCTGTACGGATATATTTAATTTGTATGGAGGTATTTCATCTGTATGGGAAATTTCCATCTATATGGAGATATTTCATCTGTATGGAGACTTTTTATCTGAATGGGTAATTTCCATCTATACGGGGATACTTCATCTGTATGGAAATATTTCATCTGTAAGGAAAATTTCCATCTGTATGGGAAATTTTCATTTGTATGGGAAATTTCCATCTATATGGGAAATTTCGATCTGTACGGGGATACTTCATATGTATGAGAAATTTTCATCTGTATGGAGATATTTCATCTATAAGGAAAATTTTCATCTCTATGGGAAATTTCCGTCTATGTGTGGATGCTTCATTTGTATGGGAAATTTTTATCTATATGGGTAATTTTCATCTGTACGGGTATATTCTATCTGTATGGGAATATCTCATCTGTATGGGAATACTCTGTCTGTATGGGAATATTTTATCTCTACGGAGACATTTTACTTGTATGGGGACATTTTGTCTACTTTCATCTATTAACTATTTACTAAATACTGCACAAAACCGTATTCATACTAAATTTTCATACCATTCAGGAGTTAATTTTTAAAAACTTTAAAATATTTCTATTTACACATATACACGCCTGCATAAATGTAACCATCTGTAAACTTATTTTATGTGTTTACTTTCATTACAATAATAATAACAACAACAATAGTAAAGCAAAGTAACTTTTTCTTTTATTTGCTCTATATTTCTTTGGTTTTACATAAATAAAAGTGTATCTATATATATACATCCATATATATATATATATATATATATGTAATCTTTTAAAATTTTATGAAATAACTATATTTTCTGCAAACGTTTTTTTCTATTGTTTGCTTTTGTTTTTAAACCATTTCTTTTACTGAATTAGTTCGCTTAGTAGTCTTTATATTATTATGAACAACATTAATTTACGCATGCGCGCGCTTTACACGGTTAGTTAACTGAAAATCTATGGTATTACAAAATGCTATTAAAGTGATTATCTTTTCAAAACAGCTGAGTCGAAAAATTGTTTCGATGAATTGGAAAACTTGTTGTCCATATTCTCATTTTTGAGATTTTAAAGGAAAAAATCGAAAGCCCATCAAATGAATCTAAGAGCTGATTATATCGCTAAAAAATGTCAATACTAAACCAAACTTTTTTCATGACTTTTTAAACACTACAATTTTTGCTTAAATTATTTTATTTTTACATCTGCGTCAGTAGAACGCCCACAAGTGATAAATAAACTGATGATGAGAAAGAAACCGGAAAAGAAGGATAGGATACGGCCGCAACCAGGAATATATAAGCCCGATTTATAAGTGTGATGCCATTCACGATAGCTTGCGATCACATGCTAATCGTAATTATAGTCTGCTCTAACACACTGGCAATTAAACTTGGGTATGTTAACTTGACACCCGTTCTTACTATAACCTACGTTATGCGGTAGTACATTTTACACGTAGTAATGCTCGTCGGAAACTCTATAAAATATACATACGTACTGTTGGTTAATGTAAGTATCAGAATCAATCTATCGCCAATCTATCAAGAGGTGATAACCACATTTTCAAAATCAAAATTTCAAGTTGAAAAACTGTAAAATTCCTGGATGAACTATAATAAGCATTCATTTCATTTTTAGTTAATAATCTTAGTTTTCTTACTTTATGGTATTAAGTTCAGATTAAAAGTTTGACTTAACATCATTTAAATCGTATAAATATTTCGTCTATAATTACCAAACAAGTCAAAACATAATAACACTTTGCCTAATACAACGCTTCATTCACTTTTGCGAACAAATATTGCAAATTATATTTTGTTTCCAATTTAAGTCATGTTTTCACGGGAGTCCATATAGGGAAGAGGACCTAAAGCGTGAACTGAGATGATGCAAAATTTAACAAATTCAATATATCTGTCAAGACTTTCCTTACTCATTTTACTATTTCTACCATGAAGCACTAAAAGCTAGATATATTGCCATATAAAGACTCACTTTTCATAAGTGTGTATGTGGCGAGATTCAAAACATAGATTTAACTGATCCAAATTTAGTTAGATTTTGTGTCAAGTTACGATTAGGAAGTCATCTTAATCACAAAATATTAAAAATTACATATTTTTACCACATGAAGAGGGTGCTTTTGATAGGAACGTTCATATGGGAGCTAATTCATAAAATGATCCCATCCGATCTAGATTTTTCACATTTATTTTATATACCAAAACATAATAGTACATACCGATTTTTTTCGATAAATCTCAGAAATTACGATTTTTGACATATAAAGAAACGTCACATGTGGTGTTGTATGTGAAGTGGTGGTAAGATTGGTCCAATTGAATACATTTTCAATAGTGTTCGTTCTTGGGCCAAAGCACATCAATATCCCAAATTTCGTTAAAATATCTAAAATAGTGAACCCTTGCATTTTGAATACAAACATACGCCACAGACATCACAAAAACAGACGGACAGACAAGGTTAAGTTGATTCCGAAGTTGATTCTTATTCGATCGGCATAATAAAAAGAGAGTCTATCTTAAATTATTCTGGGTGTGCTCTGTACCAAGTGTTGTAGTGTATAAAAGGCAGGAAAAAATACGTACTCCTTTCATTGAGTAGGAATAACTAAGAGAGTTAGAGGATATTAAAAAATTCGACTTAAACTGACTGTAACACTCAGAAATATTGACCAAATTTTCAGTTGCTCAAAAGTTCCAAATGACGAGAAATTTTGATCGACATTGTGTAAGTATTGAAAATTTCTAAAAAATAAAATCGATTTTTTCTCCAGAGAATGATATATCTACATATCTACGTTCTGGTAACCAATGTATTATATATTATTCAATAATAACTACAAACTAGCTTCGACATTGGATGATAATTCGTGCAACAACACACAGATAATAGTTAAAAAGTGGTAATTTCTTATTTCTAACATATATTCGCTTAAGACTTGGTGCGATATATTTGCGAAAGATATTATTACAATTACAACAAAAGTGCTTCAAATCAGTCAAGTGAAAGGTTCACAAAGTAAGAAAATAATTTACACATTCGGCAAAAAGCGAAGAAACTTTCATATTTAATATTTTGTTGTTGAAATTTTCTAAATAAAATACAAATTTCGTATGCTACCTGGAAAGTAGTAGACGCGAGAGACGAACTTTTTTATATAAATTTTTTTTTTGGAATTCTAATATGCCAAACTAGGATTTATTTCACGAAGCCTATGTTCTTCATTGGTATCAGAGTTTTGATTCTATGTACTTATGCCCGCCCCTCTACCGTGCGGCACTATGTAAATCGCCTTATCGCGAAAACATGGTACTCGTCATTTATTTCAAGAGGAAGGCTTGAAACAATATTGACGATCACAAGACGAGTTTTCCATTAGCACCGTGCAGGTTTTACCGAATGAGTAGGTTTGTTTTTCTGTTCGTCTGCAATTGACAGCGCCCTAACTGACATCTACGATCAATTTTATGTCGATAATTTCAGTAGTTAATGAGATTCAATTATTTTCTTTCATCTAAATGTGTATATTTTCCGATACGATTTTATCGACTCAATCAAGTTAAAATATTGCCCTGTGCAAAAGATTTTTTTTTTGTTTAATTTTTGGAATAATTGATAATCAGACGAAGTTAAATAGATACAAAAATAATTGGAAATATATAAAGAATAAAAATTATTTATTATTCATTAAATTAAAATCATTTTATAAGCAAATATCAAACTGATAAGTAAATATTGACAGTTCAGGAAATTAATTTAGAAAAATAAAATATACATAATGTCAAAGAATGTGTTGACATGCAAATGTCAATAACAAAGCTACAACAGGAATTTGTTACTTTTGCATACTGATACATTGAGACATATACCGAAGCAACGATCTCCGATATACACGCATATAACGAAGAAAATGTGTGCATATTAATATCCTGTGATATGTATATCCTTTTATGTTACAGATTTCGTAAAAAAAAAAAAAGGAAAGAAACTTGAAACGACAGAAAAGCTCTTCAATAAGAAATTATTTTAAGAATTTATAAAGAATTTTTAGTTTTCGTTGTTTGCCTTGTGTAGACCCGAGCTGGCTGCACTATATTCATAATAATATTTAGTAATAAATTTATTAAAGTAAACAACAATACAACAACAGACATTCATTATATGCCTATAGTGGCTTATCGAAAAAGCTATGACGCATTTTTTTCCTTTTTAAAATCGAGTCATTTGACAATTGCTTAAGCAAAAAATTAACAACAAATTCAAAAACGTTAAATAAAGTTATACGACATAACGAAAACAAGATGGAAACAATGGAACTGCGTTCTATTTTACTGTCTTATTTTCATAAAGGAAAAGGTAACAAACAGTCAATTTTATAGACAACCGCACTAATCATCTACAGAAAAAGTGGGATCGCCTTGCGATCGCCAAAGTGACTACAAGGTGATTGCTATAGAGCAAAAGATATAATGACGGTTATAAATAAATGTCTTAACTTTTTATTTCCTGCTAACTTTTACAATACAAAGTCATTCAAGTTTTCAAAATACTTTACGATTTTTGTAAGTTTCTTTTGCTAAACTTTCGATACATATTGTCATACAAATATCGCATATTTGCTAGCGAGTCTACATTCAATAAACTCTGCCCATTAACGCACTAAGTAGCTGAGAATTTAAAAAAAGTCTTTAGTAGTAAATTAAAAAATGAAATCCAAAGAATAAAAGGATTATAAAAAACAACACCAGATGTCGCATTACTGACTTGTTTCGAAAGGTTTCTAAGCAAAGAATTTGTTCAAATCGAAAAATGTAGCTCGTGACGTTCATGGAAATAAGTCAATTACATCTGTTTGTTTGCGCACTCGGTGAGATAAAGTGCTCTAAATAAGTTAATTTAAAACTCTGCGTATAATTTTAAGTAAATAGTTCTTATAATTTTTTAAAATAAAAATTTTACATTAATCATAACGCTGCGATACGAATCTAATTTAATGAATATTAGGAATAAGATGAAAAACAGAAAGGAATTTTACGTAAGAATACAATATGTTAGGCCTTTTCCGACAGTCCAATATGTACTTATGTACAAACATTTTATGCTCTAAATAATTAATTGCTTTTTCTTTGATGCCAGCACTATCATTTTTCATAAGTTTTCACTGCTTCAGAAATCAGAGCGAAGTAAACAATTTTTCTTTTTTTTTTTTTTTTGTGAAAGAAATGCAATAAAAGTTAGTTTATGGTTATGAAAAGTGAAAATATATAATTAATTCGACAACAGCAACAAAAACAACAAAAACGAAAAGCAAATAACCAAAAACGTAAAATTGAAATCTCAAGGTATTCATTTGGAAAATTGAATTTAATAAATTAAGAAAAAAAAACAAAATAAATAAATAAATAAAATCGTACATCGTAATGAAAAAAAGGAAAAACAAATTTTTTATTTAATCTATAGATAGGTTTTCATTTCACGTTACTAAAGGTTTTAAATGTTTGCCGCAATTTATATATAAAAAATCGCTTAATCTCGGTAATTTATAGGAAATTCTTTCTGTTCTTTTTTTTCCTTTTTATGATTATTATTATTAAATTGAGAGAAAAGCTGGCTTAAAATGATTCTTGCTAATACGTTAAAAAACAATTTTTATAATTTGAATTTAAAATTTTTAAACAGTTTTCCACAGGAATTTTCGTCAATCGTCTCTTTAATCGCCGCCTGCATTAAGTGCCTTTAGTTTTTAACTATGGCAAATAAGTAATTCAGGAAGTTTCCTTTTCTAAAGGCTTCGACAGTTTTCATCGAAAATTATTTCATTGTATTATATGGTTTTGGTAACAATACAATATTTTAATTATTTGCTTACAGCAAACCCAGTTTCTTTCTTTGTATATTGCGATTTTTAATTCAAAGATTAAAGGATGAAATTAGACCTTTTAACTAAAGCAAAGATCGACGAGACGCCATTTTACTCCTTCTTTTAAGGTAAAGAAGAATGTAAGCGTTTTATTCCGACACATATTAAGGTGTTATATTTGCCTGAGTGTTTTCGAAGTTGTTTCACTACTTCCGATTTTATACCTTTTAAGTCTATTTATATTTGATTGTTATCGAAAATAAACGGAATGATTCAAACCACATCAAAAATTGATTCTCCAATATTCATTTTCTTGCCTCCAAAAGAGGCCATGTTGCTTGCGATAAAGATACGTGCCAGCATTAGAACCGTTTAGCTATAGATTTTTTGTAGGCTACTTGACCACTCAATGTATTTTCTTTCAAGTTTTTGAATTTCAGCTTTCGGAACAGAAATCATTGTGTGTATGATGGTTGTATGGAATCATGATAAAATTGCGTTCTTACGATATCAACCGTATGACAGTGTATTTTACACTTAAAATATTAATCAGGAAATTAATTTATGCTTCAAATATATTTTTTTTTCATATAGAGGTTTGAAGATAAATTCGAATTTAATAAGCAAAGACATTTACCAATAAAATTAACAGACCTCTGTAGAAGGATTAACATAGATCTGTAAAGCAATTAGCTTCAAGCTATTGTTGGATTTGGAACTCTACTCCGTCCAAATTAAGATACCTAGAAGAATTTTGTAAACGTCAAGTGAATCTATGTGAAACAGCCTTTAAAATTATATACAAAATTAACCAGCTTCTTTAGCAAATTCCTTTCAATAAATGTTTGAAAATCGATATGTTGACGGTAGTCGATCAATCAAAAATATTCAAATTTTGTACAAACATATTCACATACATCGCGTGAATGTGTATGAGAATACCTTTCAAACAAGCTAAGTAAATTCATATTTCGTTAAATTGGCATTTATCTACAGACCCTTTTCTTTCGTTAGATCAACGGTGATTCTTGAGCAGCTGTTTCTTCGTTTAACCGTTGAATGGCGAACTAAGAACGTTGCCAACAAACTTTTAACAATTCCTGCTCATATATTGTTTAAAATAAATATCAAAAGACACTAAATCTAATTGAATTGATTATATTATACTTTACATCACTTGTGGTGTATTAAATTTGTTGGAACTCCAGATAGAGTTACAGGACTTAAGGTAGATCCATTTTTTATTTTACCGATAGATTCCAAATTATTTGCTGAATAATTTTAAGTTTGTCCGTCTGCCTGCGAAAAGGTTTTTGTGTTCAAGCTACAGGTCGCAATTTTTAAAATATTATAAGGAAATTTATTACGTTGATATGTTTTGGCTCAAAGACGAACGCTACTGAAAATAACTTGGATCAGGTCAGACTTGTAACCACCACTCCACCTTTAAAAAAAAACCAATTTTGCTTAATTTAGACAATGTCGACTCACGTTTTGGATTCATATTGAAAAAAAGATATAATTTTTGGCATTTCACCACGAAAATATTTGAAAAAATTTGTTAGACAAAATAGGAAAGGATACTTAATGGCCGGCATTGTCGGACGAGTATGCGAAATATTAGATGGCACTCAAAAGTATGGTTTACTAAATCAACACTTTTAAACACACCGAGTGGCAAATGGCACTCAAATGGCACATCATAATTGAGTAGAGCGTTACCAATTTACACTAAAATAAATTCCGGCGATATTTTTTCGCATGTCTTCAGAATATTATCAGAGTTGACATCTTACCTTATAAATAAGCAATTTTTGCTGCAACCTATAAAATAAAAAAATTAATTAATTTTTTTTAATAATTCGTATTAACAGTTAAGAATACTTTTAAGAAATTTTTAAATTGCTAATGTTTAGAAAAGTACGAAACAATCATCTCTATAATAAACAAAAACTCAATCATCGAAAATAAATTTGGCTTTTATGTGCAAGCCGGTTAATAAAGACACCACAAAAATTCGTAGCAAAATTCAAAAAATGAAGAATCCATAAAAGTCTCGTAACAATTAATGTTATGAATATGTCCGACCTCTGCCTGGCTCGTCAAATGTTGATCAGAGTCAAGTAAGGCCTTGATTTGATTCACATCAGTAATTACTGTCAACCGAACTTTAAAAATATCTTGGTTGTTAAGATTCAAAAACATGATAAAATTTCGCTAAGCAATTTTGACAAACATTTTCAATTTCTCGGCATTTTCTGGTTTTCTTTCTATACCGCGCAGGCACAAAACTAAAATGCGTCTCAGAAGAATACATATTTCTCCTTTACTGAAATGGCCTCTATCTGCTTTGCTCATTTTATACTTGTACTGTATTTCATCAAAAAAGTATTTCAAAAATTACGACATGCACGTTGTAGACAAAAACAGATCAGAGGGGCAGAGATATTTGAAGGATGTGAAATTATATTTAAATATAACTAGTAAAGTCACAAACCAAAGCTGTTAACATGAGGCCTATTAAGCGACTAAGAGAATCCTGTTAACCAAAGTCTTGGAAAGATTTATTTCAAATATAGTTAAAATAGCACTATTTTGGAACTTTTTTGAATGAATATGATAAACAAAACATCAACTTTTTGGTAATTGGGTAAAATTTGATATAAAAGAGTTTTTCTGCTATGTCACATATGACGTTCAAAAAGCCGAAGTTTAATTGTTCATTGTGAGCAAACCAAGTACTGCGACAAAACGAAATTTGTTTTGCGTGAATCCTTGATAAATACCCTTTCCAACGATATAAAGTTTGTATCAAGTTGCTTTCGGAAAATTTTTTACTGGACTTTGAAAATTGCTCTGTATAGGGCAAAATAAGCGCAATATTTGGCGGCCACTGTGGCCAAATCAATTGCTGCGAAAAACGAAACGAAGTATAGCATATATCAAGTTGCTCTCCCGCCAGCGGAAGCTTATTTGTGGCGGGAACTTTTTGTGGCGAAAACTTTCTTGTGGCGGAAACTTATTTGTGGCTGGAACTTTTTTGTGGCGGAAACTTTTTTGTGGCGGAAACTTTTTTGTAGCGGAAACTTTTTTGTGGCGGAAACTTTTTTGTGGCGGAAACTTTTTTGTGGCGGGAACTTTTTTGTGGCGGGAACTTTTTTGTGGCGGAAACTTATTTGTGGCGGGAACTTTTTGTGGCAGGAACTTTTTTGTGGCGGAAACTTATTTGTGGCAGGAACTTTTTTGTGGCGGGAACTTTTTTGTGGCGNGGAACTTTTTTGTGGCGGGAACTTTTTTGTGGCGGAAACTTATTTGTGGCGGGAACTTTTTTCTGGCGGGAACTTTTTTGTGGCGGAAACTTATTTGTGGCGGGAACTTATTTGTGGCGGGAACTTTTTCATAGCGGAAACTTTTTTTGTTAAGTGGGCGTGATAATTTTTTGAAATTTAAAACTAAATTAAGAAGGCAACGTGTTTTCATTTTGCAAATAAAACCATAACATATCGGTGTACAATATTTTATAAAAATGTCTGCAACCTTAACGTT
Source organism: Glossina brevipalpis (assembly GCA_000671755.1). NCBI lineage: Eukaryota > Metazoa > Arthropoda > Insecta > Diptera > Glossinidae > Glossina > Glossina brevipalpis. The sequence continues at coordinate 1,854,195 of KK351021.1, read as the reverse complement.
GAATGCAAACATGTATGAACAAACAAAAGAAGGACAACTACAAAGCGCGTGCTTATCTAAGTTTCTGCAAAATCTTTGAGAGGTCGACCATCAAACACACAGATAGAGTCTCATTCGGTTTAAAATGTCAATCAATGCTATTTACACCTTTTTTTTCGCCATATTTGCCTAATTTCTATTGATTGTTACAAACAGTATAGGAAGATAAGTTCACTGCTATGTTCAGATGTTGTGACTTTAATAAGTAATAAAGACTGTAATCAGAAGTCGAACGCGTAGTTGAATGATTTATAAAAAAAAAAAATAAAAAATAAAAAACTAACTGTGTCCAGTAGTCTATTTAAATGCAATTGCCGTTGGCGCGTTAATTTTCCTCGTCCTCGTGTTCGTTTTTTTTTTCTAGTGCGGTAATCTCAACATTAGTGCGTGGTTTTTAATTACAAGTTTTTCTTTTTAACTTTTTATCCAACAACAACATTCACACAAAAGGCAAAAGTTAGTTATAATTTACTTTTAATATCTTATTATATACTTAGTAAATGCAGAAAGAAAGGGAAAGAGGGAGGCGGCATAAAGAGAGAGAGAAAGAGCTCTGTTGTCACAATTTAAGCTGGTTTCTAAGTGTGTATGAAATAAAAACCCCAGCAACATCGTTATCATTGTCATTATGCTTAATAACTGTTTTATTTTTCTACGTGCGTGTGTGTGTGTGTGTGTATGATGGATGACCTTGTAAAATGTAGTAAATCACCCAACCGCTTTACCACGTTCAGGTAATTTAACTTTCATTTTAAAGTGTAAGCTTTTTTTTTTTATTTTGAGAGAGATACACACGTATGTGTGCCTGCTTAAGTAAACACGTTTTTCTAAATAAATCGTAAACAACGAAAACTTTTACTCAAGGTTAATTAAACAGACAAATATATGCACATAAGTGCGAACATGTATTAAAATGCATACATAATATGGGAATGAATGAACATTTCATACACATGAATGCATTGAAGCGTAGCACAACCCATGATTGCGGAGTAAACACTTTTCGGAATTGCAAGTAATTTTTTAAAAGTTTTGTTTTATTTAATTTAAACTTTTATTCATTTCTATTGCTGGGGATTTGCTCGTGGATACCCTTTATTATTTTAAAACTGATCCCTTGACCATTCCAAAAACAAGTCAACAAACATCAAAGACAGATGGACAAACAGATAGATAAAATTAAATTGGTTCACAGAAAACGATAATAAATCGATCTTGACCTTGATTATGATCTTTGACCTTAACTCCTTCTGAGTCTTTAATGTACCCGCACAGGCTTAGTGTGCCCTTTTACCTGCAACTGAGATGGAGTATAAATATTTCCAGTTTGCAAATATGCAAAACAGCAATTAAAAATTTTTCTGAACTTTATTTTTACCAAATTACGATCCAGAACACAAACGGTGAATGATATCATTAGCATTGACTGCCTCTTTAGTCTGTGTACCCATTTAATTTCTAATGACGACCTGCATTTATGCAAGTTGTGGTTCGACATAGCGACCAAGCTTATAAAAATAATTGCTTTCTTAACTTTTATTTATTTACGTAAACCTAAAATGCAAAAAAAAAAAAAAAAAGAAAAAGAATAAAAGGAAAAAATTCCTGCCAAAAATATTTTAATGAAATTTAAGTGAACTCAAAGAGCATGACAACGATATTATTGTGACGATGTTGATGATTGCATGATGATAACGGTTGGCCAGAATATGTGGCAATACAACCACAAAATTAAATTAATAACAAACGCCAGCAAGCATTGCGATCAGTAGCATGAAGAACAGTAGCGCAGACATCGATGCAGACACAGAAAATACTTTATAAAATAATAAAAAAACAAAAGACAAGAAGATAGAAAAAAAAATTGTAGAATACTACACTAAATCCCAACACATCATGCAACGATTACATAGAGGCAAGAGGTCTATGCTTTTTTTTTCTCTTCTCATTCGCTCCTCTTCTCTCATAACATTCTTTTAGTTTTGTTATTTAAAAACCAAAAACCCCCAAAAATAAAACAGAAAACGAAAACCGAAAAGAAAAAATAATAATAATAATAATAATAATAATAAAAAATGAACATGAAATTACGAAAGAAAAACTTTAAATCATCATCACCAACAAAAACATTAGTATCATCATGCAATTGCATTGAATTGTTTGTGCAAGCAAGCATTCAAGCAAGTCTCTTCCTCTTACTAAAAGTGAGTAAGTGACTAGCTCGTTGGCTGGTTGGCTGGTTGGCTGCATGACCGGTTGACTGGATGAATGACTGAATGACTGAATGACTGACAATACTGCTGCAAACAACAACGACATCATGAATCCCTAAAGGTTTTTTTGCTGCTGTTATTGTCGTTGTTCTTGTTGTTATTATTTCGTTTCTTGTTTTTGTTGTTGTTGTTTCTACTACTGCCTGAAATTTGTTTGAGTTGTTTCGTTGCACCCAACAATGGTTAAAAGAGTTAAAACCACAGTTACTGAATATACACAACACAATACACATAAAACTATGTATAAAAGTGAAGTAAACGAGCACTATATAGACTGGAATACCAGTCGACTACATAGTCAAGAAAAAGAAACACAACAAAAAGCAAAAAAGAAAAAAAAAAAAAAAGAAAGAACAGAACGAAAAAAAAAATATGACTGAGTTACAGACTATTTGACTGACTTGACTGATTGATTGACTGAGTCTATGAATGCCTGTGTATGTACTGCCATACTGCCTGTCATTTGACTGTAGATGCACGTATTTGACTTGAAGGTTTAGTCGTGGTTTTATTTGCCATTCTGAGTTAGGGGGTAAAGGCGAGCAAATAGAACTCATTTTCAAGGTGTTTATTTTTCACAATAAACAACAACGACAATAGATAGATTTAGTTAAAGCGTCCACAGTGAATTATTACATATACAAGTCTTTTGGGCATTTGCTTTCACAATCACAATCAGTAAAAGCGAGTTTTATCGGATTTAATAAAAAAAAAAATAAAAAAAAATAAAAGAACTGAACCTGCAAATAGTTGATATAAAATTACTCTTTTGGACAATAAAATTTGGATCATAAAAGTATGCTTTTCAGAGATTTTGGAGTAGTTTTTTTTCTCACTTGTAGATTTGATTTCACAGATCAAGTGTTCACGAAGGCGACATAAAACTAAAAAAAAAAACTTTTGTAATAAGTCCAGCTGCGATTTAAAAGATAATATAAATAATAATAAAAAAAAAAAAATTAAAATTAAAATTAAAATGAAAACAAAAATTAAATTGCATATTTTTAACTTTTAGTCTAAAACTGAATGTCTTATCTGTGCCACGTACTGTAATTAATATTTAGCTCATGACGAAGATTTTAAGTCTTGACAATATGAAAGCGAATAAATTCGTTGGATTGATAAAGTTTCAAAATGCTCTCCATCGAAGAGTTAAGGCCTTATGAGTTTGCTCTAACCAATTTTCAAATTATCATAAGGGAACAATACTAACAATCACACATCACACATCACACATGTAATTGCTCCCCTAACAAGGATGCGTATAATGATACAGTGAATTTCCAACTTGATGACTTTCCGCGTCATATGGGCAAAATTCGCTCAGGAAATGTTAGCATTATTGAATTGAAATGTACTAATAATCTACGCGCTGTATTCACAAGGCATTCAGTAGATGACTTATTATCTATTCAAGTTGAGCTCTAATTCGTATGATAATAATGAAAAAGTGAGTCTTTTTGAGGAACAAGAAAGAGTAGAGAGAGATTCATATTGTGCTTAAAAGAGTAAAGAATTAGTGTCTAGCGACGGGAAGTATCTTCAATAATATATGTTGAGCCTTCTTTTTTTTTTATAATAAACGATCACATTCAATTTTAAAAACAGCGACGAAAACTTTTTCATATCGATTTATAAAGGAAACATTATTATATAGAGATTATTACGTAGACACTATCGTATATGAAATAAATATTGAAACACTTCAATAAAAGTATATAAGACGTATGGATAGAGGTAATGAGATCGAAATACATCTTTCGCTACTTGAAGAAATTTTCGAAACCTTAGCTTATGATATTTTTCAATGGTGTTGACTACTTATCAGTTCTCCAAATACTTTTCAAAATCTTTTTTTTTTTTTTCTTTTGCCACTCAACTCAATTTTTCCTTAATTATTTTACCCTATAAAATATATCCAAATAGATATAAGAACACTCCTTATTCCGTTTCCTAGCACTCCTTAAATTGCATCGACTTTGTAATCAAATTTTTTTCACAAATTGTTTTTATGTTTTTGCACAAATGCTACTATTTTTTTTTTCTTCTTTTTTTTTTTTGTAAACTTTGGCTTTATTTTACTCGTTTTGTATTCCTTTTTCAATTACATTTAATAATAGATTATGATAAAATGTCTTAATAAACAGAAAATTACTGCAGCAACAATAACAACGAGACACCATCACACGATTACAACAACTTGTTGCATTTCGTTTTGTATTCACAGAAAGCAAACATAAATTTTCTTTTGACACTTAATAGCAGGCATTAAAAAGAATTGCTTGTTGCCTGCTTTATAATGCTGACAACATCAACTTCAGCAAGCAACATAACACTATAACAATAATTACAATGAATTTTAATGAAATGAAAACTTTCGCGTGTGTATGTGTGTGTGTGTGTGTGAGCTCGTGCATAAAATCTATTAATTAATAATTATTAATTAATTACAGGCAAAAAAAAAAGAAAAAAAGAAGGATAAGCTTTCAATCACCTTGCGTACGTGCAAAAGAATAAAAGAAATTGATCCGATAATTTTTCAAAATTCAAAGTGCAATTTATAAGAAAAACAATGAAATTATGTTACAAATGTAAAGCGTATCATTGCAATCCACTGTGTAATAATAAAACGCATGAATTTTCTGCTATTTCAAGTTTTTGAGTTATTTACGTTGTTGTTGTATTCAAAGTGTAATTAAAAGTCATAATCCGCTTACGTTATAGGAGAATAGGAAGGGTAGTGATTGTAAAATAACTGTTATCGTTACTTGTTAGGTTAAGTTCAGGCTTAGAATCTATTAATTCTAGTTATCAGATCGGAAACATGTTGCATGAAGATATTCCCACTACTTCATTAAGACTGACCCCTCGCGACTCTGCTTAAATAAGCTACAGTTAAAATTCTCAAAATCGCAATGCGAAATATATCGTAATCTTTTCAATCGCGATACACCAGTTACGCGATACGAGTTCATATAACTCTGTAGTCAGTATCAGTCTTTAAGAGACTATCTAGGGTTGATTCAATTCACAGGAATGTCTTGTAGTGAAGTAGTTGAGTTTGGCGAAAACTTGGGAATATTCCAAAAAAAAAAAAAAGCAAAGAAGGCTAGGAAGAACGTTCAGCTTGGGAAATGACGAGATTCAATAGATCGTTACTCGTATTTACTATAAGACTTCTTCTCTAAACGCTTGCGTAAGGAAACGAAAATTCACGTTTCATGAATATTATAGTTTCCAGGGAGACATATGTTGATTGGACAATTTTTTTTTTTTTTTTTTTTTTTTTTTGGAATCGCCGCAGCTAAAAACATAGGAAGCCTGTATAACAATATCATTCTTTCGAAAAATATCGATTGTTACGTTTTGTTTCTGTTACGGAGATCTATTATGCAGGTAAATATGATACGGAAGAAATAAATTCTCTGAGAAATTCTTAATTTATGATATGAACAATTTCAGATAACATGAACTAATTTCTATTCCTGAAACGCGTGATGACATAAATTCTTCAATATAATGACTTTGTAAATAAATCAAATCAACGCTTCCTTCCTCATCTGGCGTCGTCGTCGTCGTCGTCGTCGTTAGCAAGACATCGGATAATTATTTTATAATCGATAACATGATCATAAACGTTCTTATGGCTATGGAGAGAAGAATAAAAAACTTTAAACAAAACTCTCAAACATCTAAGCCACTTGAAATATTCAGAAAATCTGACATACAAATTACATGTGCTGCGCAAAACATGATGACTAATAAGAAAAATTTTTTCTTAAATGAGTAAAATTATGTTAAAAATTAGAAAAAAAAAAAAAAAAAACTTTCTTTAAAAAATCTAGAAAAAAAAGTCCAAAAAGATTTTATCATCGGCAGAGAATTTATTTTGAAAAATCATTTTTATAATTTGTATGTGTGTATGTATGTATGTGTGTGTGTGTGTGTACATGTATGGATTTGTGTGTACATGTGTGGATTTGTGTGTGTATGTGTGGATTTGTGTGTGCGTGTGCGCTTTTAACATTTGCAACAACACCCTATAATTTATACACATAAGTGCCTCGGTAAACTCCTTCACAAAGTCAACAAGTAGAGTAAAAAGAAAGAACTTGAAGAACACTTTTTGTTGGAAATGGAAAGTAAAAGAAAATATTATTTTGAAAGGAGGAACGAACCCAACCAAGAAAGGAGGATAAGTATGCTCTCAAAAGCGCAAAGAAACAAACTAAAAATATTAGCGACTATAAAACAACATGGGGCTGCTTTGAAGTGTTGGCATTTTGTCGACAAAAAAGAGAAAGAAAAAGAAGAAAAAAAAAAAAAGAAAAAAAAAAGCAAACTACACAAGAACACATGTTGCTTACATATGTCTTGTATCGTTGAAATATGTGTGTATGTTGTTATATATACATAATTATATATAAACATATGTTAGCTATATCTAAATGTGTACGTATACGATACGATAAATACGTGTGTGCCATCCATATTTTAAGGTCCTAACATGCCTTAGCACAGAAATTTATAAAATAAATTTTTTTTTTTTTTTTTTTTTTTTTTAAATATTCAAACAATGAAGAGGGGATGTTATATATTATATAAATAATGATAAAGATCGACGATACTACACAATAACTTACGCTACTTCTCTACCTAATACCATGGATTCTGACCGTACATACATCTGTGTAAGGACACGAATGCAAAACTTTCTTTACTTTCGTCCCTATAGCTACAATGTCACCCTACAGTTTTATAAGAAGAAGGAAGAAATTGCTGTTGTTTCCATCGTGTTTGCAGCTAATGAATTTGCGATAATAGGATGTCATACAAATCAAGGTCACAAGAGAAATAAATAAAACATAATGCTATAGTTGTTAACCGTGTATAGGAAAATGATTTTTCTAGAATGATTTTCTTTCTCCTTTTATACCCATTTAGATGATTTAATTAATTTTAAAAACTGATATATCTGTTTTTAGACATATATCTCTTATCTTAATTTTATCAAATCGTTTGTTAAATCGTCGAGTCCCATTTCGTTTATGTATTTCTCTAAAAAGCGATTTCAATGTTTAACTGTCATATCTGGAATATGTAGGTTATCTTAAAAAATTCTAGAGTCCACAAAACCGTAAACTTACGACCGTGATAAAAAAAAGTGCCAAGGTAAACAAGATTTTTTTGAAAAATAATAGAAATTTTATGTTATCAACTCTTATTGAATGTCTGAGTTACAAGGGTACATACTTCTCTGATATCCAGTTTACCATGCCTGGGAATTGGACGATCATAAACCGATTTGTAGCGTTGTTAAATGACGAAATATCTATTTCATTGATCTTAAAATAAATATCGAACAAAGAGCCAGCTTTGCGGTCTGTTTAAATACTTGAAAAACTTTTCCGAAAAGCTTCTATTGATAAAAAAATTAATTATAATCATAAATGTGTGCTATTACACTGTGGCAAAATCCACGAGTGATATACACGACTTGGCAATAATGTCATAAGGATGCAAACCGTAGATTAAATAAGCTATGATCTTTTCAGAGTTCCAGATAATTACTCGTAAATATTTTAGATCTTTTAGAAATTCGCTTCTATAGATTTATTGTTTTTGAATAATTTTATAAAAAAGTGCTGAAAGTGAAGTGCTTGCTTAGATGAACCTGGGCCTCTTTAAGCTTCTTCATAATATTTCTTACATTGATATTAATCTCAGAAAAGTAATTCACCGACCAGCAGCTTAAAATCTGCGTCTGAGCTTGAACTCTAGTAATAACCTCACGATATGAAAGACGCAAAATGTTAGGCAATCGATCTTCTCTTCTCTTTTACGAGACTATAAACAAAAAAAAAAAAAAAAAAAAAATAAAAACCAAAACGCAAAGTGAGCACCGATGTTGTTCGTTGTTGTTATGTTTTATTTTAGATTTTTACAATAATTTTTTTCTTTTTTCTGATTGTTGTTGCTATTGTTAATGTATTATAACCGGTTTAAGAAAAATGTTTGCATTTCTCTATAATAATTTTATAAAGACCCCATAAGAGAGCATATGTGAGTGAGTGCTCTGTAGCACAATAGTTTTCTATAAAAGTTAAATGTAGCTTTTGTTGTTATTGTTGCACAGTTTTGTTACGTTGTGATCATTGCATTTTTCAGCTTTTTTTCTTTTTCTTCTTTTTCTTCTTCTTCTTTTTCCTTTTTCTCAGTCTTGATTGTCGATGATGATTCCTTAGTAGATTTTTATATAAAAAAAAAAAAAAAACGAAAAATTAAAAAGTTCTTTATGTCTTTTACTCTAAGTACAAGTATTTTGCGATGTTGTTGTTCAGGCATCATCAAGCCAACATGACAAGAAACAGCTTCTTACCGATTGGGTACAGTTGCATGTGTGAGAGTGCGTCTATATCTTATGTGTAGATGTGTTTTATATTTTTCTGAATGCGTGCTATACACAAGACCAAACCAAACCCAACCGAACCATAGCAAAACGTCGAGGAAAGCGAAACAGGGGCCACCACCAGACAACTGCCTGCTATATAACCAAATAGCGTTTTGTGGTTTACTGCGAGATCTTAATATATGTGTATATGTAGACGATTGTATTTATTTATATATTTTATATACATACATATTTATATATATGTTTATATATATATATATACACTGCAGAGCTTCTAGATTTATGAAAAAAAGAGAGGAATCAGGAGGAACAACAGATGAGTCGGGTTAAATAAAATACACATGTTTCGCTTGCTAGGTAGGTATGCATTAAAAAAAAAAAAAAAAAAAAAAAAAAAAAATATGTTGTATAGCATTTTCATTATGACAAAAAATGTTAATTTCATGCATACATAGACGGATAGACAAATAGACGGCCATACAGACGTACCAGTAAAGAGTCAAATACACTGTTATTAAATCAGGCAGGCGCAGACAGACAAATATATATACACAAGCAGATATTATGCTTATGGTTATAAGACATGTCAACATTGTGGAATTGTCGGTTTGTTGTTGTTGTTTTTTCATTATTTTTTTTTTTTTTTCTTATTTTATATTGTTGTTATTGCTGCTTTTTCGGTAGGATGAGTTGTTTTCATTAACATAGACACCGAGATTTCATATGCTTTGCGTTTATATGCTGTATTTGTTATTTTAATTAAAAAAAAAAAAAAAGAAAAAAAAATTTATACACATACATATGAATTTTTTGCATGTTCAACGCAACTTGACTGATTGACTAGTCATGCAATTGTAGCCGCCATAAAGACTTCTGCATTAGAGTCGAGGTGCTAATAAGTAATGAATGGAAAACCTTCTAAAGAACAGTTGCACAATACATAGGAATAATTAAGCTACAGACAAAAATATTAAGACTGATTATGTTCGGTGCCTGTACCCACTAGAAACTAGAGGAAGTATAATATAATCAAATTTCGATCTAAGAGTTAGATTTTTTTAATAATACTCCGCTTGAACTGAATCTTATGTACATTTGATGGCAGTGTAGCGCGAACACCCATTTACTTGATATATTCATCCGGACACCTTTATCTAGAAAAACAAACTAATTTGAAAATTTTTACCTTAATACTCTAATCAAGCTAAATTCGAAAACTGTTGAACCAAAGATTTACTTACAATTACAAAATACATTTATATCTAAATTTCTGTTGTTTTTCGAAAGAATAAGCCATCGAACGACACTTGTTAAAATTTCACCTCACTCCCATCATTTGCTTACGAGTTACAGTGGTTGTAGTGCTGCTATTTCTGTAATTTCTATAATCAATAATCCAAATATCGTATCTCGCTTACACATACACTGCTTGACGATGAGAAAAATCTCATTCAAACTTAAAATTGCCTGGGAAGTCTGTTGTGGCAACATTTCTCAGCCGAAAATAAAAATCTTTCAGTGGTTTGCTGATTTTAAACGAGATAGTACGAGCGATCTAAAGATGTGGCCTATATCAGAAAATATAAAAAAAGTCATAAAAATATTCTTAATAATCGAAAAGTGAAACAGCAAGAGATGGTTGACATCTTAAGGATATCAGATCCCTATTCACTATGAGAATTTGGGTATGGGAAAACTACTTTCCAAATGGGAACAGCGTTTATTTACAAACAACATCAGGGTGTTATCTGATGGCTACAGCTAAAAAATTAATAGGACCGAGTTAACTAAAACAACGATCAGTAATTTGTAAGGCTGATACATAGATAGTCTTTAATAAAAAATCTCTATTAGATTTAGAAAATTCCAACACCTTCAGACCACGCCTACAAATGTTTTCTTATTTGTTTACGAATTGTTGGGATTCCAGCAATACCATTCGAACTCTTGCGTCTTCTTTCGCATTCTGCATCTAATCTCAACAAACTATAATTTTTTTTGCAAATCGCAAAAGGATGCTTCAGAGAAAAAGTTTTGAACCGTATGTTGAAGACTCTACGGAATCTGAAGTGTATTTTGAAGATATTGAGAAATTGTTATTCCAAACAATTTTAGAAATGTTCAAAAAACATTGCGTTAGATGAAGTTCGAAAAAATAAAACAAAAAAATGTTTTATTTTACTTAGTCCCGGTCCCGAGACTTATTAACTGATTAAGTCAGAGTAATTACGTACGTTCTAATTTGCACAATGACGTATAAAGTGCTGCCAAATCATACAAAAAATGTGATATATACGATATGTAAAACACGATATACAATCAAGGTATCGTATGAAGCAATTTTCGTTTCATCTTGAAATCAAATGTCGTACATTGCAATTTAATTTTTTTGTTGAAATTACTTCGGAATATAACACAAGAAATACACTAAATATTGTATTAAACAAATTGGATATTTTTTTTTTTTTGAAAATATGATTTAATACGTATCGTATAAAAAATAAAAAACGATCAAATATTTCGTTGTTGTATTATTTTATATTTTCGTACTCTTTTTTTATTATTTCGCTTTTATCACGCAATAATTGAATATAATAAACTTGACTGTTAATTATTTAAAAATAAAAAATATTAATGGAAATTTTAACAAAAAAAATCCTATTGTATGTAACAAAAAAAAAAAAGCAAAAAGAAAAAAGTAATAACAAAAGATTTCAATATTATTTCTATAGAATAAAAACTGAAATTAATGACGACAACAAAGTGATTAATATTTCATAAATATCACCATAATTTAAATACGAAAATATTACGACTTAATTAAAATAAATTATTTAAATGTTTAATATCAACATAGGCGCATGCCTGAGTATGAAATTAATTTTGCTATTTTTTTTTTTTTTTTTTTTTTTTTTTTTTTTTTTTTTTTTGACCATCCATCGTATGATTGGCAGAGAGGTAAACTGATTTTATCATTTCACTTGTGTGTATCAATCAAAATTTGCGAACAGTTTTAACATGAATAACCTGCCATTCTGCTGTCTTCGTCTATTTCGTTTATTATTATTATTATTACTATTATTACTAGAGGAGAAAGTCAAAATATCGCTTATATAGGGTGTTTGTACGAAGTTTAGTACGATATAGTTTTTAAACCTCATATCGTCCAATTTTTTAAATTTTTTTTATATCTCGGATTCCCACCAAAATTGAAATTTATATTTATATTCATGGAAAGAAACACAGTTGCAGAGCCTATAAAAATTGTTAAAAATTATTAAAAAATAATAAATCTATTCGGGATATGTTTCGCTTATTATCACTTGGGGTCGCGCGATCTGTACATTTGTGTACTATTCATGGTATAATCGAAAAGTCGGATCGAATGATAGGATTTGTGATGTTAAAAATTCAACCCGCCCACCCGCATAAACGCGCTACTACAAATATAGTTGCATATTATGGATAAAAATTGCGAACAATCCATTAGACACCATTCTTCAGACATTCATTGGACATTCTTATGACACCACATGGAATATTTTTCATAAAAATTTCCATATCAAGACATATAAAACTAAATTAACTCAAAATCAAAGTTGAGCCTGAGCTGGCTCGATGGTAAGAACACTACTTTAGAACACTAAAAATTTCAAATATATAAGAATGATAAATGTTTTGTCTAAAAATAATATTAATCAGTTTCTTGATATACGTTCGCAATTAGCAAAAAAAAAACTAAACCTACTTTGATGATGAATAAGAGTATTTCGAATGCGCTTTAAACATATGCAGTTTTTCTTTGCCATTTTTCTTTAACTGTTTTCATTAAATGATGTTATGTTGTGGAAAAAATTTTCAATTGTTACAAATTAAAATTCATTATTAATAATTAATGGATAATTCGTATACGGTAAAGAAATGTATATACATATTGTAAACATATTGTTAATAATAATAATAATAATAAATAGGATAACAACAGGTAGTCATGGAGTACGCCACCCTTGCCAGATAAATAAATTGCAAATAATTACTAGTTTAACTAACAGAAATAATGCATATGATACTCGATATCTCGGAAAAGTCCAACCGATTTCATTGATACCATTTTACTGCAGCAATTGGTTGTGATATTAACCTTTCACTTTATATAATTTTTTTTTTTTTTTCATTTGAGGGATATTGCTACTATATAGATATGAAATTATCGGTGATTTTACAAAATTCATGTCAATATATTAGAACAAATTTCTCCTGACTCGTGCTTTTACGCTTTTAAAAAAAAGAACTTTTTAATAATTATATCTACAAACTAAAACCATATTTTAATAATTAAAAATTAAAAGTAGTTCTTGCCGCAAAAAAAAAAAAAACTCCCGATTCATGCCATTACCTTTAAGCCTTAATCTATTGACTTCACTGTGAGCAACTGTAGCATCAATGACTCATTTTTGATTAAACTACGCACGTTTTTTTGAAAATATTTTAAACATGATAATGGGCAGCAGTTGTAAAAAACTTTTTATTTTTTCGAAAGAATCAATCAAACAACGATTATAAAGTCTCTTAAAGTGAAAAAAAAAACCAATCAAGAAGTAAGTCAAAACATTACAGTCGAATAAAACTGACGATTTTTTTTAGATATTTAAGAGACCCTTTCAGACGACTAAAAATTGTTAAAAAAAAAAAAATAAGAAGTTCTCAAGGTAGCATTGCAGTCTCGGGCGAGCGGGCTAATTGATTAATATTTGTATCATATTAAGTGGTAATATGTTCGATAATTTATGAGAAACGATTGTTTACTTTCCACTAAAAAAAAGGATTTAAAACCTTGTTGCTCCCTTTAGTTTCGGGAAATGCCATAAGTCAAGCAAAACTAAATCAAAGAAATAAGATAATGGCGCGGCACTGAATGATTTAAGTTTCTGATGGAAAACTATTGGAGAATCAATGCAATGTTTAGAAGTTATATTACTGCAATGCAAAAATCAATAGTTGCTTGCCCATAATCGAATCGAATACTCTTGCACAAATGCAACATAACATTCAAATAATATTTCGTGTTGAGAAAAAGAGTTCATAATGCACCAAACCACGTTAATCGACGAGTAAGTAGTGTTGTGCTTCTTTTTAATTAGATACATATTATTTGAAACTGTTTAATGTGACGCAAGTTTGGAAAGGGCTGCGTAAAAATAGAAATTCTTTTGAAAAATACATTTTTTTAAATGGTTCCAACCTCTAGTCTTTGTCGTTATTTCTTTCCGTGCGTGTCAAATATAAGTAGGATGGTTCACTAACAATAAAAGGTAAATTTTTGCCGACATTTTAAATATGTGTATCCACGGAAAACGAACAATTTCGAAAGGTTATTTCCATGAAAATGAAAAGAGCAAATGTTCAAAGCGAACCATAGACGCAAGGGAATATCGTAAGCTACCACATAACCTAGTGTAAGCAAGTAGCGCGACTATCAAGATGGCTAACCCGGGTTCAACTCTCAGTTCAATAAACCATTCATGTGTGGGCACAGCATACATCTCCCAGACTGCCATCGAGCTCTACCCATTTCTGTCGACTTTTTTGCTAGCATCACCGTGTTCGCCCACCTATAAGGGATATCTAGACTTTTTTGCTAGCATCAACGTGTTCGTCCACCTATAGAGGGATATCTACTAAGTCATATTGGAATGTTCATATTGAGAAAAAAATAGAGCGAAATTTGTGAAGCAGTAACGATTTGCGAAATTTCCTTGCGATGCACTTGTGTTACTGAATTACTGCACTCAATCGTTTATAATTGATGTAAACAAAAGTAAGTCTTTCGTCAACTGAGCCTAGCATTTGACACACAACTATCCAACGCAGTTAACGTAATATAAAATTTTCGAAAACGATCTTGAATACATGCATAAACTTTGGGAAAGAAAAGGCTCATCAAAAAGAACATATAAGACGACTACACTGTTATTGAAACCAAATATATAGTTTAGAAAATTTGAAAAAGAAAAATTTATTCTTACTAATCTGCATCATTTCGATAAGCGGTCAGGTCAAATTAGTGATCATCATTGATCGATAAACACTAGTCAAACAGCAAGAAGACCGAATTTCTTCTTTTTTTTTGTTTTTTTTTGTTTTGGTTTTTTGCTTTAGCGACACCATTAGTGATTGAAGGCTTTCCACAGAAATTATGAAGCAATTAGATATCCCGCAAACCTCACTAGCCGTTATTAATTACCAAATTTGAAATAATTTCATTTCAAAAATAATACTTTTAATAGTGTAAAATATATTTAAAAAAGAAAAAATTGCATATTTATTCTCTATCTAATAAAGAAAAGCATTTTTCCTTTTCCTTTTTATGATAATTAATTGCTTTTTAATTAAAGATAATTTTCCCTACAAATAAATCGTTTTATAAGTTAACATAAGCAATTATTTGATTTTCCATTAGGAATTCCACTCAAAACTGTTATTAGGAAAAATCGTAAAAGCAAAATAAAACTAAAGTTATGTTTATTGGATTTCTACGAATTCATTCATAATATATATGTGATATAAAATAGGTCTGTAATATATATATATATATATATATATATATATATATATGTGTGTGTGTAATCAATTATACTAAACTGCAAATGACGTTCAAATCATTACAACTTGATCTACTACATGGATAGAAAAGTATGGATACCATCATAGGCTTTAAGGTTAGCACAGTTTGATTGGTTCCGTTTTTTTTTTTTTTTTACTTTTTTTAAATTATTTATTAGATTTGTAAGATTTGTGATTTATGTAAGTTTAGGAACTTGCTTTAAACAAACAAATAACAAAACAGTAATAAAATATTCGATTCAACCACAACATAATCTCTTTTTTAGTAAGGGCATTATGAAATATATTCGATCAAGGAAAAAGTTCGTGTCGGTTTTTATTATTCAATAACTTTTTTCAAGAGAACGAAAGAAATGGTAGTCAAACAAAATAAGATATCGAGACTAAACGATTGATGCATCGAAACTACCCAATTCAACTATTATAATTTTTGCCTTATCATTAAAGTTACATGCGACCCGGCATTCCTGATGATGAAGGACGAAGCTTTTCGATTTGATCACTCTTGGATGTCTTATCTCAAATGTACGTTTTATTTGTCTTAATTTTTGGTAATACAAAAGAATCAAACATCAAATCTGATGCAAAAAACCTTTCAAAGCAGCTCATTAAGGTACAGGATGAAAACATTATAGTCGGGTAAGGTCGGCTATTAAATATCCTACTGCATTTTTCCATTTTTCATTTATTTTAGTGACAAAAAACCAAAAATCACAAGTAGTTTCCATGTGACGTTATAATATGCATGGAGGCTTTTATATAGGAGAGGGCCTAAAATATGAGCTCATTTGATCCAAACTCAGCAAAGTAAACCTTCTTGTCATAGATTTCATTATGCTTCACCCAAGTGCATTGTAAAGTACAAAGAATTATACTTGGTTTCCATAAGAAACCCAACACGAGGTGAGATCTTAAAAATAAACCTACGTGGTCAATTTTCGTTTCACATTACTCTTATGCAACAATTTTCATTCTAAAATATATTAAAACTTAGGTCTTTGTTTGCTATATGAACGAGCAATTTCCCTAAGAACGTTTCTATGAAATGGAATTCAAAAAATAGACTCATCGCATCCAAATGTTTCAGTTCAAATTCACAATTTCACAACAAATTACTTAATACTCAGACATTGGAAAAATTTAGAAGCTTAAATGGACTCGGAAAATGATTCTAAATCGATCAGTACAATAAAAGGTGGATCTACCTGGAGTTGATTATGATTTCGAATATAGACTTATACTTTTTCTCGCCTCTTTCTTTGTTATTTTGCTTCACATATACCATAAGACTTGCGATCCTGTATTTAACAAATGCTCAGAAAAATAGGCACTCTCGAGTAAGAAATATATTACAGTGATGTACGCCTTTTCTTCTTTAGGACTTGAATCGTTAGGCGGTAAAATTTGATTTAAACTCTTAGTAAATTTCGATACTGTTAAGATAAATAATTAGAGTTTAATAATCGACTACTGTTTAGCTAGTTCCACAAACTTAATTACAGGCGCGACATTATATATAGAAATATACTTATCAATAAGTTTCGCGACTTAATCAACGCGATAAGAAAAAAAGAATAGAACTACAGCTAATATAGTTAACGGCAATTCATTATTATTAGTTAGGTTTTTTTTCTTTTTTTTAAAACCACTCTTGAGCGAAAGCACAGTACCACTATACTTAAAAAATAGTGAAAAATCTATTGTTGGGTTTTTGAAAATTTTGAATATTATGATAAAAAGTTGAAAGTGAAGAAAAAGACGAGAAGAAGAATAACAGAGAGAGAAAGTGATTGGAAAAAAGAAACTTGATACGATTCCATGAATAATTTCAATTCATTCTCAAGCATCATCCTAAAAACCGGATCAATTTTCTCCAATAATTTACAACCTACAAAACTGGAATTTATGAAATCCAGCCCATTTAAACTAGGAAGAAAACTGGATTATTTGCCTTTTTTCATTTTCATTTTCATTTTCCTTTTTTTTTTTTTTCAAAGATGCAATTGCCTGAAAAATAGACTCTATCTTCATTCATAACAATTAATATACATTTGAAAAGATTGTAGCTTCAATTAAAACAAACACTTGAAATATGTTTAAAAAAAAAAAAAAAAAAAAAAAACATGAAAACCAACAAATAGTAATTGCAGGTAAAGTTATTTATGGTACAAATGTTGATTAAGTTACTATTTGTTTTTTGATAATTTTGTAAAATTTGTTTGTCAGAATTCTCGGTAAAAAAAAAAATCATAATTTACTTTTCCAGGTTTCACTCTACTGCGTCTTTACTTATTTTTTTTTTTTTTCTCAACCGCCAATAAATTACAATTTTTGTACAGTATATTGTAATGAATTCATTTTGATTTATGTCGATATATGAAGAATTCATTTTATTTAATGCAATCATTGTGAGTAGTCACTGTTTAATTTTGTGTGAATATTATTTCATACGCAGCAAAAATTTTTATGATCGTTTTATCTGGTTTTTTAAAATTTTAATTAGCAACGGAAATGAACGGTAAAAGTTTTTATTTGTAATCCGATTAAATTGCGTTATTGTAAATTAGAAAAAAGGCCATAAGATATGAATTTAGAAAAAAAAAACAATAATAATAATGATAATAATAAGAAAATGCAATCTATATTCGTTTAAACTAGATACTTCGAAATTACGTTGTAAGCGGCATTCATGTAGGTGGCGCACAATGCTTATACATTAATAAAGTAATGCGATGCTTTAACAACTAAAACATGTATAAATTGCATTGCATTACTGGAGCAAAATCGTATATTTGTATTTTTTTTTTTTTGTACCTAGGCAACATTGATTTGCTTCTCAATGAAAATAACTGCAGGAAAGGTAAACGTTGGCCATTTACGTGCATTACTGCAACAATACATTTTGACATTTGATTGCATGATGCATAATACACATGCATGCATTGTGTTCAGCAGCAGTTTAGTTTGCGGTAAATAGCGAATACATTTCAATATGTCTTCAAAAGAACCGCAAATGTCTCTAGACACTCACTTTGTGGGTGTTGAGGTTTTGTTTGACTTGTTGAAATTGATTAAGACTTTCATTTGATTATGGCAATCTAATGATTGATCAACTAAGGCCAACAGCATCTTCAAAATTAATTCTATTGCAATGAGATATCGCTAATCATTTCATGTTAGCAATTCGGTTTAAGATATTCTCGCGGATACACTTATGTAAGATGTCAGTACAAATTTTCATGCTTATAACGATATCTCTCGAAATTCTGCTACAAAATTATAAATTGTACAGAGCTATCCATTTCATAATCCGGATTTGGTAAACGTGTTTCAATAACATGTGTAAAGGTCATTGAGGGCATTATATGTTAAGTGTAATACTTGCCATTTTACAAAGTGGATCGTTTAACAACCGTTGGAGATGTTTGAAATAGTACTACAAATAATACTACAAAAATGCTGATTCTACAGTAAGTGGATTTTTTCAGTAGATTATGGTCGCCATAATCGTACTTCTGACCACACTACTACAGGCAAAACTGTGGAAGGATTTGAAGAATCTGGATATTTAATATTTAATATTTAATATTTTGTTTTTTAAATCAGCTAATCTCGTAATCATAAGAAAAAGTTGGAAAGGGCATATTAATTATGAATAGGTCGGCCATAGCAGTAACAATGTCCTTTCGTATATGGCGAACGTTTTTCGTTTAATAATTAAGTCAAGTTTATCAGTTATTGTTGGCAGTGATGTTGTCATTGATTTGCAGCAGCTCATAGCCGTACTGATCGAGGATACACCTCCCAGATCTGACCAACCCGTACCTTATCTCTCTTTTTCCATTTTTTTCTTCTTCTTCTTCTTCTTGACTAATGTCATGCGTGTAATCGAATATTGGTGCGTCATAAAAATAAAATAATATGGCTATACTTTTTGCAGGAGAAGGTCAAGAGTGCTCAAATTTTTTTACAGTTTCCATAATTACGTCGCATTCATTATCCAATCATCCATTCCAATTCTGTAGTATAAATTTTATTTTTTGTCAGCAGTTATTAAGGTGATATTCCCAATGCCCTGTAGAAACATGGTTGGCGTCAGGACCAAGGTGGGGAAAGAGCGAAAAGTTGTAGACGATGCCTGGGACAAGTATGCGTGATTGGTAAGTGCTTTGTCTTTATTTTTTTTTTCTTCGAATCAAATACTAAAAATGACGCTTCTTGCCTTTGGTATTTCTTCTTTTCGCACAGAACTCGACTTATTCAAATCCAAAAGGAAATTTTGTTATATGCAAACCAATGTGATAATTTATACTACATTTTTTCATAAAACTTGTTGTTTCACATGGAGAAGTTAAAGCTTGAGAAATGCTTACAAAGTAATATCATCTTTGAGAAAATCCGGCAACGACTTATTTATAGACTATGTATAATTCGGATTTCAAAACTATAGACAATCAATCATTTGTTCGGGATGTTCCAGAACAATTTGGCCAGATAACAGACAATTAGTCTACGGATAGTAACACGCTTGTTATAATTGACTAAGCTAACTAACTCTAACTACTTTAATTATTTTATATTTTATTTTCACTATCAACTTATATACGGAGATTTAATAACAAAAAAAAAAAACAGTGTGTTGGATTGTGAGTGCATTAAAGGATTATTACATATTATCGACTGTATTAAATTCTTATTATTTAGATAACAAGCATAATTATGGTTTAAAGTATTTAAAATTTTAACTCTCTGAGTTTATTAACACTAGAAATTGATGTCTAGTCTGTATGTACCCCTCTATCTATTCTTTCTATCTTCTAATTTAGATAATTGCGATAAAAATTCCGACAGAAAATTGAAATTTATTCACCAAACATAACATATTTAGAGCTTATTGTTATGGCTTGATTTGTTTTGCTTTACTCGATCGAAGCCCATTGTATTCCCAACTCTTACCTATCACTCGGTGCTAATTACGCAGCAACTCTTGCCGATAACCCAGATATTTATTTATTCATTATTATTATTCATATTTTTTTTTAGGCACTTACCTTAACACAGTTTTCTAGCTTCCTCCTGTTTTCTTCTTCTTTATTTTTTTTTTTTTTTTTATTTAAGATACTTCTTCAATAAAAATGAAGACAAAAAAAAAACCAACAACTAAACAATAGTTGAACAATAGCCGAGTATTGAGAGCAGTGCGGAGGCGGGTGTGATTGATTGTGAGTGTGTAAAGGTATAAGTGCCACTACTGATATTTTTATTTATGTGAAAGACGCAACAACGAAATATGTGTAGAAATAATCCAATTTTTATTGATTTGTAATTCAAAAGAAAAAAGTGAGTGGTGGTTGGCTAGGAGCGAGTTTGGCGATGAGGCGCATTGCGATGTTTTTTCAATTGTACACAAGAACAACCTGCATATACGTCGAATGTATATATATTTTTATTTTACCGGTAAAAGCTTTAATTTTATTTTTTGTATGTATTTATTTATTTATTTTATTAACACACACACACATGCACAAATACCTTCACTCATGTAACGACACTCAGGTGGTTAATTCAATTAAACGGATTAAGTGTGAATCCTTTTTATTGTACTTTTTTTCATTTCCTTTTCAAATTTTTGGAAAATGTTATTAACTTAAGTTAAACAAAAAAAAAAGAAAAAAAATACGAATAAAAGGAAAATATAGTTTAAAATTAATACATAAAACAAGTTTTTTATAGATCCTCATCATAGTTTTATATCCACTAATGAATCGTGAGAGTATACACTAGATTTGTTAGTTTGTTTGTAACATTTAAAAAGATATCGGTTAATATACAAAAGTTTATCTATTTATTGTTAAGAATGAACGTATGATCTGATATCTTCTCAACCATGATGCTAAGAGCTAAGAAACGAGAAAATCAAAAATGTAAAAATTGATGAAAACCCACTTAAACTTTAGAGTAAGAACGGCTTTCATTGGGCAACTGACACGCCCATAATTTATAACACAGTTTGTAATACCTACAAATTAGTTTGAGAAGACATATCAAAGAATCATCTCATAGCGAATGCGATATTGTTGCTTCAATATTCACTCAGTCTATTTATGACCTTCACAAATACGTCTCACAAATAACATAAGAGAGGTAAACTATATATCAGACTATAGCAAATGTGGCTATTCATTTTTAATATATATAGTTCTAGAAGGAAGCATTTGTTGTTCTTTTAAAGCAAGATTCTATGGAATAAAGGCATACATACGTACCGAGAATAACGGTTTGTTCTGTCATTTCCAAAATGAGTAAGAAACTTGAATAAGAATCAATATAATTTGTCCATTTAATTATGTTTATATCCAATATACCTAAATATATGTTGATGTCTTTTTGAATCTGTGAAGTCACAAGCATTGAAAGAGAAAGCTGTGTCTTGGATATGTGCGATTATAGGTGTCTCTTTGCCAATCCATTTATAAATTGAAGAAAATTAAGAATAATTGCATAACTTTTATATGTTTTCATCGGTAACTTACAAGTCATAGCCAATGAAGAGAGTCTTATTTGTCCGTTTGGCCATGCATTCCATCATTAATAACTGACAATTTATTGCTATTGCAATTTGCTGCTTTTTATTGAAATTCTCAGAATACTCTCAAAGTTAAGATAGAAAGATTGCAACTTAGAAAATTTATGTTTGGTTAACTACGGCAAATTAGTCTTGAGAATAGTCACACAATTTGCCTTTAATTACACCCCTGTTTGCAAGTAATTTCTAGAGGAAACCAATAAAAAAAAATAAAATTTCAGAATATTGCTATAGCAAATATCAAACTAGAAATTTTTAAAAACGTTTACCAAAACCAGTTAGAAGTTTATTATAAAAATAAAGCCAATCGACCGACCGACCGACACGCCTTCAGATAACGGAATACTTCGTAATTTTTATATATTTACTTCACATAGTGGAGGTTAAAGATTCTTCTTAAGGGCACAATATTTTTTCTTTTTCATTTATATATATGAAATATAATTAATATTATTAATAATATTTAAGAGATAAAATTTTACTAGTTTTTAAAATACTTGTCTAAGTTTCTAAAACTTGCCTTTTAGTTTTGTTTTTTTTTTTTTTTAATCTTATTGTAAGACTAACACGACATCCTACTGCTATGTTTAGCTTGGTTTTCAACACGTCTACTTACAACATGGTTTCCTTCTAACACGGTACTACAATTTCGGAAACCTTCGTGTAAATTGAATTACGCACTATACGATAGTGTGTACACAACAATTATAAACAAAAAGTGGAATAAGCGGAATATATCTAACTCCGCGTCAACACGATTTCACTCAATTAAATTTTTTTTTTTTGGGGGAAAACACTCTACTTTGGAAGAAATAGATTGAAACGTATCTAAAAATTTTATTAAATTTAAAAAAAAAAAAAATTATTTCAAAATTAACTACATTTTTTTATATTTTTTATTTTTGTTTAATTTTTGGAGACATTTTTTCAAAATTTTACCAGTGAAATGCTTAGTTTTCTTTCTATGCCTTTCTTGTGCTTTTTGTTTAATTCTTAATGTAAGGTTGTTGTTGTTTAGATGACTCGTTCTTTCACATGGTTTAAGATTCTGTTATGTGTTTATATATGTAAACTCTTCCTTGACTGGATTTTTATGCTTGTTCTACCTCTACTGGATTTTCTACTTTTTTTTTTCTTTTTCAGATGCACTTTGAAGGTTTAAGAAAAACTAATAAATGATTTAGGAAAACATGAGAGAGTAGAGGCTTAACACATGCTATGCAATTTGCCATATAAACATACACGAACACTCGCTTATACCCATGCAATGGCACTTACACAAATATATGCACCCAAGCAAGCTGTTGATTAAATGCCGTTTGCCTTAAAAGACCGTAAGAAAATCAGGTTTTATTTGGTTACTTTACAAAGTACATGCACATATATATAAATATATACATATATATATATATATATGTATATAATAACAAATGGAATTTCATTGAATTATAAAAAAGAAATTGAAGGATAATTCCGAAGATGTCTTATATGGTTGCTTTTCTTTTTTGTATTTAATATTTTTTTTTGGATTTGATTTCGTTTACAAATTAATATTCGCGTTTATATTTTTTTTTTTTTTATAAAGAACTTTCGTTTTAATTTTAAGATATATAAAATATATCCAATTTTCATCTACTCCGCTACACGTTTATCCCATACGTATGCCGGCGTTCAACTAACGTTTCTTTAACATAAATCTTATTTAACATAAATCTTGTTTTAATCCAAAAGTTCTGTGAAAAACCTCAACATTTTCTGCATTTAACATAAATTCCACATGCTAGACGAAAAACTTTATAAGCAAAACCGAACAGATCTACCAACAAATACGTACAAGTACACCATTGTCTCGATTTGCGTTCGATTTAGAGAGCAAATGAATAGGTTTTCTCTAACGCACTGATTCGAAGTTTTTTTTACTCGACAGTGAAATGATCTATTTTATGAAAAATTTAAATTATCATTAACAAATGAAAGGATCCCTTTCAGCTATCCACAAATCGCCCCATTTTTTAGAATGACGGCGATTTGTTTTAAGATTGTATTGCTACGCAATTTATATTCAAGTTTTGCTTCTCTTTCCTACGTGTTTTAGTTATTGCTAACGTACTGTATCTCTCTTTCATATTTCTTGAATCAACAATATAAGCACTGATTTTTTATGATACATATTGATTTCTCGTTCGAATTATTGCTGCCTGAATAAATTCTAATATGTAGTAAAACGGAATATAAAATGTTCCAGTTCAATTTTGGAATAACTCTTAGCCTTTCAATCGTTAGCGTAAGCCGATTTAAGAAATTTTCAATTTTAAGCCGTTTTGTAACCGTTTTCTAGTAAACTTTAATTCACTTCCGCTACCGGACATAAATAATAATGGACAATATGGTTTCCTGATCTTTAAAGCAATATAAAATTTTACGCGAGTGAAAGATTAATTGAATTTGTATAAATATATTTCTTTAAAGCGAGATGTATGAGGATAAGAATTAACTAAAACGCCGAAAGCGAAGGCTCAGTGTAAGTTTTGTTTCTCTCTTCTTCCTGCCTTTCACATTAGCCATATTAGTCCTACCCAATAACATTTCTTATATTTACTTTTGTAAACATTGCCAATCATGCTCTCACTCTGTTAACATTTAGAGATTTTCTCTCTCATATTAGTGAATTTTTGGTTTAATTCAACATTCTGTTAATAAATACAGTTGTTTGTTTACTTCTTTGTTTTGTTTATTGTTTACAGCACTCAGCATTCGTTCGTATATTCTCTGTTTGATTTATCTCTCAACCTTTGTTTCATGTGCTTGAGTGCAAACTATATAAATCAAGCATTGCTTTTATGTCTTTGATTGCGGTGCCAATGTGTTCGATTTAAATTAAGTAAAATGTATGGTGTTTAAAAAAAAAGAAAAACAAATACTAATACGCCACTTTTTTTATGTATTACAAACCTACCTTAACATTTAAATTTGTGTAATAAGTCCCCAGCGGTTTAGCAATGAATGTAATATTTGCCAAAATTGAGGCACTTTTCACAATTATTTTTAAGAGATAGAAACAAAAAAATTGATTTAATTAAATATACGCAAACACACAATAAATAAGTCAAAAATAAAAACTAATAAAATTGATATAAGATTAATTAAAATTAAAAGAAAAGGAAAAATATACGACCAGTATTTAAAATTTAAATGAAGTTTATATATGCCTCTCATTCAACAAATTTCACAGAACGAAAGGGCTGTTGTTTTTCTTAAAAGAATATTTTCTTTTAAAATATCTGGACAAAAGACTAAAATTCTCCTATCATTTAAAGGTAAAAATAGTAACTGGGTAAGGAGATGGATTTCTTTAGCCGAAAAAATGCATTAGCTGATATCCATATCTAGCCCTTTGCTCTTTCACCTTTCGATAATAGTAAAAGCGAACCATAATGGTGTTATTTATATATTTGGCTAACGTAAGATTACTATTAGATTTTGCGCAAAAATTGAGTTAACAGGGAAGAACTTGGATAATGTATAGTATTTCCTAAGACGAACAAATTCAATTTACATGCTAGACAATTTTAAGAGAAACTTTAAAAACTAATCCCACCCTATTCAAACTTTCCGCATTTATTTAATATGCCAAAATACTATTTATTATCGAATTTTGTCGCAATATGTCATAAGTTATAAGTGTTACCCCCTCGCTCTTATTAGCACAAGTTATCCTTTCTGATTAACATTGATTAAAATCGAAGGCCCATTTCTTGTAAAACTCCAAACGCTAATTACAGATTAGAGCCACCTGATAATAAATCGTTATACTTATATATATACGTATACACGAACATCGCACCTTTCTGTCTGTATCTTATTGTTAATCAATTCCAAACAGTATCGTTCTCGCTACTAACTAATCCAGTACCGTAAGCGTATATAAGCTTGAGGATCTTGAGAGTATAAGCAAGCATAAGATGAAGAATGATATAATAACTATTTCAAGATGTTTTCTGTTTAAAACTTATATAATTTTTTCTACTTAAATGGGCAAGTAGAAGCGATAGGTATAAACTTAGCTTCGGGCAACGAAGTTTTGGTAATTAAAAAAAAAAAAAAAATATTTTAAATAAATTTCTTTTAATTTGAATATAAACGAATATTTAAAAAATTTCTGTTCTTTATTCATTAACTGTAAAATTGTATTAACTCGTGTAAATCGTCGCAAAAAGAAAAAAAGTTAACTTTTTATCTACTTTTAGTCTTAATACGCTACTCTCGTCTGCCTGTTACAAATTTCTTACGGTTTTGTAAGTTTTTAAGTAACTTTATCTTATGAGATATATTTGCATACATAAATAAATAAACATAAGTGTGCGAACAACTTTTATTTCCTGCGATTATATAACACACACAGCGTAGCTTATACACCTACCTGTCTGCGTAAATGATTACCGTTCACCGTGCAACTAACTCATTTAAGGTTTTGTTAATAAAACGAAGAAAGAAAAAACATACAAAAAAATAAAAAAAAAATAAAATAAAATAAAATGAAATAAAAACAAGAGTTTTCATACGTCTTGCACTTGACATTCACATTGAAATTTAAGTAATTGTTGTTTTTTCCCCTTTTTTTTATAAATAATATTAAATGATACATGTGCGTACATATATACATATATGTATGTATATAAATGTGGATAAGTAACAGTATGTTATTGCTTATAAAAAAAAAAAAACGAAATATGTTTCTTTTGAAAATTTATACATTTTTCGTCTTATTTTCTTTTGTGTCGTGTTATTCTTCTCCTTTATCTTTTACCTTCCCTATCTTATCTCTCAGTTGTTTTAAGATGTACTTGCATGTACGTAGTTAAGGCTATTAATTGTTGAGTACCTGTCGGTTTCTTTTTTTTTTTTTGTAATACTTGTTACAATTCTGGCCATCATGGTATCTGTCCAGCTAAACTGTTTGCGTGTCTATTACAAGTAATATACATGGATATGTATACAAAATATATATATATATACAATGAAAATGCATGTAAATATATATATTTACTTACATGTGTGTATTAGCAAAGTGTTAACACATTTCGACATATATATATATATATGCAATATGCAATATTAGCACAATCATTCCTTCTTATGCTAATATGTGGATAATGTTTGTGGCCCAATAAAACGATATTAGCTCAACAGTTCCCCGTTTAAACGTTTGGGTATGTGGATGTATAATAATATTTTGCAATGATTAATTTCTGTTTTAAATACTAAAATAATTAACAAAATTAATGATCGATCATATAAAAGGTTTCTTTTTTCTACACTCTACATCCTTTGCACAGAGTACAGGGTATTTTATAAGTTTGTTCAGTTGTATACAAGAAGCAGAGAAGGGCTTACACAATGGACCATTTATATTATATTATATCGATCTATTCAGAATCACTTTTTCGATCGATTTAAGCTTGTCTGTGTATCTGTTTGTATGATGTCTGTATGTCCAAAAATATTTTTGTTCAATCTGAAGGGCGTAATTTTTAAAAAATTTTAACAGAATTTGTGACACTGACTGACTGTTTTGACCCAAGGGTAGACGCTATTGAAAATGGATTTCATTGTAACATTTCCAGCACCACTCCTCATCTAATATATCCTATTTAAAAAAAGTCTTTATATAACAAAAGTCGGTGGAAGCTAATATTTTTTGATATATAAAATAAATATGAAAAATTTGCATGGCATGGGACCATTTTTTGAATTACCTCCCATATAATCGTATCACGTTAGTATCACTTTATATGGTAAAAAAAAATTTAATTTTTAAATATTTAATAACTAAAATGAATCCTTAATAGTAATTTGTAGCTCTACTGTTTTTTTTTTTTGGATCATTTAAGTCTATTTTTTGGATTTTATTACATAGAGAAGGGTAAGCAAATTTTTATACGACAAAAAATCTAATTTTTTAATACTTTATGACAGAAATAGTAAAAGAACAAGAAGCTTTTTGACAGATATATTAAATTTGCTAAATTTGCATCACGTCTGTACACGCATTAAAACTTCTTCGCCATAAATGCAAATGAGCCCCTAATTATAATTTGATATAAAAATTAAGTGTACTAGATTTGAACCATGTAAGTCTATTTTTTGGACAACACCATAATATATTTATAATTTTTTGTCTTTTCTTATGAAAGTATGTGAAAATTTATGTTAGGGTATGTAATGGTCGGGTTTGGCTGACTATAGCGGTTTTATTTATTATATTATTTATGACTAACAAACAAAAGGAACATAACAAATTCAAAACATGTAGCCGTAAATCATAAAATCGGTAAAGCTTTTATTGCACATTTTGTCAAAAAAGAAAAAAAACAACGAATAGAGAAATTTTCAAAACTCGTATATTCCTTAATTAACTCATTACAATTTATATAACCGTCAATAGAGATAGATTCAAACTAGATATTAATGTTTATTATAATGAGATCACATCAGTTGATTGGAATCGTTCCTCAATTAAGTCCAGCATTCAGGAAGTACACGTCTGATCACTTCAATGTGACTTCAATTAAACTTTCGACATTGTACAATCTCTGGGTGTATTTGAGGAGAATTGAATAAAATTCGAAAATTCGAAGAAAAGTAAAGGAATCGTAATATGTTTCGCGGCTATAACATCAATCGAAGTCTCTGTGAACGGATCCATAAGAGAAGTTTGTCTTCCTAAGTAATTTTTATAAAACTTAAAGGACAGTATTTCTAGGTCCACAAACTTGAGGTGAATTTAAAAAAATAAGGAACAATTTCACGTCTCTACTTGAACCTTTAAAACAATCAATATGCTTGAGTTTTCATTAAAGCGTCGTTATTATGTAAATTCTTTTTTGAACATTTTTAACGCGACATCATCTCTAAAATGCAATTAGAAACAGAACAGAACTTATTACATCAATATTTTTAATCACAGCAAAGGTTTGTAAGCAGGATTTGGACGCACTTTTGATAAGTGTGTTTTGTCTTTAATTTTTGATATGATGTTTCACTGGAACTGAACTTTACATTTTCTTCTTATTTAATGTGCACTCTCATGTCAGTTTCACAAAAATTATTACAAACGTTCCTTGGTATATAACTAACGCAGAAGCGTACGTCAACATGTTAAATCTTCAATTCTTTATACACTTAACAGTTTCCACAAAAATCGTATCAACAACGATACCAAAGTTCTTGCGGTTAATTTGGAATCGGTTATAAGCAACTATGTTAGATTAAAAAGAGAAACATCACATGATGACAGGATGAAAGATTGAGTTGTAATTAATTTTTAATTTATAATATTTTACGCATAACTCTGATTCTTGGCTTCATATTAACCTATCGGATTAATAACTTAAAATTGAATTATTTTATGCCGCTAAAGATCAAAATTAGAATTTTTATAATATATGAATTTCCTTGTACTTTTTTGACAGACTTACATTACTAACGAATGTGGAAAATGGAAATATTGTTTATAGTATATTAATTACAATATTTATATAAATAATTGCTTGTTATATTTTTATATTTTATACTTATTAAACTACTAAATACGAGGATTGGCAATGAAGTTCGATATGATACCATCGTAATGATTTAGCAACATCTCTTAACCCTTAGTTAATACCTCATTGCTTCGCATTTATGTTTATGACTGTTTTAATTACTTTGTATATATATCATATGGTTTGTTTATCGATACTGATACTAAAATCTTGTCAATGCCTTATATACAAATATTTGAGGAATATTTCTTTTTTCTTTTTTTTTTCGCAGCTGTATTTATGTTGCGATGAAGATGTCGATTGCTGAACTATTGCCAGATAATTCCTTATTAAGTTTACTAAGAATGAAACTAGGCTGGCACTCTGAAAAATACAAAAAGTTTGCAAAAGTCAAACGATTTTAAGAAAATCATAGGAGAGCAAGAAAGATAGAAAGATAAAAGCTATGAGTAAATCCGATAACAATGAACAGAATTTCTTCATTAACAATTATTTAAGTCAACGTACAATTACGAAAACTTTTATATAGAAGGCTGATATCTGCAATTGAATTACAAAACTTTTCACAATGATTGCAAAATACAATCCAACACAAAACTATGTCGAGATATTTAAAAAGATGAAATATTGAAAATAAGACCTGACCTTACATTAAAACCCAGACAAAGTAATCTTAGTGAATACTTAATTTTGAGAAAATTTTCAATTTAAAGCAACAGTGTACAAGAGTGTTTACAAGTGTTTCAGGGATAAGAAGAAGATGTGACGAAATGACGAAAAAAGCTTTCTTCATAAAAGCATACCTTGGCACAATCAATGTGCTTTTAACATCACTTTACGAAAATTTTGTGGCAAATTTGAAATTGTACTCCACATCATTTGTGGCGCAGAGTATATTGAGTTTGGGAGGATGCATGCAAAACAACTAAAATGACTTGGAATGGAAATATTTTTTATTATTCGAATCGACTCATTCATCATTTTCTGGATCGAAACTGAGCTCAAGCTATTTGCTTGATGTTTGTTCGGGTATTTTTATGTTCAATTTAAAAGTCAGTATATTGACGGCCATACGTCAATCGCATGTATAAGAATTGAATCAAGAAGTGTCGGTATTGTCGGATGGTATCACGCTTCTTATTCACCAGATTATGTGGTAACGAACTGCATATTACTTCGTATAGTAGTTTTTAAAAAAATCATTTCCATAAATTTTTACTTCTCATTATTTCTCAAAATTTTGAATTTTTATTAAAATAAAATTAACTATGGATTGTAACAAATCACACAAATTGAATACGATATTTAATGAACGGTTTTACCCGCCAGTTAATAAAAGTAAAATAGATTAATTTACTCAAAATTTTTTTGTATTTCGAACAATTTATGTCACATGTAGTTACATGACAGCCTCAAAATAATGACTGATTACGATTCTTTCGTCGTAAAAATCGACCTAAATTTCTCGTGTACGAATATGTGTGTGTGTGAGTTTTTTTTTTCATATTTGCCGCAGAAGATGAGGTCAGTTTTGTCAATCGGAAGACTACATGACGAATTCGAATTTTAATCAACCTTTAATTACAGTCATTCCCAAACGATTAGTATAAACTTCTGGTGCTGTGTTAATGGAGGACATAAAAAACGTATAAATTTGTGGTTTCAACAATTTATGGTTAAACACATTTAGTAAATTAATTGTTAAACATAAAAAATAAAATTAATTTTTTTTTTTTTTTTTAATGCTTTAAAGTTAACTTAGAGTTCTTGAAATCAAGGTCAATGAATTCTGGTAAAGAGGAATTTGAAAAAAACAAAAAACCAAAAAAAAAAAAATGCAAAATAACACAGATGATGTCAGATTGTTATTAGTCTTTAAAGATATCTAAATCCTCTTGTAACCTACCGTTGTTTTCTTTTCCTGGAAACCGCTTACGGCAGAGCTAATATATAATCCAAACACATACTCTTTGATTTAAGATAATATCCATCATTATCAGCCTGAGAGATAAACGAGATTTAGCAGCAAACCTCCTTATATAAAACTGTGTGTGTGTGTGTGTGTGTGTGTGTATGTGTGTGTGTATGTGGTAAAGGAAAATAGATTGTCTGTGTAACACGCTAAGCATATTAAATAGATGTTACGATAAAACTTATTAAATACAATAAGAAAAGCTCATCATTGTAGATATTGTAACTAGACATGATACGATGATGGAAGAGGTTCACATGGAGTTTAATTAAGAATTTCTTAAAACAAAAAGAAATGTTGCTTATGTGAAAAAGAAACAAAAAAAAAATAATCAAGTAAGAAAAAATATATTCGGCTGCGGCTAATCTTGCGTACCCAACACCCCTTTGTTTAAAAAGCATTTAAATGAATATGAAATTTTCTATGGTGGCGGGCGTGTCAGATTTTTTTCATTTCCTTTGCAATATTTATAGTTGCATCTATTATGTTTTATGATTATGATTAATGAGCAAAAAATTATCTTTTTTTTTTTGATTTAGAGGCATTCACAATCGATGCTGTACTGTAGGCGTGTCCTTTGTTACATTTGATCCATTTTTAACGCTAATCTGCCTGAAACAATTTTTAATATTTTTGCCGAATTTGGAGCAGATATCTAATTTTTTGCCATCAAATGAATGCCTGTCACAAAGGGACAGTTAAACAGACGTTATTGGAATTTAACATCCATCAAGAATATAATGGTATCTTCTAGGAACTTTGAGTTTCTCTCTTAGTGTTGCAAACGCTTTGACAAAATTAAAATATTTCCATTCTCTATTGATGATTATAAAAACAACGAGTTGAAGACAAAAAACATAGAATAAAAAAAATTTCATTCTTAAGTACTAAGACGACTACTTAGTACCCATCATTAAACGCTTAAAAGTAATGATTTAATATTAAAGTAAAACAAAAAGTTATGCCTGAAAATATGCTTCATTTTTTACCAAGTAAAACTGCCTAATTCTTATATTATAAGTAAAATCAAATGATGGAAATCAGGAATTGCCAGTAGTATTGATTTTGTGCTTACTACTCATTTCAAATAAGCTCAATTTGATCTATTTCTTTATTCATTTTAGACAAAAAAAAAAAAAAAAAAAATACAAAATAATGTGAACAAAATTTCAATTTAATGGATAAAATTTTGATGTCTGTAATGTTAGCAAAGTCATGAACAGATAGATCTTATAAGCTAATTGCTGACTAACATCCAGTTATCTGAATATCTGAAGCGAATTTTTAACTTAAAATTATTTGTTTTGTAAAACCTAACGTAGTTCTACGATGGTTATGATATAATAAGAAAAAGAAAAAAAAAATGAAATTAAATTATTAAATGAATTTCGTAACACAAGAGCAAAGAAAAATGAAGACAATAATGAATAAAAACCAGCCCGAAGGCATAAAATTTACAACTTAAGATTCCGTGAAAAATAAATAATTAAGAACGAAATTGCATGCATTAGTTTGTAAAGTGCTTCGGTACGGTAATTATTAAGCATCAGTGTATTGGATAAGTGTATTGGATAATGTAATGTTTGCCATAGATGTGAAATATGTCCACGTTGGCGATCAATTTTCTTCTTCAAAAACTTATGTAATCAACGCAAGTTAGCTTTTATACCGTTATTGTTATCAATAGTTTTGTGCTTTAGGCATAAAAAATCGGAACAAAACATATGAATCTTATCGTAACGGAATTTTTTCTATTTATTTCTTGTTATTATCTAATGGTTTTATACACAAACGTTCCTTAAATCAAAATCCTTCGGGTTTTAACTTTCTTTTTTAATTTTCAAAGTCTGCTGCTATCCCGACATATATATGTATAGCTAGAGACAGTAGCTTCTCTTAATTATATTTTTTCATTAGTGAGTCGACCAGAGTTATTGCAATTAACTACTTTACGAAAGTGGTTGTTCATGTAAGAAACTAAAATTTAGCGCGCGTTGAAATAATTTAGCATTTTGTTTTTTTTTGTCTTTTGGTTTATGAATGTTTTACTTTTGCTTGCTCTAAAGTCAAATTTTCATAACATTTTCTCCATCAACCTTTTTTTTTTTCTTTCGGGTACTATTTAGATAATTTTCTTCTTTGTAGGAGGGATTAAAAGGCCGGTAAGAGAGAGATGAAGCTGTGGCATGAATAGCTCATGCGTTCGAATGTTCTAAAAATTTGTTGAACAATAAAGCAATGAGAGATTGCACGAATTGTCAGACAGACCAGAGATTGATTCGATTTTTTTTTTAATTTTTTTCAAACAAATACGATTAAATGTTTTACTGTCGTTCGTTGTCTAAACACTTCTTACATCAATTGCTTATTGTACATAGTGTATAAGCTTTGTGCGGATATAGGGAAAGATTGATGTGATATCTATACAATACACTAATTTTCGTATAGGATATGTGAAGCTTGCTTGAATGTTTGTAACACCCAGAACAGTACAAGGTGTTTATTAAACAATCAATTCTTTTTATCCCATACTTTCTCTTTAGCTCATATTCATCTCTAGATTTAATGATTATGTTGAGATACGTTCATCTTACAAGATCGTTAGAGGACGATGATTACTTATTTGCTTAAAACAAATCTCACTGTATGTGTAGTTATATTAAAATTAATGTATAAAATTAATGTATAGTAATACATATTTATATATACATATGAATTTATAAGCATTGACTTTGAATTTCTAGATTCAATTGGGAATGTTGCATGTATTTATCAATCTTGTCAAAATGAACAAATTCAATACTGACGTTCCAATTACTTGGTTAATATTTATCAGTTCGCCCTATATATATAAAGTATACACAACTATATTTTAGTTCTTTTTTTAATTTAAATTCTACCGCAAACTAGCCCAGCCAGAGACAAGACCTAATTTACTTATTAAATCAATTAAATTAAAAGTTATCTGTCTACAGGACTTGATTTCAAAAATTCGTAATAAGTTTTATTAGAAATTTGTACACGAAAACGTGAACCAGTTAATCTCATATTTCGGAGAGTGCGGAATTTTCCTATTTTCCGTTGAAAAAAAAAAGGCGTCATATCTATAAAGTTGATCGAATAGTTTATTATATATTAAGTGTCATATTAATCTTAAATTTTCTTTTATTTTCAGGCATAACATTATCGAGTCAAATATAGACAAAGAGTAAGATTTTCACCACATTTGACATTCATAAGTATAGAGGCAATTTTACAAACTTTCTTAATTGATCTTGCTTCAGCACCGTGTACGTACTTGTTTAGCCAGCCTTTACTAACTCTCATTAGCCAGATAAGGATGAGAGAGAAAGAGAGAGAGAGAGAGAGAGAGAGAGAGAGAGAGAGAGGAAGAGAGAGAGAAAGAAAGGGAGAGAGAGGAAGAGAGAGAGAGAGAGGAAGAGAGAGAGAAAGAAAGAGAGAGAGAGAGGAAGAGAGAGAGAGAGAGAGAGGAAGAGAGAGAGAGAGGAAGAGAGAGAGAGAGGAAGAGAGAGA
>KK351021.1:1663653-1812539 GCA_000671755.1 Glossina brevipalpis | reverse complement strand
AGAGGGAGGGAGAGAGAGAGAGGAAGAGAGAGGGAGGGAGGGAGAGAGAGAGGATGGGAGAGAGAGAGAGGATGGGAGAGAGAGTGGGAGAGAAGAAGGGGCGGGAGAGGGAGGGTGAGAGAGAGAAAGAGAGAGAGAGAGAGAGAGAGAGAGAAAGAATAGATATAACAAAATGCTGGCAAATGTTGTCAGAATCCGTTTTTCTAATCTTACATATTTTAAACATTTGGACAACAACATTTTTAGATGAAGTAAATTCCTGCTGATTGTTTAGTAAAGTAAAATATTTATTATAAAAGAAAAAAAGAAAAAGAAAAAAAAATTGGGACCTACTTTATTCAATGTATCGTACAACGAAAGGCATGGTTTCTGTTACCTTTAATGCAAAATATGAAATAAGTGAGAAACGAACAATTAGTGAACCAAGCAACCATCTTTTACGTATCATCATAAGAGTGGAATTCTTGTCTCGATTGTAACCAGTGTTAATAAGTCAGAATAACATTTGTTGATAAAAGCATAACACATTCCAGAATTTCGTCACACTCAAAACTTAAGATATCATGAATGTTAACGTATCGTAGCATTTATTTATCCCAATCGAATCGATTATTGCTGGTAGCTATCCCTAGTTGTAGTTTAATTTGGTTGAAGCAAACCATAACACATTGTAGCCAGCTAAATTTCTCCTCAAATGGGAAAGTTTTCTAGCTTTAACGTCGATGTTAATGGTTTGTCTATCTATGTATCAAGTTTATTTGGATTCATTGTTCATCACTCGTAAGTATTTAATGCCACTACCTTTCGAATTAAATAGGAAAAGTAAATTTTCTCGTAAATGTCATATTTTTGTCACAGAACTTAATCTATTTTATATTCCAAAAAATTGTGTTTTGAACATTAGTCAGAGATAACTTTATACTGTTGGGTAAAGCTTCAACGTAATACTTTCAGTTGGAAAAATCACAGTTTTATTCGGCATCATGCCGTTTTACTTACAACTCTCTCATGAGAAATAATGAGAACTTATTCAATGCTACAATATATCTTGAAAATAAAAGCAATCTATGTGAATTTTCGACTGTTTCTAAAAAAAAAAGATTCATAATAGTTTTCTTTATAAATCATGCAGATTTACGCAAATTCGTTTCAAAGAAATGAAATATCACTTCAAAACGAATTTCGTAATGCATTGTTCAGACCGACGAGAATACATTGAAGATGATAGACACTCTGGCCGGCATCACGTTAATAGACAGTTCGGGTCTAATGCTACTTCTTGGAAATTTTTTCAATTATTACCAACCGCTCTGTACACATGTTTTCATTTCATTTTAACTTTGGTTATTCTCGAAACTCAAAAAACATTATTCACTTAAAGAATTTCTTAGTAAATGAGGATTTATTATCAAGAAATCATTTTGCTAATTAAAATACTAACGAAATATTTTAGTTACCACTTTGGGAAAACTAAATATCACGTTTCTACAAATTACATCCAAACAGCCTTTTTCAATATCTCGGTCGCAACAAACTTTCTGCACTGGGATTTACTTCCATAAAAATTTAATGAGAAAAATATTTATATTTAAACTTTTTTTCATCATTTTAAATTAATAGGTATTTAAATATGCTTTATGCTGCGGCTTTAAGTTGCTGTTTGTTTTTTTTTTCTTTTTTTTTTTTTTGTTCAATACTAACTCTTCACAATGATTTTGAAAGGTGAAGCAAACAAAAAAACACGCATTTATCTCTAAATTTATTATTTAAACGTCATCTTTGTAAATAATCAAATAATTTAAAACGATTTTAACGAATAACTAGTTGCAGCCATGCATGAATGAATACGTAGAAAGAAAAAAAAACAAATTGCGCGCTATGTTCGTTACAAAGCGACTTTTGGTCCCTTAAATATTCCCCTAAAAATTTCGCTTCGACTAAAGTTATTCATTAAAAAAATGAAATTTATTGCTCTTTCGTGATCGATTCAATTTTTTTAATTACCTCAGCCGTGATTGATAAATTCACGATTCATAGGTGTGAAGGTCATCATTAAGGTAGATTAAGCTACATATTTTGTAGGTCAAATCTTTAAAAATTTATTTGTTAACTGGCATACAGATTATGTTCCTAATCTTGAAGATAATACCTATATACCTAAAAAAATGACGAAACAGCGATAAAGATCAAAGAAATTCTTTTGAAAAGAATGAGTTTTGTAGACAAGTGCATCAACGGATTTTCTGCAATTAGTCTCCAAAATATGCCTTCTCGAGTTCTGTGTTAAGAAAATGCCATTTGCGGAAGCATTACTTGTCGTAGGTAATTACAAGGAAAGTTCTGTTGAGTAGTGCCAGATGATGAGCAGAGGGCAAATAACAATGGTCTCGTTAGTTGTCTTTCCCGCACGAAATTTATATTCTATATAAAAGAACGGAAGTAGACTGAGAAATAGAGCGGCCAGTGAAGGACACTACTTTGAAAAAAATACCTCATGTCATGTTTTTTTTTTTTCAGTAAGATATGAGCACAAACTTTTTCGTAAAGCTTAATATAATCCATAATATACTCCCAAAGTCGAAAATTTATACAGGTTTCTAAGTAATTCTTAAGTTGTTTTGGTTTTTTCGAGAGGTTTGCTCTAATCATCTCTATTGTCATTATTGTGGAAATCCATGGAATTTGAAGGTTTTTTTTTAATGTTTTGAATGGTTGCGAGTCCTTATTATCAATCAATTAAAATGTCACGTTAATGGAAAGTGCAATACACATGGACATACAAAGAAGGTTACAAATTAAACGATAACATTAATTTACCATTTACCACTGACGATTGATATAAACATATTGCGTGTTATTAAAGTCATTGATTTAATAAAAATGCTTGAAACATTTTGAAACTAGTTTTCAACATGAACAGCTTTGTTATATGCGCAGACTGAGATAAAAATTTTACAGAAATTGAATAATTAAAAGAAATCTGATATAATATCAAAAAGCATAAAAAATAAACAATAAAATTTAAGAGAAAAATCAAAAAAAAAAAAATATGTTTAAGTACTTTAAGTATTAAAAAATTTATATTAGAATTAAGTCTTGATTAGTCATTCAATCTCAGATTAGTGTAGAAGTATTGTAAAGTATTTTGTTAATTTTGGACGTATCGGATCTGTTTTTTTCGTAGACCTTACCATCGTCTAAAAAATTATCTACATCTATAACTATTGTGCCCATAAGCCAGGAATTATTTCTTGTGATATGATTTTTTTTTTACACAAATTGCGAAATACAAACATTGCTAATGTAATAGAATGGCTAAGGGGAAATACGAAAATCCGAAAAACTTAGATAAGCGAAGTACACATCAAACACAACTTTTTTCAGACTTAACACACAGCTAAATGGCAGCAAATAGCGGCCTCATAGTTACATTGCCGAGCGTTAAACTTGTACTTGTAGTGAGTAGCGAGCGCACGATCCTCTTATAATGGTACTATTTTTACCCTCTTCAACAAAATAAAATATCAGAACTGAAAATGCTACTCTAGAATAATAAGATCATATCAATGTCAAGACCTTTCTACAACAACAACCTTTACTTCTTATAGCGACTGGCAAATTAGGTACGAAGATACTAAATTGATACGACTCTTTGACTACAGATGTATAGTAATTAAACCAATAATTTTCTAAGGTTTGACCGTTCGATGGTCAGCCTTGAAAAAAGCTGGCAATCAGAAAATATTAAGCAAAACTCTTCTACAACATTGTTCATCACAGACATCATATTTAGGAGGCATTGCTCACACAACTCCCTTAAAAGTTTTTTAGACTTTAGTGCAAAGCAATTGGACAAGCTTGATTATATAGAAGTGAAGTTCAGAGAAAATTGGATTTATAAAATAAACTAAGAAACATAGCGACCACTATAGACTGTCACTCTATAACCGGACGTTCAGACTGTTTCTAATCTACTGCGTACTTCAGACGAAGATGATTAGGGACTCTATAACAGATTACGGAACAGGTTATACCAACTTAGGCACATATGCACATAGACAACGATAGCAAGGCCGCTAAAAGCTTCTGACTTAGACTGACATAGAGCTGTGGGCCCTTGTTCCTACATTTCTAAACGAAGTGGTCGTATTATGTGATTTGCATTTATCTTATCACAGCGATATTTTCAGGAACTACTTATCGAATTCACTAGATATTCTATTCTATAAGAAAGAAATTACCCAAGACCGACACCTGTTGATAAGATAAAGCACCTGTTAAAAGTGATAGAAGAAGCGCATCTCAAAAAATCATATATAAGAGAATCTAATCTACATTGGACAAGAAAAGAACGAGAGCTTTAATATTTCTTTTCAAGACAGATTTGAAAAAAAAGAGAAATTGTATTAACCGGCATAAAAAGCGAAAAATTCTCATTTTATTTTACCGATTAATTGATGACTAACGGCCAAATGTCTTTGTGATGCTACCAGAATAACAGCATAAGTGATTAAGTCATTTCGTTTAGCTTGCAAAAAATAATTTTTTCAAGAAAACCAACTAAAACTTTATATTCTAGCAAGGGAAAGCACACAAAACGATATTAGCTATTAAATTTATTTATATTAAATTAAAATAAGAATTTAATAAAAATTAAGATTTCTAGCAACATTTTTTTGGAAAAAGAGTTCTAATCTCACTTATAATATATTTTCCGCATTCACTTAATAATTCAATATTTTATATGTCACCGATATTTATCGAGAAATAATCATAATCATGAAATATTTATTTAATATATGGCAACTAGGCATCGTAACAATACTTCGATCTAATTTATTTCCATTTATTTTCGATATTGAGCTGAAACTAAGTCGATTGATATAGTAAAGG
The DNA here is from genome assembly GCA_000671755.1 of Glossina brevipalpis. Classification (NCBI taxonomy): domain Eukaryota; kingdom Metazoa; phylum Arthropoda; class Insecta; order Diptera; family Glossinidae; genus Glossina; species Glossina brevipalpis. The sequence goes on along the minus strand of KK351021.1, from coordinate 1,807,646 downwards.
GCAGACTCATTGTCTTAGATCATTCATTTATTGTCTTAGATATTTCACAGTACCGCATAAATTTAATATCATAAGTAGAGTAAGCAAAATATGAAAAGCTTGTAGGGTCTCTTCGGTTCTAATAACCAGTAGTGCGAAATGTTACGCAAAAAATATTCTCAACTGTGTTATCACACCTCCTAATACCTACGTAACCAATACATTCATTGTCCATGCGGATATTAATTAAATTAAACTCCATCGTGGAAACCTTATTAACTAATTGTCCAAACTTTACTTTAAATTAGTTTTTTTTTGTTGTTTTTTTTTTGCAGTTGTGTGCAAATATTGCTGATGTTTTACTTACACCACTTATCGGTGATTAGTCCAATTCGTTTTAAGTAATTGATTTTAAAACATTTTAAAACAATTAACGTTTAATTATCGAATTAAATCGTTTGGAGTAAACAAAAAAACAAATCCATTAGTATTTACAGAAAACGGATCATTAAGACCATGATAGACAAAAAAAAAAAAAAAAAAAAAAAAAAAAAAAAAAAAAAAAAAAAAAAAATGCAATTAAATTAAATTTAGAAAATCCTTACAATCGAATTTAGTTACGCAAAATTTCTTTTAATCGCAATAGAGTTGGCATTGCATGAGAATGTTTTTTCATTCATTCTTTTCGCAGTTGCTTTATTGATTATATAGTAAAGAAGGCAAGATTTTTAATAAACAGAAAACCCAATTTATTTCACTATCTTGATTATGCACTGGCGTTCTCCTACTAATTATACAAATAATAAATCTCTTATGCAAGTGGAGTAGGTGTGCTTCAATAAGAGAAATAGCTGATGTTCGTTCGACATAAATATAACGTAATGTGATGCACTTAATAGCAACTAGAAGAATAGTTAACGCTTTACCTACTAAGGCCACACCTGGACTATCCATACTACGTTGTCATTGAATACTTTAAAAAAAGGCTGCAAATTTATTCCCTTTCGTTGACCTCCTACTGTGCACGTATTTTATGTGTAAGTAAGAATGTCTGCATAAATTCATAAGAAAAACAAGTCAGAACATTATATACTCGAGAAAAGTCGACTTATAAATAACTTACAGCAATTCTTTGTTTATTATCGTGATAAAATATAAAAAATTATTCCTCGTTTCTATGTAAAGTCATGTTTTTCATGAGGGCTCTTATATGAGAGAAGGCCAAAAACTTGAACTGATAAAGTGTAAATTTACTTGAATTATTTTCAATTTCAATCCATTTTCAATAGGGCTCGTCCTTGGGCTATAACATGTCAGTATACAAAATTACAAAATTTTAAATCTATAAGTAGAGCAAACAAACTATACGATCAAACATCTTGAGGGCAAGATGATTCAAAAAATTATTTTGAATCGATTACTAAAATAAAAGATGATACTCCGTTTTAAGTTCTTCACAAATTTAATATACCTTGTGCTACACAGGTCAACAAAGGTTTATAAGAAGAGAAATAACACCATTCCAGATATTTGATATAATTTAAAGGACTTCAAAAGTTCTCTTAAAAATTTTAAATCAAAAATTTTAGACCACTTCCATTGGTATGATACATGTTAAATGCCGTTAAAAGCTGTAAAGAAAATCCTGTTTAATTACGATAGCGTGATTGCGTGTGATCATCCACAAACCTTCCCATATGTAGTTATAAAACACTAAATGAATTATACGAATTTTTAGAGCAACAAGCACGTTCTAGATTTTTGATATGTTTTAAAGTACCTTGCATGCCTTTTTTCATTAATATTAATAATAATAAAAAATAATTTCAAATAATAATTGATTTCTACAATCATTGCATTTGCTTTGGGGGGACAATGTGTTACCTTACGTTCGCCAAAAACTAGAATAATTTTTCAAAATTTATGCACACAACATAAAAGAAAAAAAATTTAAATATTTATATACGAGTTGTTACATATGAAAGTGTGCAAATTTTGAAGTACATAAAAAAAGGAATTGAAAATGGAAGCGTGACAGCTTTCGTAAAATAATCCATGTCCTTTTTTTCTGTTCTTGTTTGTTTGCTTGATCTCTCTTCATTTCATGGATATAAATGGACAAAAAGAAAAATGTCTTTTTTTTTATAAAATAAAATATAATTTCGTTTTTTATCTATGTTTATATTTTCTGTTTTTGTTCATTCTTATTGAATTAGAGAGATCTTCTTTTGCACTTATTTTGAATGGCAATAACGCTACTGAAAACAATCGAGTAAAATATCATGGTTTACATATTGACTAAGATGGAAAGACCATATAAAAGCTAAGATCTAGCAAATCAACGTAGAAACGAGAAGACTCTCTTGGCTAATTCATCCCCAGCTAAACCTAAATAATATAGATAAATTTTATACAAGAGTTCCCATCCCCCCTTCCTCCCCGCCACCCCCCACCACCTGTTTGGACAAATGTATAAAATTATGAGGAACAGCCAGTAATTCGAATTTTAACATACTAAAAAAATATCAATCTAAGACTGTTTGGCTAACTGTTAACAACTGTCTTTAATGATCTTGAAATACAAAATGTTTAAAAATCAAATTCAAAACTTTTCCTCAAAATATCTAAACGGACTAAGTAATGACGTAAATCCTTGGAAATATCTCTTCTAGACGAATCCGATCAAATAAGGAAATTGGATATGTATCATATATTAGATTTACCATCGAGAAATTAAATAATTTTTGTTCAATTCAATGAATCCTCTTCATGCATATATATACCTAATTAATTATGTAAATATCACGATTAATAAACTGCTGTTTATTACTACATTTTGCTATAATATTTATTTATTGTTTTTATTGGATAGATTATAAATAATATATATGCATGGATTAAAAAAATTGTTTTTCATTTTTCAATGTCTCGTACAATTATCAAATACGTCGTAGCAGCGACATGAACCAATATGATGACCGCCTAACCTTTTGGTAAAAACAGAAAACTAAAACCTATCCATGAAACATCGTCTCTGAATAGAAACTTTAGATTTTAGCAAACTTATAAGTATAATTTACGATCAGTCTATTATAGCAGGGATCGAAAATGGGTCTATCAACTGACCACCGGACTATTCGGTAGCCAAAGGAATTTAAACAACTTCTACATAATTGTTTAATATTGAAAAAAGGAAAAGGTGGATATAATTTCTAACGGGTATAGCTAGTAAAAAAAAAAAATTATTACAATTTTTTAATAATTTTCCTTCCCATCCAATGAAAAAGGAATTGTGCTCGTTTTATGTAATTTAAAAATAATGAACAATGCGAGTGGGTATGAAACAGCTGCGTTGAAATTATTGAGACTCAAATTTCTATTCGATTTAATGATTACAAACTTCATAATTTATAAATCGAAATATAGAAAGCGAGAATAGTAGAACTATCAACCATACATTAAGGTATGAAGAGAAGAGGAGAAAAATTATTAGGAAGATCTAATTTCATTGGCTTTTTCCTTCATACTTACAACCATCCAAGTAAAACCACGTAAGACACTGCATGAATTACAAAACAAGTGAAAACATTACAATTAGTCAAGATTGATTATTAAGTACCACAAATTGCTTACATGTAAAGTCCTACTGCTCATAAGTATAATTTTATCCCGTGGAGTTCCCAATTAGATTTAGATAATATCAATTTGATACAATTAATTTTTGTGTTAAATGACTCATATATTGATCAATTTTCATTAATTAAAATATTAAAAATTACAGTTGTCTGCCATAAAAAAGCTTACTTTTCGTGGCAACAGATTCAAAAAGTTAAGTTGACCTATTTAAAGGAAATTTTTCACATTAAACAATTAGTGTCGGAAAATTGTGCAATTTTGCAAACATTTTCAAAATAAGGATGTTATATATGAGATTGTTGTCATTATTCGATCCGATTTATTTTCGAAACAGTTTTTTTCGTGGGCCAAAATATGTCCATGAGTCCAGCAAATTTTGTCAAAATACCCGCATATTTGGATAATTTGAATCCATCGATACACATCGTATAGATTCAGAAATGATTCAGAAAATGATTCTGAATCAAATGGCATAATAAAAGATAAATCTATCTATCTTAGGTCCTTCTTTCAAAATGTATCTAGTTTTATTGCATTCAATGGAAAAATTGCAAATTTTCGAAATATAATTTAATTAGCGTTAACTGTATTAAAAATCGAATAAATGAGACCATACCCGACGTTACCAAACTTGTTTCCAATATTATATCACTTGCTAAAGTCGGTGTCAAACAAATTTTGAAAGCATTAATATGTCGGCAATTATGTGAAGAAGTCAAAAAGTACGTTGACGAATAATTCTTCTAGAGAAGAATTTATAAATTATGAAAAAGATTTGCGAAAAGTTTATGTCTAGTAATTGAGTATAGTTTCAATTTTACCCTATTTTGGAAGCGTTTTTATTTAAAAAAAAAAAAAAAAAAAAAATGAAAAATAAAAAAAAAAGGACAACTTATCTAAATTTTTCAAGCACGCGATAGCAAATTCATTGTATTACGTTTCCATTGGCTTTGCTCATTAATCTTTCTATAAATATTTATTTTTCATTTATTTTATAAGCAAAAAAAAAAAAAAAATATACAAACGCACACACAACTTGCACCCAAAATGATAATAACTATAATATTAAACAATCAATATAAAGATTTGTTGCCTACTTTTATTACCAAGATTTTTTTCAATCTATCGATCATGGTATCGTTTGTATGTCTATTAAAGCACAGAATATTGTTGGGCAGAGAATAGTTTTTAAATTTTATTATATTCTTTTACCATTAAACGACAACATTTATACATTATCAATATATAATTGACAACTTTTGTTGTTATCGTTCGCCTCGAGTTTTGCATTCGTTTATATAATGGAAATGACCTAAACAAGGAGAACAAGAGACAGATATTTAAAATGAAAAAAATAATAAAAAAAAAAAAAATTATACTCAATTAAAATGTCATTTCAGACATAATTTCATATCGTCATACAAATGGTACGATGTCACTTGATTTTGTATTATAGAAAAGGAAAAAACAAATTGTAGTCAGTTTGTTTACCGCAATTAATGCATGAAACTTAAAACAAAAACTAAAAGAAAAAACGAAAAAATGAAAAACAAAAATGATACCACTTTTTACTATATATTCATTATATTATTAATATTAAGTCAGAGAAATTAAACATTAAATCGTTAATTTATGTGATATAAAAAAAAACATTCATTAACAATAAAACTTTTACAGGGTCTTTAAGCGGATGTTTTTTCTTTAAAAAAAAAAAAAAAAAAAAAAAAAAAAAAAAAAAAAAAAAAAAAAAAAACTAAAATTAATTGATTAGATTTTTCGAAGTAGTCGCCGAGCCGCGATTACCTTTAAACTTAAATTTATCAAGCATTTCTGTCACAGTGTATGTGTTGGACGAAACCATAAATTATCTTAAGTGTAAAGTTCTTGATCGGGTTACGAAACTTCTTAAATCTTATTTATAAAGCTCAGTTGTAAAACTTAGTTGCCCGGCTTAGTTATTAGGTTTACTTTCAAGAATTACTTGTACAGCTTAGTGTGTAAAGCTTGATATGTAAGATACAGTTCTAAGGCTTAATCGTAAAAGTAAAATGAATGCTTTATATAGAGATTAGAAATTTTCCTCAATTATAATTGAATTTTAATTTGAATTCCTTCGAATACATAAAAACTTTTTGATATTATTGACAACAAATCCCTACAAACTGAATCGAGTATCATTTAACTCTAAATTTCTTATTATCGTGCTTAAGAATTCTTTGTAAAAGAGTTAAGTTTGCAAATTTAAGATTTCGATATAATATTAACTATTATTATTGATATTCGTGACGTTTCACTTATAAGACACCCTGTAAGAATTATAATTTTTTTTTTTTTTCTATGGCTCGAGGCAAACATTATTAATTAGCGATTGTTAGATAAATGTAGAAACAACTTCGTAATTATTGTAAATAAAATATGCAAACGTGACCACAATTGTTGTTTGGCACTTGCCAAACAACTAACTAGACAACGTTGTTAGGCTACAGTTCATGTAGACATAATATTTCGTGAAGACAAGTATATAAACCGGTCAACTAATATCGCCAAAACTAATAGTTGAATACGTAAACAGTAGTTAAAGCAGTCAAGTTATTATTAATTTTCAAAAAAAAAAAAAAAGAAAAAAAGCAAAAAAAACCTACAAGCAAATGTTTAATTTAACGTATACATCAAGTACGTTTGATACCCTTAGGACCCGTCACAGATCTGTAAAATTTATCTGTGTTTGTTATGAACAATCACACAACTCATGTCATTTACTCGTGCATTTGTCAGATACATACATAATTATTGTTTAAAAATTACATAATTATTTTTTGGGAAACTTTTTTTTTCATTTGAAAAATAAATAAATAAACAAAATATTATCGAATTTTATTGTTAGTTTCTTGGCCTCAAGCAAATTCTAGTTTTATTTATGCAGCTCTAATCAAGTCTCATAATAATTCACCGCCATTCAATGACTCATTTTATTGTGTATTTTATTTTTTTTGTAAGTGACCAGTCACTAAGTCACTGTTTATGTGTATAAAGAGGGGAAAGAGGGATCAGGATATGTGGCTACAGCAGAGAAAGTGTATAGCCGATCCGTAAGTGTTATTTATTTATTGATCACGTATTCCTTATGTTTTCGGTCACGTATATTAATCGTAATTAAAGTATGTTCTACTGCCCGCATCGGCAATTGAACCTGGGACATGCCAAATTTATATTCGCGCTTCTCATTTACTACTACTACCAGCCTCTGTGTTAGCCTAACATATTTCGAAGTTTATTAATGTATGTATTATATATATTCTATCAATGTTTTATTAAATTGATAACTTTCTTGAATTGAAATTTGGGACTTTGAAGGCTTTTAACACTTACATTTAGCCTGCTTTTGTCTTCACATTATCTCCGGTACATGTTAAAGAATAAAAACCGGCTCAAGTTATTTGTATGAAAAATATTTATATTGAGTTATTCGAGATCAAGACTTTTATACTTAAACCTTCGAAGCTTACTACTACTACTACGACTACTTATAAATTAGAGAACATATTAAGTACCATAAAAATATTTGATTGCAAAGCTTTTATTTTGACATTGATTCAAGTTTACCCATTGAAACTTTCTTGAAAAGAATAATAATCATTTGATAAACACATAGACTTCTAGTAAAAGAATTTTGGGGCTTGAAAAACAAATAATTTAATAATAATTCTCTCACCGAAAGTACATTTCGCTTATTACATAACATAAGTACAAGAAACATTGTTAGCAAATTTATTTCATTCTCATGCTTTTCAATATATCCGCAAGTATTTGTAAAGCTTCCAATAGTTTTTCAAATAAATATCAATTCGTGTTAAAATAGTTAATCAACTAAACTCGGGTATGTGAACAATGAAGGGAGACTTTGTTATACTATAGTCAAGTCACAAAGATACTAAGAAAAAAAAAAAAAAAAAAAAGAATTCTATTCATTGCTTGTTTAATTACAAATTACTGATAGTTTCCTTTTAGATAATATTTCCAACAAATTTTGTAACACATGTCCAACGCGTAGAGATGTTAATCAATTTGAAAAATAAAAAAAAAAAACGCAAAAGGGTAGAAATAAATAGTAATCGGAAATGTAACAGAAAACCACTAAAAAGACAAGAAGAAAAAAAGGTGAAAAATTCATTTCATGATTCAGTGAACAGCAAAGAGGACAGAAAATGAATTAATAAGAAAGACAAATCGTATGAGAAAGAAGAGAAGAACAAGAAAGAAATTAATTACCTGAATGTAATTAAATTAGAAAAAAGTGTTTCTTTATATTTTGCTAGAATTTTATTATTATTTTTTTCTTTTTTTTTTTTGTAGTCAATTTTTAAATTCTGTTTTACATGATCGCTTGAAAATTGTTGCGTTTTTAGTTTCAATTTCTTTTATTTTTATCTTTTAAATATTTATTTTAAGTTTCTTCGCGTATTTTTTCTTTACTCGTTGCGGAGTTATACTAATTATGCTATTCTTTGTGTGTGCAATACGTATTATTTTTTTTAAATTGCAATCCATTTCCAATTTGGAACGTGAAGTAGAACAGGGAAGAAAAAAGACTACAAGTTACCGAGTTATGAACTATGCAAGCAAACGAAACAAAAAGACACGCGATCTTCCTTATTCAAAAAAAAAGCCTCCACAAACCAAATGACAGAAATTTGCTTGTGTTCCCTTCTTCGTGTAAAAAGTTTTTATGTTGTTCAACTTATTAGTATGCATGAGAATTATACGATCGCTTGATAATAGTCATTTCATTTTTATTGGCTTCTTTTGAGGTCAATTTTCTTTGACGTCTCAGTGCGCAATGCATGTTTCAACCGGATTTGCAAACTATACAGATTTTCTAATACATATTCATCTTCTTGGCATTTTATGTCACTCGATGTTGATTTAAAATCAATGGAGAAAAATTTAAATTTTCTTGGACAATGGTTCCATGAATATAAAACATGTATAGAGCCAGGATTGAGTTGAATATTGTAACGATATAGATGATGGCCTGTTAATTCGTTATATTCAAACTTCTGTCTTTTTTCTTGACCACCCCATCAAACGACGTTTCCTATATACGTGGGCATGGGTGCAATCAGAAATAAACACGTTGAACTTGAAATTGAGAGAAATTTAGTATGTTGGGTAAGACGAAGGCAGATAGACTATTCCAACGACGAGCAACAAGTGATTAAAGAACATTGTGTCGTAATAGTGCATTATGCAATATGAGGTCAACTCCAGGACGAATTAGCGGAAACGCTGAATAAGTCGAGCAGTCCTGTTAAAGAACTTCATTGAAGGACAAATCTCTTTTATACTTGAAGAGCACTTACATAAACACTATACTGGAGACTTGACGTCAATGCTCAAAAGTATTGAGAGTTTTGAACATAGTCTCCACAGTCACCACGCTCTCGAACACCGGAACCTTTCGCTTTATGCAATCTAGAGCCTCCAAACAAGGTATGAAGACTCCGATCGCAGACGTAAAAATTTGAGTGAGCAATTTGGATGATGTATGTTCTCAAAGTCGATTTTTGTTCGAAGTAACGATTTTCATCGCAAATGGGTTTATCAATAAGCGAAGTTCAAGAGATCAGTTAACCTTGTAAATTGAAATCTAATTTGAAATACAATCCTAATCATGAAAATTGATTGCTTAATAAACTGTTTATACCAATAACATCAGTTGTTATTCGACATCGCCTCAATAACCAAGTTAGGCCGTAACAATCAATGCACTAAAAACTATCGCAGTCAAACGGTCGGCAATTTCCACAACATATTAGTACGATAATGGAAATCATTAAGTAAGAAAGTAAGTAAGAAAATTGGAAAACTCACTTTTATAGGGCTTTAATGAAAAACTTTGAATCAACGTGAACACATGTAAATCATTTAATTAACATCCAATTAGCTGAAATAATCGTTTAGTGGGTGTTCGAGATTCGTTTCAAAGTTGAAGAAAATTTTTTGTTTTCTATGTGTTTTACATATAAACGCAAATTTTTCCGGAAAAAAGTTTCCTATTATGTGGTCACTAAAAGAATTGTTGCCAGGGTAAAGATTTCCAAAAAAAAAAACGAAAAAAAACAATGGTTTCTATTTCACACAAATTTAAGTTGAAAACATGAAATAAAAAAGTAAAACAAAAGACCAAAGAGAAAAAAGGTAAAACAATGTGCTTTGCTTCTTCACTCGTCCGAAAGTCTTGATGCATTACATCGAGGAAAAAAAAAAATAAAAAACAAAGTTACAAAAAAAAAATTACTCAGAGAGGAAGAATAAAACCAATAATTAGCTTACGACGGATAATTTTGCACTTATCATTGCTTTTTAATTCAAATTTTGTGTCACAATTATACGAATCTATTTTAAATGCGATGCCATTTGACTTTGCAGTAACCATTAATGAATCTAAATATAAACACTTCCAGATATTTTAGAATAAAATAACAACGAAAAAAAAGATTTCATATATAAGATGACATGATAGAAGCGCGATGACCGTCCTTGTTATTAGCCATATAGTTCATGTAGAAATTTTAACTTTTTTCTTAAGTATATTTTTTTTATACAAGTTTTTTATAAGCTTTTATCATTTTTTCATTCATTCATCAATTTCTAAGCTGTTCGGATGCTCGCTGAGAGTTTGTGCTGTGCTCCCGTCGTTTTCGTTTCCGTCCTCCAGCCAGTTTTTTGTTCGTGATGCAGAAAACATCCCTTTTAAACTATCGAAAGCCAAAGCAAGGATCTGAATATGATAGAGCAGCATCACCATAAGCCTCCAAAAGTTTTTTATGGGCTTTGACAGTAGATTTCTTCAAATAATGAATGTTCAAAATGAATGTCGACAATGAATGTAGAAAAAGCAATTTCGAGCGCTCTATGATTAGCGGCTGTATACACTGAATAATACAATATAATTAAATAGAAACTTGTTGTTTTAGGTAGAGGAAGGTCCAAATTATCGAATTCAACCCTTATTTACACAGGTATTTCCCATTGTTTTAACACTTTTGCCTGAAGAAGTTACTGATAAAAATGTTTGCAAGGTCTTAATAATTTAATATAAATTTTAAATGTAATTTTTAATTTAACAGTACAGCGCTTAAGTGATTCGTAATGGACTTGCCTTATAAATGTTCAGTTTTAATACTAGGTTACATGTCTATAAAGCAATTTTTGTATAATTTTGTGTAATTTAATATTAATATTGGAATTAATATATCAAACCAGTATCTATCTCATCCTATTCGGTCTATTTTGCTTGCCTGTTATTAAGTGTATTTTCAAACGTTACACGTTTAACCACTAAATTAATGTATTTTCTCTTGGTAGGTATGAAAGAAACTCCCGTATAAAAAGAATATGAAAAAAAAAAAAAAATTGCAATAGTTTAACATAAAGGCCAACAAGAAAAACTCTAAACTTAAGTTTTAGCACATAGTAAACAAAAACAAAACGAAGGAAAAAAGAAGTAAACATTTTTTTGTTCTTAAATTTTCTTCTTCTTTTTTTTTTTGATTCGTAAACTTATGTAAAAAGGAACTATTCGCTATTGTTTGTGTGTGTATTTAGCTTTTGCCTCCTTTTCCTCGTTTTACAAACAAAACTTTAGAAAAAAATGTAACAAAGTTGAATCGATTGTATAAATGATAGGATGAATGAGTGCAAAAAACAAAAAAAACTCGAAAGACAAAACCTTGGGTTAAAATCAACAAAAGAAGACAAAAGAAAAAAAAAACACAGTTTTATTTTCACTAAGCAAAAACTAAATATTTTGATATCTATCCCAAAAACCTACGAAGATATCAGTTAAAAAAATTTAATATTTTCCTTAAAAATATTTCAAATTCTACTTTAAAGAACAGATAAAGTATTGTTGACATGAGAAGTGTTTCTTATAATTGAAAATTTAAAAGAATTCTCTGACAACCCTAGAATGTCTTTGTATTACTGTATTATTACACATTGAATACGCAGTTGGGCCTATGTAGCCCGTGCACCTATTTAAGACTAAATATCATATCAGTAAATTTTTGGCAAGAAAGTACGAATTATTTGTTGCTTATTAACTCGATTAATTGTTTTTATGTGCAATTTGTGAACATACTTTTGATCACAGAAAGATGGAAATCTTTCAATTGCCTTGCATTTTCTCGGAGCAACATTAAACTATTACTTAAGCCATAACGAACATTACGTCCATCGTCCATCGAAGATCTGATATATATATATTAGGGACCTGTATAATTCTACAACGAAGGTGAATAAATCCACAGTGAAAATCAAATTAATTTATCAGGTTTTGCACAAATCTATCGCATTAGGCGAAGTGGTGTTGCCTTGTCTGATTATAATGTTTTCTTATTTGTTTTTTAAATTAATCGATATATAATAAAATGTGGATGTCTATTCGTATCCTCTTTAGATGTGCTTGCCAGCAATGCAAGTAGTTGCCAGCAATGCAAGTGTTTGCAGGCGATGCAAGTACTTACAGGCGTTGCAAGTACTTGCAGACGTTGCAAGTATTTGCGAGCGATACTAGTATTTACAAGTGATTTTAGTCCTTGCAAGGGATGCAAGTCCTTGCAAACGATGCAAATCCTTGCAAACGATTTAAGAATATAAGCGAATACGCGCGTAACTTCAAGCGAAACAAGTACTTGGCAGTGATGCATTACGATACAAGACAAGAAGAAGAAAAAGAAAAGTTGGGCTTACTTCAACATCAGTAAAAATGTTGTGGGCGAACTTCACATCGATGATTTTTCTTTACATTTTTATTAATATATATATATATAATTTATATATTATATTATTATATATATATTTATATATATATAATTTTTAAGGAATTCTCTATTGATATATAATTCAAGTATTTATTAAAGTTATTTACACACACAAAATTCTAAATGTCAGTGATACAATTGTTATTATTAATGCACCAAGCATCACATTTTCTTTTTTTTTAACTTGCTTTCATTTATTTTATCATTCTTAAGTTTATGTATAAAAAATTTAATATGTTATCCTATAGTATAGTTTTTATAGTTTTATCATAATCTGGAAGATGAATTTTGCAGATTAAACTTCAGTAAATACATGTATATATATAGCAATATAGCAGCCCTTTTTTTCTTACTATAGCTATGAATTAATTCAATTGTTACCTGTGGTGAGATGTGAAATCATGAACACGAACAAAACATAATTTTTATGATATCTGTAAGGCAAACTCGTAACTAGCAATCATTCTACGAACAAACGAAAGAGAGTAAAAGCACTGATATATATATATACATACATTCATACGATACGTGACATGTATATGTCGCTACATACGATAAACGATAAGCTACCGAGTTAAGCGAAATTATTTTTAGTGACAAAAGCTTATGACTATCATAAGAGAAACGATGAAGACCTTCAAGGCTTTTATTTAACAGCAGTTTAGATAACTGCACAGACATGTGTGTATAATCTTCAGTTACAATCGAAGTTTTTATGTTTTTTATAATTCATTAAATATACAAATCGTTTCACATGGACGTATGGACATGTGGATATATATGGACATATGGACATGCATAACATACTCTCTTACATTTTATGAACTAAACAAAAAGACAACAAAGCCACACAGATACAGAAAAAACAAAAGGAAAAGAAAAAAAAAGGAAAATTATTTACATATTTCAGACGTGTTAATGGTGATAATGATAAACATAAATAATCCTGCAGTCAGTCTTCTATACACTTCCGAAAGATTACGGGTTTTAAAGTGTGAAACTTTTTTTATTCATTTTTAAATTCTTTTTTTTTTTTTTGTTTTTTTTTTAACGCACAAAATGTTCTTTACGTGCTTCACTGAATCTTTCCAATGATTTTATAAATGTTTAACATACATGGGAGTGTGTATAGGTTAATGATTAAGTATTTAAGATATATATATATACTTTTTTTTTTTTTTTTTTTTTTTGTACAACCATTACAGAAATTAGGTCAGTGCTTTTACGTATTTAATATTTCATTTATTTTAAAGATTTTTCGATTATACAGAACGTGTGCATTTTCGGACAAAAGAGTAAGAATAAAACGTAAAAAAATGCTTCCAATTACTTGCAGCAAAAAAAAAAAAAAAAAAAAAAACGAAAAAATGTAGGCTTTAAAAAGTGAAGAACACATTCGATTATCTTATTTCTAAGGATGAATTTACTATTTGAGAAAACGTTCATATATACTATTAAAAAAAAAAAAAAAGTTCATTAAATAGCTAATCGTCAATCGTTCAGATGATCTCTTTTATACTTAAATCGATTATCGAAAAAATTTTTATAAACCCTTTAACACAACCCTTTCAATTTGTTTTTTTCTTTGTCTTGATTTTCTTTTTACGGTGTCAAAGGACTGAAATCGCCTGACATATGATAACAATTTGTCGGTCGGAAAAAGGTCGCAAGTTTATAAAATTTTTAACTTTGGGAATCCACGAAAATATGCTCTTGTTTGGTGGTTGTAGAAGTAACTGATGTTTCTTCAAAACATAATAACTTAGAAGGAATTCGTAAGATATTTCTTAATTTCTCAAGCCGTGAAGTTTGATATTATATGTAGATATCAAAACCATCAGCATTGTGATTCAACGCGACATAAATTTATTATAACAACTCGACTGAAGACCGTAAGCATACTTGAAACGTGGAATTTAGATGAGTATGAACATCTTTCTTAGTGTATGATGATATTCTCGGTTATCACAAATTGCAATTTCCTAACATGTTGACCATCGATAACATCTTCACCATCTTAAAGTATTCGTGAAATAAGCATATATGAACACAAGCTTCTTTTATCAATTGAAACATGTCGGTAAATATTTTTTATAAGATTTCAAATAGAATTTAATATTGATTTTTGCATCGATACAACAAATTAACTGCCAATTACAACAACAGTAACCGATAATCAGTACACGTCCAATTATCATGGAAAAAACCTTTCAGATCTAAACCTAAAGTCTTTTAGTAATAAATTGGAATTTTACGTTTCGCTCAGATATAAAAAATTCATTATAAAAATTTAACCAAAAAAAAAAATTGAAATAGACTTCAATAGAAGCGTATATAACTTAAGGAGAGAAGTTAAAGCAAGTTCAGGCGCAGGTATCGATTTACCCCGTCAAAGCCAGCAAAGTAAAGATAGATCACTGACTTAAAATTCGATAACTTCTTAGCAGACACAACTTGACTTTATTTTTAATATCTTTGCGAAATTATATTTAATTGCAAATTGAAGAAATTTCAACAAAATATTTACAAAAATCAAAATATATTAAGGAGTATATGTATATGTAACATAGAACAAAGACGTCAGGTCAAGAACTACATGAAGTGAATCTGCTATGAATTCCTATAGAGAAATAAGAATAGAAAATCCTGTAGAGTGAATTAGTAGGTATCTGATAAAAGCCTGATAAGCTAACACGTTTAGCAACGACACGGAGCCTTAACATCCTAATGAGATTTGAAATTTCTCGTAATGTTTGAATCATTCTCAGACACCTGAAGTAAGTGCAGGGCTTACTTATCTATACTACTCTAATATAACGCTTGTTTTCTTTTTTTGTTCTTGATGTATTCTTATATTTTTTTATTTTTATTCAATTTTCAAATAATATTTAAATAAAATTTTTTTTTTTTCGATATCACATACTTTTGTACACATATACCGTTACCTTAGCCTTCCCTTTAACTATAATAAAACAAAAAATATGATCTACGTACAGTGCGCTAACTTTATATTTGGTTTTTAAAAATTTTTTAGTGCAATAATTTCAAGATTTTTAAGTGAAAGAGATTTAAAAAAAATCAATTTTTAAATATTTTAGAGAATTTTTTTTAATTAAGTAACATTTAATTAAATTTAAAAAATTTATATAAATATTTTTCTATGTAACGAGAAATAGAAACTTTACCGTTATTTACAATTAATTTAGTTTTACATAAAAAAAAAAATATTTTCTAACAAAATTTTCTAAATAGAAATGTTTTCATCAACTTGTATACATATTTGGTAGAATTCTTTCACACTTATGTAAGCATACACACGGGTATATATATTCATACGTATATACACATACACACAAGCATTAAAGAGTTACACTTACAAAAATTGAAAACAATTTCATTTCTACGCACATCAACAACAGCAACAATAACATCAGCCAAGTTAAGGAAATCCATTAAAGTTTCGCTTTAGAAATTTTACAAAGTTTTACAGAGCTAAGACAATGCGTACAAAGTGTGTGCATTGGTATGCGTGCGTGTGTGTATACAAGACGAAATTGCTGCAAACTCTAGAGAACAACAGGATGTAAAATTAAATTGACTTCTTCTTGTTGTTGTGGTAGATACGCAGCTTAGATGGGCTATAAAGCAAACTTCAAAAGCGTTTATAAACTAAGGCACACACACACACACACACACACACATACACATACACACACATACATACGAACAGGCGCAACATCATGCTTATTTAGTTGGTTGGTTAGACTTCGTGTAGGTTAATTATATTGGTTCAGTAGTTGGGTGCAATTTCTGCTTATAATCTCACTTAGTTTACTTTCCCTTCATTTTATCAAGTAGTGCAGTAAATTTTTATTGCTTTTCTAAGGCATTAGATGATGATAATTACTTAACTTACGTAATAATAATAAAATTCTTCTCCTTTTGCTAAATCCCTTCAATATCCAGTAGGGATCTAGAAATAATTCTTTCTTAAAAAATCAAAATCTTATCAACAAATTTGATGTAATAATTAAATCATCATGTAACACACATATATCAGTAATTCTCGGAATTAAATGGAAAAAAATAGTACTTTTTTGTTTTTGTTTAAAATCAATTTTATTTATCAAGAGTAGCATATAATGAGTTCAAATGCTTTTCTGAAACTTCCATTAACTTTTTTATAAAATAATTTATCGTTGCCCTAATAATGTATTTCAAATTTATGCAGCATATTTTGTGAGATTTGCAAGCGAATAATAATCTGGCTGTGGGTCAGATCTGGAGAATACGTAGAATGTGCCAGTAACTTGAACTTCAATTTACACATAATTTTGCCAGCATAGCCATTGACTTGTAAAGTGTCCCATCTTCCTAGAGAAAGAACATCATTAACACCATTGATGAGGTCACCAAGTATGTAATCAACCCAACGAAAAATTGTTGTTTTGATTGGAGAAGTACCGTCATAAGTTTTTCTTAATACATTCTGAATTCTTCGTCAATGAAGACATCTGTGTATGTGCCAGTCCCGAGAATTATTGATCGATGTATTAAATGAAGAAAATTGATTTATATTTGTTTATGTTTATGTCACCGTTGACCTGTCTGTCTATATTTCTATTGTCTTTCTTATTATTTTATTATTTGTATTTATTTTTCTCTTCGCATTCGCATTCGCTTTTGTTTCTCAGTTTTTGTTGTACTTTTATTTTTCATATTTCTGAGCATAATCTTCTTTGGCTTTACTTTATTTCTATTACATTTTGTCACGAATTCTATTATTCTAGTTCCATTCTGATTTTATATCACTTTCATTTAATACCTTTTCTGTGAGGCTATAGGGTGATCGATTCATTTTGTAGTTTCGTAGTAAATGTAAATAAAACACATTTCTGGTTAAGATTTCAATTACATTTTTTTTTCAGTGCATTGTTTAATTTTTATTATAACGAAAGTAATAATTTTATGAAGCTTAAGTTCAAAATTCGAAAACGTTATCTTGATTAGTATTTGGTTTGGTAAAGAAAAAAGAAATCCATCAGTGTTAAATGTTACAATACTTTCAACGAAAAAGTTCACTTCAACTAATATGAAACCCGAATTAGATTACACTTAAGGGCGGTCTGTTCGATTGTTTACAAACATAAGTATCTAAATGCATGCATACGAGGTCTCAAGACGAATAAAGTAGTGGACGGTTGTGAACGATGTGAACTAATCAAGAAGGAATGAAGAAAATCAAAGAAGTGGTACTACTTGACTGTCGATTACAGTTGTAAAGGATTTTCACAAGTTGCTGTACATCATATGTTGACGGAAAGTTTGCGCATGAGAAAGCTGAACCCGAGATGTATTTCGCGATTACGCATAATGAAACGGAAATTTCGTGAGAATCCTTCAATCTGTTGTTTGGCGACGTTTTAAAACATTAAAGCCACAATTTAACGCCAATTCATAACCGTTAACATAAGTCCATCATCTTACGTTTGAGCTGAAGTAATAATGAATGCAATGGACTGCTAGAGACTAAATGGTTTAAAACAAACAAGCCTGAGATAATTTTTATTGATTGTCATTGAAAGGAAAAGATTATTCGCAGTTATATGCTATATTGCGCTAAAAAGAAAATATTTGTTATTTAAGAAGACGATGTATCAATTGATAGATCCATTATCGCGATACCCAAAACCAACAATTTAAATTTCGAACTGCTTTCTCACCAAATTATGGAAGCTATTTAAAAGCACTGGAAAAAGTGCATCGAACTAATGAGAGGTTGTATTGAGATATAAAGATAATAAGTTTCCTAATTTTTCTTTTTATTTCTCAGGTCGGGTTATTTTTGTAAACTTTCATTCCATCCATTCCAATTGATGCCTATTAATGCCATTCTTTATGGATTCCGTTTAATTGTCATATCAAATTATATTTATTTTATTAAGCCTTATGTTCTTCATAATTTTGTTATATCAGTCTTTGTATATTTCATCAATTTCTTATATAATTCTTTTTCATGTCTACCCATCATTTATTCGGGTCTGTTCCACTTTCATTCTATCTCAGTCTTTTTTTTTTTCAATTGCTTGTTCACGGTCTGCTTGAATGTTTTGCGACTTCAACTTGATTTATTTTTAGATTATATTTTATAACTAAATCGCATATTATTTTATTTAATACATTTTTTTATATTTTTTCTATATTTACAAAGCGTTTAATTGTATTACTATTTAATTGTTTTCAAGTAAGCACCAATGAGTCATAACTTTCTTTTTTAGACTCTTTAAGCTTATTCAGCTGCTATTTCGCGATATCGTTTAGTCGTCCATCAATGTTCCTGTTCCAGTTCATTCCGTTCTCTATGCGGCATATACTCGTTAGCTAAGAAGGCGTGATGTCTGTAGGGCCTTTTTTTTTTTAAGTCTGCAGAATTTGTGTTCCATTTGTTTTCTATGATTATATCGACTTGACATACGTTTCGCCCGAATTTGATTTATCTTTCATGCCCAACCGATCTAATCGATTTTTATTCGTTAGGTTTTCATTCTATTCTTCTACATTCGATGTTCGTCTTTAAAAATCCTGTTTATATTCCATTTCTACATTCTTTCCATTCTTTGTTTTGTTTCACTTCCGTTTTCTTCATTTTTTAGTTTTTATTTTCTTCCATTTCACTGTATTTTTTTTTGTTATTTTTTTTTTTTAGGTAAAGGTGAAGAAGTGAAACGAAAATTACTAAATCTTTTCGATATTTCTCTTTGTTTTTTCTCCCTATTCTTCTCTCTATTTCTTCTATTCCTACAATAGAAAAAAAAAAAAAAAGAAAAAGTGAATGTGATTCATTCATTCATTCGCATGATATTCAAACAATTTTAACCTTTATAAAATTTGGTGTTTTGGTGTTTCTTAAGACGTTCTTCTAAAGGCTTTGAAGATGTAACTGTCTTCCCAATTCATCAAAGTAATTATAGCGAGTGCTGATCAAATACATTTGACATTTCAGATACTCAAGCGATGCTTGTGTGTTATTGAAAAAAACAAAAGTGTTATAAGAAGAATTTAGACAAAAATATTTCCACAAATGATTTATAATTTGACATTAATTTATTATTGGTTTGAAAATCATCCATATTTGGACAAAACTATTTAATCAATTTGGTATGTGTTGGCGCTATAAAAACATTTTATTCAAACATATTCAGTCAATTTGCTAAATTTAAAAAATAAGTTAAGTTTATGTAAAGATTTGTTAAATTAGAAAAAATAAAAAGGGAAAGAAAAGGGAAGAGAAGAGAGACAGATAAAAGACAAAAAAAAAAGGAAAACGGAAACGGAAATGGAAAGGGAAAGAAAATGAAAAAGACAAAAGACAAAACAGGGAAGGAAAAATAGAAATCAAAAGAGCATGAGAGCAGACAAGAGAAAAGAAAGGCAGAGAAAGAAAGAAAGAGAGGGCAATTCAAGAAATACAAAACAAAGCAAAAAACGGCAAGACAAGTCAACACAGGCCAGAACATATATTGGCACATCGGTCCAAGATACACAAGTATCCCAACAAACTCCTTAACAGCAACCTATTCAATAACAACATCCTCAACAGGGATGATATATGTTCAAGTCTTCGCGGGACCATTTGCTGAACGCTGTTGAATTTACAGAAAAATTGAAATAAATAATTGTTATATATATAATATAAATAATATTATAATATAATATATATACATAATTGATCATAACCTCAAAAGAAACAAAGAAAAATAGAATGGAATCTAGCAATGATCCTATTTTATCTGATATTCTCCTATATGTTATCATCGCTGTCAATTTCCTTTAAGCTGTTAATTTGAAGCTTTTAAGTTGAAATATTTGAAAATTTTCAAACCAAGTGTCTCGTTAGTGTAACACTTAAACTTATACCAATGACTTTTGTTTACTTCAAATTTATTATTTAATTTATTGCTTTTGTGTTCGCTTTTTTTTTTTTTTTACCTCAAAAAGATGACAACACATTTCAGTTAACGAAGCTAGCTGTCATTGAATATCTTTGTTATTTTTTTTTTATTATTGTTTACATGATAATGAAAAAAAAAACCATTAAAAATAACAATTTTGAGCGCTATGTTATTTACTTATAATGAAAAAAAAAAAAAAATCATTGACTTTGACCCGAAACTAAATGGCAGTTAATTAAAGGGAGGGAATAAGAAAGAAGAAAAGAGACATGGAACAAAATAGAAAGAGAAAAAATTCTTTATATTTATTAATTTTTCTGGTTAAACAAAAGACGGCTTCCAACTAATTTGGATTTTTAATAGATAGCAATTAATTGCGGCTAAAATGGCAGTGTGATGTAATTTTATAGTTAGTGAAGATTACAAAGGTTCTAAGAGGTTCATTCTATAAAGTGATTTTATTTGATTTGCGCAATTGAATAAATATTTAATAATTTAAAAAACATAAAAACCTTCAAAAGTTTTAATAAATCAAGCATAACTATAAATGCAAACTTTAGTTTAGCTACTGATTTCTGTTTAAATTCCTGGTGAATTCCTTGTTTCCTGTAAGCTTTAAGGCATATTTGTTCATTTTTACACATTTTTTTCTTTCTTTTTATACAAACTAAGAGAAACACAAAGCATTACTGACCGAAAAGGAAAAGAAAAAGATACCAAAATTCATTAGATATAAAAAAAATTGGAACAACAGCTTAAAGCGTTTTACTTTACACAGAGAACATAGGAAACTTGAAGCTTACACACAAACAGAAAACCTCACTAAAATGCTTGTAACCAAAAGAAAAACGTGAATAAGCAAGCATTCATATGTTTCACTTTCATTGCAATTAAGGTGACCAAACAAACAAACAAAAAAAAAAAGAACTCATTTTGAGAGCTTAAAAGTAGATTTATAATATTTCGTCTTCCGTTGTAATCGGAACTATGATATATGTATCATATATGTATCATATATGTGAGATATAATTATATTAGTTTGCAGTAACAAATTCTCTCGCTACGATTATTATTCTATATAGGAAAAGCACAACAACAGCAACTAGCAGCTAACCAATGATATAATGATTCTTTATAAATGCTTCGATCTTTTACTTTTACTTCTATAAATTCGATAGTAATCGCTTGTTTCAACGAAAAAATTTGCAGTAAAATAATTCAAAACTAAAACTATTAAATATTAAATATCGTCCTAGGTTCATTCTTGCGTCTATGTACCATTTTTTGTCAGAATATATATTAACAATTGCGATTTGTAGATTGAACAGGTTATGAGTGGACATGAAGCGAATAGACGCAAAAGACAAATAGACAAATAGACAAACTTAAATTGTTTCATTAAATGATTCTGAATCAATCGGTACATTACAATATAAGTCTATCTTAAGTCCATCCCTATATTTGGTGCATACATAGCACTAGCAAGGGCGGCTATGCAGAGCAATATATAAAAAATGAATCTCAGTTAAACTCATAGTTAGAAAAAGTTTATTAATTGTAAGCGTGTTAACTAACCAAAGGGAATTCAATGGAATCTGTGAGGTTTTCGTTAGAAATTTCAGCTCTTTATCTGCTATACATTATAAGCTGGATTTTTATGTTTTCTCTAAATGCGAACAAGAATCTAAAAAATATTTTTGACAATTTTTTTTTTTTATATTTACACATAGAAAACATTACAAAAAGATTTGTGTTTTAGTAAACTTTTACCCCAAAAGACATTTGTTAGTGTATTATAGAGAAGCTAGGAATCTAACTGATAAGAAATTATTTTAAATTTTACCAACAAAGATTATTTTATGAATGCAATTAGTCTTTACGGATTATTAGAGGTAGAAATGAAAATTTTAATGAAAGAACTTTTTACAAGCAATGACATTTTCCTCCATATTTTGGTAAACTGAAATTGTCTATCTAGAAAACAAAAAAGGAAAGGATTTTCAAAATAACTGTACAGCAGCTAAGAAAAGATTGCATTCTGTTTATTTCAGTACCTGTCAGTTAATTTATTATTATTTCGAAAAGTGACTAAATTACAACACATATATCGAGAGGTGATTATTTCAATAGAGCAACTTATATACATAAAATGATAAGAAAGCTTGTTAGAATGATGACGTCAAATTTCCTATAATTAAGGAAAAATCATTTCTACACACTTAGCTTTTCTACATTGAATAATAAAAAACCAGAGAGGAGTTCTTTTAAATAGCAGTAAAGCAAATTTTTGATTCTTCCGATCTCGAAATCATACGTACCAATTAAAAGTGAGCGTGAGAATTAATCGCTTTTTCTATTTTTAATTGATGATCTTAAGAAATATTTTTTACAAGATTTTACACTTTTCTTAGAAGTTTTACAAATTAATATTCTTTCTATATTACGGGGATATTTCTGGGCGAATTAATTTTTATTTGATATAAATTTTCGATAGGATTCTTATCAATATTTTTATATTGAGCTTAAAAATTAGATATTTACTATGAAATGGCTAAAGTGATTGTAGTGATTGTAAATGAATCCGGCCCATTTTAAAACTTCATCAGAGACTATTAACTAAATAATACATATTTGCGTAAAGCTTTAGATTTCTATTTCAATTCTTTCGTTTCAAAAGCGAATGATAGACGGACAGACGGTTCAAGTATAAAATTACTTTAAAATCGTATTTTTAATAGGAGAGTATTTTTGAGTTTTATATGAACGCGATATAACAAATACATACAAATACATTTTACATTTGAATGGTAGCTATAAGAAAGTTAAAGAAGAAAAAGGATATAAACGCATAAATTGATTACTTCTGGTCACCTTAAATATCTCTATCTTTTAGTTGTTATGACACCATCACCTATACAATGATACAATAATAAATTTTTTTACTCTTTGTTTTTTGTTTTTGTTTTTCTGGTAAAAAGCAACAAACAATAACTATATTGGTATGCCAATGGCACAATTGGCCGGTTAAATGGTTGCCTTTAATAAACTGAGGTCGTTTATAATGGATGCATACAAGCAAGCATACGTTTACATATACCATCGTTATATATAAATAAATAAATAAATAAATAAATAAATAAATAAATACATATATACACGTATACATAGCTACATACATAAATACAAACACACACACACACACACAAATATATGTGTGTGTGTTTGTGTGTGAACAGCTCATATAAACGTTGCAAATGACAATCGCTTTTAATAAAGTTCAATTCCCTTTTTTTCTTTTTTTTTTGTAAACAAAAAAAAGCCAAAACAAAACACGTTTCGTAGTCAGTTGCCAGAGGTTAGCAAATTTTTTTTTTTTTTTTTTGTTAATGGAACGAGTTTATGGCTTAAATTATGTGTTATGTTTAAGCAAGAAATTTTAATATAGGTCTGACGCGATCAATGCAAAAGTTCAACTTAAACTTGTAAAATTTTCCAAAGACGTTCGTAGTTTTTCTTTTTTCATGAAACACCTTCTATTTGTACATTTTTCTCACATGACTAATCCCGATTTTCACTAGTTTCGGCAAACAAAGGTGCAGTATAGGTTAGCGTTGCTTAATAGAATATTAAAAAAGAAATCTATTCTCTTATCATCTTTATTTACAAATGCATCCAATCAAGAATCATTAGAATTTCCTTAATCCTCTGAGTTAAACGCAAGGTTCACTTCAGCGCAAGTCTCTTTCGCTTAGATTTATTTAAGGGTCCACATTTTATTGGACTTTTTTTTTCATAATTTCAGTAAACATTTTTCACAATTGTTTTTCGTTTCGCATATTTCTTCAAATAATAGGCGATGAATGAGGTGCTATGTAGATTTCGTCAAAACGTCATAGTAGCCATGTTTTTCATGTTGATTTTTCGATCAAAAATATACGTTTGTATTCAGAATTGTATTGTAAATGATCGTGAAATATCATAAAGTTGTTAAATGGTATAAAAATTATTAAAATTTTTTTATAAATATTGGTTTGGGGAAAAAATATTGAGATATATTTATTACTACATCAAATCTTGATCAACAATATTTCAATTTGCTCTAACTATACTAACTAATAGCTTGAAAAGTGTCAGTTTAGTTTACAATATTTGTGCAGATTATTTTAAATTTAATTAATCCGGTCGAATCCTGTTATGTTAGTCCGAAAATAAATGAAATTATTGAAAAAAATCTCGCTATATTTAACAATTTTACTACGATAGAGATAAAAACGGTAAAAACAAACTCTGGAAAGATTTTTTATTTTTACATACAGAAGATACTTTATCGTATGTGCAGAAACTTGTGCCGATGATTTAATTACTGCCTTTCTGGAAACTTCGATGACAACTTAGCCATGAAGCTGTGACATTGCTAGGAAACTAAATATCTATTAGAAAACAATTTTAATTCATTTTTGTTAGCTTCGATTAATAAAGCAGCTCGCTTTTTAGTTGCGGCATGAATTTTTGATGAAAAATTTGATTTATCAAATTTCTGTCAATGAATTACTATTGAAACGCTACGAAATTAATTCACTCTTTACAGCAAACTATTACTGGCGATCAAAGATGCAACACCATAATATCGTACGATAAAGATCGCCATGGCCAAGAAAAAGTGTATTACTGCTGTGGCTTGAATGTCCATATTAACTCTTTATAAGGCTTTGCTCTGTTTATGGTGGGATTAGAAGTGGATCGTACATTATGAGATTCTAAACTTTGGTTCTTCAAAGAAAAGTTCAATGAATGTGTAGTCTCCAGCAATATCGATGTGAACTTGGCTACCAAGACGAATGGATGTTTTCTTCTTTCCTTTTTGTTAAGTCATTATTTCATTCTAAAAAACCTCAAACACACACACACACACACTCAATGTTTAACAGTATTTGTAACATTAATGAAATAAGTACTGCCTTTTGTGGAAAAGTAACAAACAAAACCAATACATAGCGCTAGTGAGTCAATAATAACAAATTTGTTGTTATGTTATCCTCCTTTTTTCGTTGCAGGGCATGAAATTGTCAAAAACTTACATGCATCACACATAGTAAAGTACAATTTATGGTATAAAGTAAAAAGGATCGCAACCGATTCTCCATCTCTCTGGATGCCAGATGTCCTAACTATTATACTATACGATATCCATATGAATTTAATTAATTTTGAATTGAATTGAATTTAATTAATTAAGTTGAAGAATGATGAAAATAATGGAATAAGATGGTTAACCGCTGCGAATGCCTGGCTGCACTGTGATTTGTTTAAAACCGCTACAAATTAAAGGTAAAAGTCGTTCTCTTTCTTTGAACAAATCTGCGTGAGAAATGTATTTATTCCTTTACCAATATAGTACAACGCGGCTGGGTTGAGAACTCGCACTCGCACTCTCAATAATGGTGAAATTGTATTATATTGACGTTGTTTTCCTATTAGATTTAAAGTAATTAAAACGAGAGATAAAACGAGACTTAAAAGTGTTGATTGCTTATGTTTGGATTTTTGTAAATTTTCGAAACTTTTTCATACCCTTTGTCGAGGACTGAGAATGTTACTCTCTTATTGTTTAGTATAATATTTAATACGGCTTTGACCTTCAAGTGATTTTGGCCCGGTTTTTTTTTTTTTTTTTGGGTCTTGATTCACCTTTCGCACGATATTCACTCGATTGGTTGGGTGCTTGCGGATTGTATGCATAAATCAAAATCTCATCTCCCGTAAGGATGCGTTCTCATGACAGGTCCTGGTAGTCGGAAATTATTCTTTGACACGTTACATATACTGTGGGAATTGAATATATTAATATGAAACTCTTCACACAGATGTGTTAAGGACAGTACTACGCTAATCCACGAAAAAAAAAAAGAAATAAATTTTATGATCTCAAAATATTCGTAAAGTTTTTGTTCGCAATAAGAGTTTAGATGAATTTTTTGTTAAAAGTCATACATGGTCTGGTTTAAATTTCTACTTTGACTGAAAATAACTGTTTGCCAGTAAATGAAATTTTCTTATGATTATGAAAGACTTTTATTTTAAAGCGCTTATTTTCTAGTTCTAAGAAATATGTAAACATTTAGAACAATTGAAAGGAAAAACTTGCGCGAAACATAAAAAAGTCATATAAAAGCTTGTGTGAGATAAGAAGGAAAAAAGGCGACTGAAATCGTAAATAACTTTAAGAAAAAAAAAAAAAAAAATAAAAAAAATAAGAACAAATGAAATTGTAACCGTTGCCTACATTCTTTGCTCTTTAACTACATTCTTTATCGTACGAATAAGTTGGACGAGCTGGGAGCTGGTTGGTTGACTGAATGCTTTCCCAACAGTTAGTTACAAAGCATTTAGCAATGTTTACCCTTTGAAGGCATTAACCGACATATGCACGAGTAGAGGTATTCTTCACTTTTCTTTCGTCCTTTCGATCTACCACCCTCTCTTTCTCTCTCTCTCTCTCTCTCTCTCTCTCTCTCTCTTTGTCTCTCTCCCTCTTTCTTTCTCTCTCTGTGTGTGTGCGTGTGCACGTTTTTCTATTTTTCTTATACTTCACTTTTTTCATTAAACCTTTTCTGTATGCGGTTTTATGAAAAAGCAAGAAGAAAAGCTTTTTCGAGTGCAATTGGTAGCACAGCACGCATAGCATACAACACAATTTGTAATTGTGAAAAATTTTTAACTACAAGCAACAATTTAAAATACTTTAAGGGAATCCTACACACTTATACGTTTGTATATATATATTCGCATATAAGGGAGTGGGTATAAGGGAGTGGGCTAAAAACACTCAATTTACGATGTTAACATGTTCATAAAGAATGAAAGAAATAAGAATCAATACAGCAGATTGTTCGTATTGCTCACCAACAACAACAAGAATATGCTCATAGAATAGTTATGACTATGGTTAAAAGGGTAAAGAGATGAAATAAAAGAAAAAACGAAAACCCGGAAAAAAAAGAGTAAATAAATCGAAAGTAATGAAAGCTAACGAGGTCATGTATACACGTTTGTATAGTTTCCTCCTATAAATGTTTATTTATTTATTTGTTATAAAGAAAGAAAAGTTATGAATTAGAAATTACAAATATTTGTGAATTGAGAAAAATAATTTTTGAATGTTTAGCGAAAATAGCAGGGAATTCGATCTTAATAATATCAGCATACAAATGTGTTTTAATAGAGTTTCAATCTATCAAAGTAAATTGTGCTTTATTTTAAAGTTTAGATATTGCAAATCTATGTTCTGAATAAAAAATATCGTTCAAATACTCATCACAGCTTTGAATAAAGTGCAGCAGACTGCAGTGACTCTAATTATTAATCACTTTATGGGTGTAGATTTAAAGAAAAAAATCCGTGAGAGTGCTAAATCATACAACAGCAGCGATCAATTCACAAATTCACGTCGTAAGATGATCCGGTCGACAAACTTCTTCCTCAACAAATCGAACGTCGATCGTCAACTGTGTCACACGTGACGCCATCCTACTGGAATCACATGTTATCGATGTCTATGATCTCAAGTTCTGACTACAGAAATTCGGGTAACGTAGATCTGCAGCGGTTGTTACTGACACTGACGGTTCTTCTCTCATTATTTCGAAAGTTATAAAAGCTAAGGATGTCGCTACATCCTAAACCTAGTGCAGTACATTAATGAAATTTTTCTAAATTTTATCTAAATTTCGATATTCTATGATGGTAGGCGATCATCGTGGATTTGCATTGCATTTTTATACAGATCTTGCAAATATTGAGTAGTAAGTAAAAAGTTCATTATTTTTCTTTGGTTTTGAAAGCAGATATTTCCTCAATTTGTGCTATATTATAGGCGTGTCCATCCATTAATTTGCTACACTTTCAATAATAACCTTCGTAGTAGTAGAAGTTAAGAATATATATATGTATTTTAATGGATCTCTGAAATTTTCTTTTGAGTGTTTACAAACATTTTGGTAAAGTGAATACACTCCCATCCTTCCATGATGGGCATAATCGGTTCGTATCCGTTCATAACGAAACCTTTATAGACATTATAGCCCTTGCCAGGTAAACCTTTGACTCTTGAGAGAAATATCTTGATGATTTGAGCATTATTTGAAAATTACTTGCATGTAATGAATAATGTAATGAATAAATTTAATTTGAAGTTTAGTGAAGAAATTGTTTTAAGTTTCAAAAAAAAAAAAAAAAAAATATTTAAAAATTCCTTTCGTTCAAACCTTTACTAATTTAAAAATGAAAATTCAAAGAAAAAAACTTAACGTATTTTTAATTCCGGTCATTACCTAAGTAGGCTAACAAGTTGAATTTGAAAAAATTATACAAAAAAAAAAAAAAAAAAAGAAAAAGGAAATAAGAAATAGATGGAACTATTAGGCCAACCATCAAATGGCATAAGTGTCTGCGGAGACGAAAGTCAGGAGAGGTAGGCAAACAGAAACGAAGAAAAACCCCACAACCAAATACATGGCACACTTGTCACTTGTCTGTCAATGGGTCAAAACCTTTAGGCTGTGCTATGCAAACAGACGACATACATACAATATGTAGATTTGAAGAACATAACAGCAACGACAACAATAGCAGTAGCAGTAGCAATAGCAGTAATACAAGAAACGCCAGCAACAAAAAATATCAAAAAAAAAAAAGTTGAAATCTAGTGACATTTATAACACAAAGTTAAACAAGTATTTGTGAGGAAGAGATGGAAAAAAAGCATCGTGGAACGAATAAGAAATAGAGAAAGTTATATATGTGTTGTGATCTGACAATGGTTTGGATGATGATGATGATGATGATGATCATGATGATTATTATTATTGTTATTATTACGATACTTGTTAGTTATGTTGATTTTGTCTCTAATTCCCTTCCACAATCCCTCCGACAAATCTCATCTCATTCAATAGCAAAGGCTTATATACAAAGATGCACACACACATAGCACACACACAGCACACACACCCACACATCCATATACATACACATAGCGACGATATGTTCACATATCCATTTAATAGTGGCCTTTGGCCAGAAATGCAAAATAAAGAGATGATGACGTTGTTGCTGTTATTGTCAATGCTGTTATTGACGATGACACAATATGGAAATGCACACAAAAAATGA
This sequence comes from Glossina brevipalpis, assembly GCA_000671755.1. Classification (NCBI taxonomy): domain Eukaryota; kingdom Metazoa; phylum Arthropoda; class Insecta; order Diptera; family Glossinidae; genus Glossina; species Glossina brevipalpis. The sequence continues at coordinate 1,778,083 of KK351021.1, read as the reverse complement.
AAAGAACTGACTCTAGAAAACCTATTGTCAATTATGTTTCTACATTTATATGCTAATACATGTATATTCTTGTATATAAGTATGTGCGTGAAGGCCATTAAATTAAGAGAGAACATTAAAGTGCATACACATATACGCCATATGGGCATTTAAATAAGAACATATTGAAGTCGGCAAAGACGTTATCGTTCTCATTTTGATGACATTACTCAAAAATATGGTTTCTTTTGCTTTTGTTTTGTTTTAAACTCAAATGAGCGGTTTTTGTTCATATCAGAGGCAATTAGTAATTTGGCCAAAAAGAAAAGCTTCTTGAAATTAAATAACGTTAAGAATAATTTACGCGCAACTTATTTAATGTGATGATATGATACGATTGAAATAAAATATAACAAAACAAATATAGTTAAAGTTAGTGATTTCTTATACAACATTAATACTTTTTTCTACTATTAATTCATTAAAAAACAAAGGCGATGGATGATTAAAGTTAGTCGGCACTTAAATACTTTACATTATATTCGTATGTCCAGAGACCGCATTTTCAATAGGCTTTCTTAAACTAAAACACGTATGTCTGTATGCCTGTGTGTGTGTGTGTGTGTGTGTGCAATTTAAATTAAAATATTTTCAAAATTTCAAATTATAATTATAGATTAAATATCGATATACATGAATAGACATCAGACAACAACAGACAATCTTAAATCAATTCGAAAAATGATGTTGGATGAAGCGAGTGCATCGTAAGCTGGTCTAACTGTTGCATACATCCCCCGGAACCTTAACACATCTTATGCCATAAACGGTATAGTGCATAAACAAAGCCTTCTCAATGCTTAAAGCAAATAAGTACAACTACTACGGATCTTCTTACATAAAATGCATTAATAGGAAAATTTAAATTCTTTTATAACTCAAATCATCAAAAAATATGTCAAATACAATTGCAATCATGGATTTATCGTGGGTACATTCTCAATCCTACGTTGCATCTAAGCACAGAACTATTTTCAATGAACGATAATCGACGTCCACCAAATAGTGGAACAATCCCCACAAGAGAGCTGCACAATTCTCGAGGTATCAGTGTAAATATTCACTAAGTACAGTCCAGAGTATCCCTCTTGTCAAAGGCTGACCATTCAGCTACTTCCACAACCAACGCGATACTCCCCGAGGGGCTGCACCCACGATCAGAGCATTCTCCAAGCAGTGTATTGGGCAAGCAGTACTTAGAAAGAGTAATCTTTCTTTGAGCAACCTGATCCCCGCGGATATGCTGTACATTGCGGAAGTTCCTTCCTACCAGCTTATTTCTTGGATTATTATGTACGTGGTAAATAGTCGACACAGCCCATTACCAGCCATTGTCCCATATTCGATACCGCTTCTATGAATCATACACCGCCAAAAAGTAGATATATATACAATTCCTAGAGAAGATACTTTCCTTTTTCATTAGAAAATGGCCATTCTCCCAATTATTACCTCCTACAATCCTCGAGAACCTGTCGCCAAGCAACGATAGTTAACCTTAACCCTTAATTTAACAGAGCCGTAGAACGAAACTATAGACCAATATAGCCGCGTCTGCATGGCCAGCAAGATCCCAGTCATAGTCACGTTGCCTAGTGGGATCATTTCTGTAGTCATATATATTTTTATGTCAAATACAATATAAACAAGAGATTTCGTTTTAATCTTTAATTGCTATTGTCCAAAATATGTTTTGAGATTAATTAACTCTAGTTAAACAAATTCGCCAACAAACTGCACTCTAGACTGAGGCTCTATATAGGTCATCGGCGATAGAGATCTGTTTTATCGCACACAAATATATATAATAGTTTTTATTATTCTAAAGTCATATAAAAAATGAGAAAGAACAAAAAAAAAATTCAGAAAGATCGACTTTAGTACTCCACAAATTAATATACAATGCTTCCAATGCATTTTTATAATAACATTTTGATATATTTTCCAACTTTCTGTGCTGTCAAAAACCTCAAATAACATTTCAATTCCCGCGGTAAGCTTATTTTACCGATAAATATCAACAAATTCATAATTTATAACATTTTTATGTTCTTAATATTTGAGGCGTTATATTCGCGTCTGCGCATTTGTTATTTTCTGATCTGAAAATCGAACTTTGATAAGAATAGAAATTGAAAGCTTCTAACTTAATCCATATAATCTCTATTCATATGCTACAAGAGATTAAATTTGAGAATAAGAGTGTGGATGGTAATGAAATAACTAAGCAATTGGAAGACTGTTAGAAAACCGAAAACCGAAAAAATACATCGTAATTTACAACAATTATAGATTTGAAACGAATTTTGATCACTTTTTGTGCTTCATATTATAAGTGCAATTAAAGATTTCATGGTTCTATACTACACTTTTCGCACAAAACTAAAACGATTAATAAACACATGATTGTCCCTTATAAGAGATCTGTTAAGGACCTCATGGTACGTTTAGTGTTAATGTATAATTGATTTTCATGACGAATTGTTTTCAAAAAAATGTTCCTCAAAGTAGATATATATAGAACAATATTTAAAAAAAAAAAAAAAAAAAAAACTCTTTACTAAAAGTAGAGTATAGAGTATCCGGTAGATTAAAAATCCTTGCAATTTCATACATACGTCATTATTACTATATAGTAAACAGACTGTAACTGTATATAAAATTTGAGTTTCACTGAAAAAGAGCAATATCCACCATGTGAAGTAAAGTAAATAACCAGCATAATGGGGTTTGCGTTTTGACTAAATTTTCTATAAAGACCACTTAAAAGGGAACTCATTAAATTGTTGCAAAAAGTAATTAAAAGTTATCAACTCTCACCAAATTAAACCAAATGCTTAGAAATTTTTAGTCATTTCATGGCATAAAGTTCATTAAACATAAAATTCTCCTCAACTCTTTGGTCATTTTATTTCTCTCAATTTAATCCTTTCATTCACTCATTCTCGCTATCACAATTCTCTCGTTCACGTTCACGTTTACGTTCTCGTTTTCGTTCTCATTCTCATTCATTCGTTTTCGTTCTTGTTCTCGTTCTCATTCTCTCTTTCATTCTAAATGCTTACCGTTCATTATTTTGCAATTCAACAGCATCATGCAGGCAAACCAATCTATTATTAAATTTCGATTTCGTAGCCAGGAAAATGAAATGTTTATTAGATGGATAAAGTTAGCTAAACTGGCCACTCATTGTGTGTACACACCGTACCACCACCCAAAGCAGAACCTAATTAATTGCCAACAAATGTAATTATATATATATATATATATATATATATATATGGAGACCAAGCCATACATACAATATATCTGTGAAAGTTCACTGTAGTTAGTGTACATAAAGATTATGTTGTAACTGTTTGCTTGAATTTACATTTAAGATGCTTAGTTGGAAAGAGGCAATAATGTGGTTTGTCTAGTGTCCCGTGTGCAATCAACACAATACATTTATATATATATATATATATATATATGTATATATTTATATACCGCATACAACATTTCCTTAGCAACGTTAAGATGAACAATTATTTGCGTAACTATTGTTTGAAATATTCTCTATAAACATGTTTATAGTAGTTCCATATAGACCTGCGGTAATATCGTGCTGTCGCCGAATGTACAATAGACCACAATTATGTAGATATTGAAACCACAAATTTTGTCAACTATACATACCAATGGATTGCCACTGGTTGTTAAGGAGCAGCGAGCGGACAAATAAGATGAATGATGCTTCAATGAAACTAACTGACTGACTGATTGACTGACTGACTGACTGACTAACTGAGTGACTATCAAGGAGAGAAAAAGGGAAGCTGATAATGAAACCTAACAAGAAGCTTTCATTTACTTTTACTTGATATTATGGTTGCTTTAGAGGACTCCGTCAAAGTAAAATTTAATCACAATCGAAATGTAATAGAAGAATTACAAAAAAAAAAAAAAAAAGAAAGAAAAAAAAGAAATCATTTAAACGATACTATGGTAGCGAAAATGTTGATGGTAGAAGACAATATAAACGTAATGTAGACTGAGGCTTAACAAAAAAAAAAAAAAAAGACTTGATGCTTTCATAGGCTTTCTACTCACCTGGGTTTTTAGTATAACATTACACTCTGCCTGCCTGTCTGTCTGTTTTCTCTTTGTTTGAACATTTTAGTTCTTTTTTTTTTTTTTGCTTTTTCGGAAGGATTACAGTCCTGCGGCTATTTACTGTTTTCTCTGTTTGTCGGTTTGTGTATGTTGCTTCCATTGTTTTAAGCTAAATTAAAACATGCGCGCCCCGTCATTGTTATGTTGTTGGTGACCGTCAGCCAAAGTTTATATAGTATTGTCCTTATTATTATCGCTATTCTTGCCATTGTTGTTGTTATTATTATTGTTATTATTCTTTAATGCAACGACTTCCATACGCAGTATTGTTGTCATTTATTGTGTGGCCACATCAACGACAATACCATAAGCTATGATTATGTAAACGCCCTGTGAACAATATTACGAAAATTTATTAATATCAACCTTTTTTATGTCGTTACGCTTGACGTTATTGTTGTATATTATAAAAAAAACAAAAAAGAAAAAAAAATATAAAAACACAATAAAAAATTGAAATGTTAATAATAAATACACAAGCGCATGCATTTTATCTATAACAAGAACAATAACAAGAACAACAACAACAACAATAAAAGACGAAATGTATTTTAATGAAAATTACTACACCAGGTAAGAAAGAAAATATCCACCTTAAGGTGAATTTGTAATATTCACCAAATAAGATTTTTGATATATTGGGGTAATGGACTGAATAAGAGTCATTTTAAGTAAAAAAAAAAAATTCACACACAAATCTATGATATACGAGTATATTTAACAATAATTTTCAAATCGATTCGTATGCTAGAGAGATTCGTAACGTAATTCCTTTGCAAGTCATCACGAGACCTTAATTCATTTTATTATTAACGCCATTTCGACAAATAACAAGTGTTAAGCTTTTTAATAATATAAGATGTTATTTTTGTTTTTTTTTTTTTTTTGAAAAAAATCTCTATTTAGCTAGAACTACCGGCAATACACATCGATCCAAAGATTTACCCAATTTTTTTCATAACTTTCAAGTAAAAACATTTTTTGTGCAGTTCAAAATAGTTCTTTGCTTCGTAGTCGATTTTTCTTATTCAACCGATCAAATAATGTTTAATGATTTGAACGTATTATCTACGTTCTACGTATTCTATACGTATACTCTCCAAGGTATTCAACAAAGATTATAGGATATTTGCATTTCAAAGGAAGTCCCACCGATATATAATCTTTCCCAACAATGTTTCTGTATTTGTTCCCTTCCGGCCAAAAACCATTAGTTTGTTTCTTCAGATGATGTCAAGCTACTACAATGGTTTCATCCTTAGCTACGTAGCTACGTCAAAGAACTCAAAATAATCGACCTTAATCTCGCCAAATTCCTTATCATTGCCGTTCCTGTCTATATATATAGAAGACTTCCTCCGAGTGATTGATGAAATATGAAAGCATGGTAAGCGATTGCCAATAAAATCAGTAAACAATAACAGTTCACTTATAATTCTTCAAAGGAGTTTCGAATATGGGAGCACCAAAGATAATTAATTCATTTAGATTATATCGATTGATGTCCTTAAATATTCTTATTTTTGTTGTAAACGGGGCGTAGTAGCAAGCACTGCTGAAGATGACAGTGATATGAGACTATAATATAAATAATTACTTAAATAGCTTTACATTAACTGTTCCCGGCAAATCTATTGCTGGTCGTTTTGTATAAAATTTATTTCATAAATTTTTATTTATTTCATAATTTTTGTTTTTTTTTTTTTTTGTTTAATTTTTAATTTTAATTTCATTAAATATCAGTTAGGCAAAAAGTCTAAATTTATTAAATATTTATTTATATATTTATTTTATTTATGGTCTCTCATGCAAATTAAGAGGGAGAAAGAGAGAGAGAGAGAGAGAGAGAGGAAACTGTTAATAAATCTCTATTTGTAGTAAAATTTTCATTTATACTGTATAAGTACTCTTTGAAAATGATACAAAATAATAAATTAAGCTTTTATAAGTTTTTTTTTTTGTATACAATTTCGAAGCGTACCTTGAACACTTGTCAAATCAAGCGAAATATTTGATAGTCAAAAACAAAAAAAAAAATGAAAAATGAAAAATTATTGATCAAAATGTATATCCATATTTATATACTTATTCCAATCACAGGTACTTCAAAGTGGTATACATTGATTTTTATTAGTAATTAACACACACACTCTCTCTCTCTCTCAAGCTTCACATATAATATTTGCAACGTACAGCACTTGAAGTAGTACGATTTAATGGCATACAAACATGAATGAAATATAGATAAAGGTTCACATTTAATCGCGTTGGATTTAACTGCCTTTATTTTATAATTTCATCTATCTTAGGATAGGACTTCGATCACATTCCTTTCTTTCATTTCATATTTATTCAAATCTACATTTTGGTTCCTGTTTCTACAAAAACGAGTATTTTCAAATTGAATGTTAGATTTTAAATTGATTTAAAAAAAAACAAAAAATATATTTTCGTTGATCTTTCATTTGTTTGTAGATTTCTTTCTTTGTGATAATGTGATGTTCTTTTCTTCCTCTATCCTCCCCTTCCCCAAAATCTAGCCATTTACTCTTTTCTATTAATCGAACATATGCGATCGGGATCTTTTAAGTATTTGCGAAATAAGTTTTTTTTTTCAAACACGATTCAGAATCATTTTAAGTTTTTGCGAAATAAGTTTTTTTTTCAAACACGATTCAGAATCATTTTCTGAATTAATTGATTTATTTCCAACTGACAACATCTGTATCTAATATCTAACTTTTGTTAAAGGAATTTTGTGTGAAATTTGGTACATCGCCATGTTTTGGGTTAAAAGACGAACTCTTTATTGAAATGGATTTAAATTCGATCATTTTTATAATCGGCCCTCATATAATGGTCATATTTATAAAAAATGGTTACGAAATTGTGTACAATATTTCATCGTCGATTTTATTTAACTGTAGCATGTGTGTTATAACTTTTTTATCTAGCGAAACATCTCAAACGTTGTTTGCTACCGTATATGCAAAAAATTAGAAAAGTAAACGAATTTTTAAATTTACAAAAAAAAAAAAAAACAAAACATTTTTCAAAACATTTGAAAAATTATGAACCTCTACAAAATGAGGTTCGCAATGCAATTAACGAAATCTATTAAAGAGTTGTCAAGGTACAGCTACAAGCTACAGCACGGACCAGTACTTTTTATCACGTCGTTAGAAGAACACGATATACACGACGTACTTATGTATATGTTTTGTCAAATCTTTTGTAAAATTGACTAAAATAGTTTGTAGGACACTTTATTTATCCCGTACCCATTCCATTGACTAGGATAACTAATTTCATTTCAAATGATGATCATTCACATTCGAAGACAAAGTCAAATCAGCTAAAATAATATAAATCGTGATCTTCTATAAGGATATTTGAGAGATGGATAGTGGCAAGAGTTACAATACAGTCCAAATGAAATAATAAATTTGATAAACTTTTGTCCCACAATGGTGGATATAAAAGTTTGTTATAACGTACGCAACAGAAACGTTTTCAAAGAGAAAAAAAAAAGAAGAAAATTATTATAAATCTTCTAAACTTCTCTATTAATGCAAACTAGAATGAATTAAGGATTTGCAACGAATGCATTTTGAATGAATTTTTATTAAATGATTTTTCGTTTTCTTTTAATCAAATTTTGACATTTTGACACACACACACACACACACACACACATCGAATCATTTCAAAAATACAATTAAAAACATTTAAGTTTATAATGAAATATTAAATCTATAAATTATCTTTAATTGACCACTTATTTGTTCGTATGTCTGTCTGTCTGCTTGTATGTCTGTATAAATATCTTCTCCGTTAACGAAAATTATACTCTTGCTCTAGCATTCGAGTAATATTTTATCATTAAGTCTCAGGACACTTTATTTCCTAAAAAAAGAAAAAAAAAATAGAGAAGAGAAAGAATGAAAAGTAATGTAAAACAAAATCTCATAAAAATTTTGCAAAAAGGCAAAAAAAAAAAAGAAGAAAACCTCAAATCCTGACTATAAATCCTCCACAAATGTTGAGCAGCTTTTACACTCTAAGTAACATGGTGCGAATTTTTCTCTGCACAATATATACAAACGCATACAAATTTTTCTTCCTTTAGAAACCAAACGAAACCAGAGTCCACGATATCTACCTCCCGGCCGATGTCGTTCTCTCCCTCTCTTCTTTAATAACTTACTACCACCTAAAATCAACTGCACCGAATTTGTTTTTGTTGTTGCTGTTGTTACTGTTGTTGTCTGCACTGTTATGCTTTTGCCGTTGAATGCGTAGAGAGTTGGTTAAGTCACTACATAGTTGTTACTGCTTGATGTCGTTGCTTGCCGTTATTATTGTTGGTGTTGTTTTTGTTGTTGTTGTTGTTGTTGCTGTTATTGCACGGTTGGTTGGTTTAACAAACGATGGTTAAATAAATATTTAACATTCATTTGCATAAGTTAAATAAATTCTTTAGCAATTGCAATTGTTCGCAAAGTGCTTTAAAAAAATTAACAAAAAAAAAAAAACAAAAAAAACAAAAAAAAATGAAAAAAGAAAATGAAAGAGAAAAATGGAAAAGGGAACAAAAACTGTTGGGGACCAACTGATAACACAAATTGAGGCGCGATTTTCTAAGTAGTTTAACATTAACAGAAATATAAAACAGTAATTGCTTAAAAGCGTTTGGTAGGTACGCTACCCGCATGTACACATTTCCTTTCATTATGTAACAATGAAACCATTAGCTGTACTTGGCGACTTGGCAAGTGAATAAATTCCATGATAGAAAATTTTCTCGCAAACTCGGGAACAATTTTTTGAGGTGAAACATCTGTCCAGTTCTATGTGCTCTACTCCGGTGCCGGTGGTCGTGAAGAATTACTGTAGATAAAAGGAAAAGAAAAAATTCAATAGTATTTGTGTATATACAATTTGATAGAGAAAATATCCGGAATGATAAGAAAAATCACTGCAGGTGGGTTGTTCCAAAGATGAGCTATGCGAAGATGAGCTTAACGAACATGGCTTCTCAGTAGTGCCTCGTGCGGTACGTGTGACACTTCAGGATGAGTAGATGGTACCGCTAAGAAAGACTTGACACGGTGGACGGAGCACTTTTGTATCACACTTATAACACCAATGAGCAAAACGAATGGAGGGTGTTGCACACTTTCTCGTTACCCGCGAGTATCTAAGCTCTTGCTTTAAAATGAAGTCTAGTTATTTTGTCTACTTTATGCTATGATTTCGTTTCTTTTCTTTTCGCTTTTTTTCTTCATAGAATTACTTTTCATTTCTGCTTTCCACTTGACATTCTTTCCATATTTACACATATATTCATTTATATATTCTCTATCATTACAAAATACAAAGCATAGAGGTTTTGCCCTACCGGTTTTTTAAAAGGATAGCACTACTTTGTCTGTGAACATTTTTGACAGTGTTATTTCTCTTTGCGAAGGTATTATCTTTGAGCTTTACGCAAAACTATAAATCTTTTTGCTCAAGGGTGAATAGCATAGAAATAAAGCATTTAAAATTTATGAACAGACAAGGCCGCATCTTCCATTCCGACAATCTTTAATGACTCGACAAAAATTGAATTTAAATGCATAGCTTTGATGCATGATTGCATAGCCGGAACATCGCTTCGTCCAACTACTGATTTCTTTCACTCCCCGCAGAAGCTTTTTTATAGATGGAGACTTCGAAAGAGGCCTTGTGTCAGATTTCTGTTTACCAGTAATTCCATATTGGTTTTGCCAGAAAAATAACAAAATGTTGTCGATCAAAAATGGCACACAGCTGGTTCAATAAATTTCATTTTTAAATTTAAAAAAAAATATGTTTGAATTTTGTTGTCTCAGGAATATACAATTAAAAGTCTATAATAAGTACGAGATTGTCAGCTCATATAATTATTATATTTTAAAATATCTTTCTCTTTATCTGTTTGAAGATTTCTATAATTATGAATGAATGTGGGACATTATTCTACTATATTTTAAGTTAATTTGTATAGAAATGATTTAGATGCATTTAATTTAAAGATTAAAATAATCTCCAAAAATAAGATTAAAATTTTTAAAATACTTTTCTTAACGTACAAATAATTATCAAAAGAGATAAAAGGTATCGAAAATTCGTTCACAATTATTCATTCATTCATTTTAATTAATTATTTTCTTCACATTTTTACCTTAATTTTTTTTTCTTTTTTTGTTATTTGTTTAAATCACGAAAATCTCACACGTATTGTTTACTTGGATTTTGCCCACAAAGATGATTAGGTGATGAATTATGCGAGCTTATGTAAAGGCATACATATATCAGTATATTTGCGTTAAATCACCCATAAAATATGCTACAGTTGCCAGTTTATTTACCAGCATAAGAACGCAAACAAACCTGTGTTCATAACCCAGCAAACATTATCGAACAAAAACGAAGATTAAAAACAATGTTATTAAAACAAGCCACTTAAAAAGTATCTATTTAAAAAATCGTTTTAGCAGGCAAATATTGGGGTGCGTTCCCAACAGCTTAGCTACAACTTTATATTTGAAATTTACCAGAATTCTTGGTACGTAAGATAACGCGTCTCTGAATATAAGTAAAGCTTCTCAAAAACTACGTTACATTTCACTATTTTATTACGATAAAGGTACACTAATCGAGAGAATAGATAAGAAATGTTTTCTAAAATAAAAGCAGAAGCCAATAGTTGGCTTGGTCATCTTTACCAAAATCTACAATAATATCCAAAAAGGTCTTGCTGTGTGTTTGGTTTCGAACGAAAGGATAGTGTGTATTACATACTGCTAACGATAAACAAATACATTGAGAGAAAGAGAGAGAGAAAGACAGAAAGAGAGACAGAGAGAGATAGAGACAGAGAGAGAGAGAGGAGCAAAACTTCTGTTCCACAAAAACGGAGAAATTCATAATTACCTTGAGATGTATTTTAGAACTTCTAACCCCTCAGACGATTATATATGAAAAAAAAGTAAGCTTCTCCATAGTATCACTAATATGCTATAGATTGCAAGATGAATTTTTTTTAGTTATTATAGGCTTGATCACATAAATTTGTAAACTTGACCTTTGACCATTAATTGAATATAGTATTTCGATTTTTTATATTCATTTTTACAATCGTTAACGTTTTTTTAATGTGAAATTTCTAAAAAGATCGGGGCAGATGAGCATAACAAGTTGCTACTCACAATTAATTAATTTAAAATTTTCTTATTAGAACAAAATAACATTTAAAAAAAATTGCTCAAGTAAATATCATATCAGATATATATTATACTTCTTTTATTCGGAACATGGATTATTTACTGGTAGAGAGTAAGAATAATTTTTGTAAATTGTTCACTTGGTTCAACTAAAAAAGTATAAGATGTAGTGTTATTTTTGTTTTTTTTTTTTTTCACCCTGAAACTAAACTGAAAATATATAAACGAATCTTTAGAAAGTTTCACTAAGATATAAATCAATGTCGGTGAAGAGAAGACATTTTTTAACGTTTAAATGGAAAAAACAAACACAAGCGTAAGGAAAACAAACAAACATCGCATCGTCATGTCAAGTCATGTCTTTCGCTTAAATAGAAACTTAGCTTGATTTGTTCATGTCGTTAATTTTTTTTTTTTTTTTTTTTTTTTTTTTTAAGATGTCACGACAATAATCCTTTGCGGGTTTCCATTGCTTTGCTTTGGCTGCAGGAAACCAGGAACGTGACAAACAAGATCTTATTTTTTGCTAGTTTTGTAATTAAATATTTTATCAAATATTGATTTTTTTCAAAACAATTTAATAACAATTGCATTAACATTTTTTTACAGTTACAGGCATTCACTTTCAGTTTTTGTTGGCCTTTTTTCTTTAAAAAAAAAAAACAATTTTCGTTATAACATTTTTTCTTGTTTTTCTTATCATGACTAAGCCGCCTGCATACGAGTCCGTATCTGTATATATGTATATATATACGTATATATATATATATATATATGTATATGCAGACCTACACATGCTTATTTGTATAAGTAACTAAGTGTAAGTGTTTAGGTGATTGTATCTATAAAATAAATTGCGGTAACAACATTATTTTGTTGTTCATGTTGTACATTGTTGACGTTAAAATCATTGTGTGGGGGTTGTTAGCATACCTCTTTCTCTCTCTTTTTTCGTCGTTCTATCTACCTTATCTACTTAATAATGAATAAACTTAACAACCAGACAAACAGACAGACACTCTAAGCGATTTATGTTAACTGCATAATCTATGCAACATTTTTATTCAAAAAAAAAAAAAAAACAAAAAATAAAACAAAAACAAAAAAAGTTTGTTTTTTGTTAGTTGTTAGCTTTTTATTACCATTACAAACGTTACTATACGTAGTTGACTGTTGGTTCATTGGTTGGAGTTTTTGGTGTCAAACATTTCATTTATACTAAACAATTTGGTCTGGTTTATAATTCAGCGCTGGTGAGTAGTAGTTGCTTTTACTTAACTTGCTGTCAACTAACACGTTTTTATTTATTCAATTTTTTTTTCAATTTCTATCTTTTTATTTTTCTTTATTTTTTGTTTTTATTTTTTTGTATAAAAATCATAATTTTGCTATGGTTAGATTTGTTACGAGTTTTGTACTCCCTTTCAAATAAACAAAGGAAAATCGAATATCAATATGTATATTAAAATAATACATATATATATATACACATATATATGCATACATACACACGCACACATATATATATATATATATATTGGCAGGAGTGTGTGTGTGTTTGTGTGTATCACAGTCCAATCACACAAATCTATACAAAAGTTTACATATTTTTGTTACCACAAAAAATAAAATTTTTTTTTTTTTTTTTTTTATTAATTAACAAATCCGTTGTGTATGACTTGAATAAGGTTAACTACAATTTCTTGTTTTTTTTCCTTTGTTTAACTGTTTTGTACAATTGTGGTGTTTAAAGGTTACAAAATTATAAGCGACAATATGTCCAAGATATAACATATATACGTTTACGAACCTTTCTCCATCAACGTTCAAACGAATGAAGACCGACATCGCTGTGTTTTCCTTTAACAGTATTTTTTCTAAATAAATGACTAACGGAAGTAATATCTTCAAAATATGTTTCTTTTTGGACTACTTCAAGTCATTTAACGTCCCCTTTTAAGTAAAATGTCAAAGGGTATTAGTGGACTTCCATTCATTGGTATCATGCGTCTGTTCACTTCAAGCGTACAAATTGAGGTAACAGAGGTCAACAGCTTTAAACAATTCAAAAATTACGATTTAGAAAACAGTGTTTAATACACAATTACCGATACATGCTTGATACGATAATATCTCTATCCGTAATCTAATTGTACATTTCTCTACAATCACGTTCTTCTTTGGAAATTTATAAAAAGCATTGAATGTCAACTGGTAATTATGAGACCAATTTACGTAAGAGTTCGTATAAATGTTTTATAGAAAAGTTCATTTAAAGGTTTAAAATATTGATGCCTTGATCTTAAGATATATTACAAGAGACAAAATTTCAAATTCGATACGAGAGCAGAGCTTTTAGTTTTGTAGTAAAATTGTACCTTTATTATCAGAAAATGTTAGGAGTTACTTTATTGAAAGTAATGACCAACGTGTTAGCTATCAATTCTTTCATATTTTATTCAGAAAATGAGTTATGCACGAAACTTGGAATAAGTCTTTCTACGTTATTCGCAAAAATAGACAGAATATCATAACAAATATGGAAGCCTTTCTCGAACACACAATAAAGCATCGATTACAGCCATTTTTAATTATAATATTTGCTCCAGCTAAGTGCTGAACTAGTTTTGACAGGTGGGCTCGAATAGCATCTTACTGAAAACACACGATACATGACTTTTCCATATGGCTTCGGTTTCTCATCTCAATTGCATCAACTGTTATTAGCGATGTTGCCTGTTGGTTGTTTCATTTAGTTAGAAAAAGTCACATTACATCAAAACGGCGCTACCATGGATTTTCAGTTTTATCGCCAATGTTAATGATTCACTTAGTCCGCATCATGATTATTTGAGCTTTGGATACCGTAAGGCATCCATTGTTCATCACTTGTAAGGATTTGTCAGTGTTATTCTTTGAATTAAAGAGTAAAAGTAAAGTTGAAAATCTACTAGAAAACATATACGTGTTGTGTGGACTTTAGAGGGATAACTTGCACTATTAGGGAAAATTTTAAAATAGTACATTCAAACGCAGAAGCAATCTACAATGCTACTTACCCTCTCTCTCCCACTCTCACTCTCAGTCTCTCCCTCTAACTCTGACTCTCTCTCCCTCTCCTCCTCTCCCTCTCTCTCCTCCCCTCCCTTCCCTCCCTCTCCTCCTCTCCCTCTCTCTCTCTCTCTCTTTCTCTCTCCCTCTCCCGGTCTCCCTCTCTCCCCCTCTCCCGATCTGCACCACTTCTGCTCTCCCGCTACCCCCCTTTCTCTCACTCTCTCCCCCCCTCTCTCTCTCTCTCTCTCTTGGAGTCCCAATATTACAACGGAACAAAAGTAATAACAGCTTAAAACCAAGAAATAGACAAAGATTTAAGGATTCCATTAAGTGCCTAATCGTATGTTACATATTATGCAATTAATATCTAATTATATTATCAATTTTCCTTAGACGTTATTCGGTCTAAAGGAAAGATACGCTATAGAAAAAAGTTACGATATACTTGAAACGGATCTTCATTAGTTTTTACCTCCTGAAACAAATATATAAAAATCCAGCAATCGTTTTTTCAATTAGAACCATATTTCTGAGTCCATGAAAAATAATTTGAGCAATGTATTCTATTACGGTAGATATGTAATAAAATATTTTCCTCGAGATTGCTTTAAATTCTCAGCCAATATGGGTGAATGGTGGACGCTTCTCGATAATAATCGAGAATGCTTTCGAACCAACATAAATACTACAATTTTTGTTTTTTTTTTGCTTTATCCACTACATGCCTTGGAAATATCCTCATAATGATTGGGTAAATAAAAAAAAAAAAACTTATCCTTAATTAAATAATAAAATATTCTTAAATTGTAAGGAACGTATATAGTTATGACGTTGAAAGTATTTCTTTTAAATTTTGAAATTTTGAATAAGATACAGTCACAAACTAAAACGGTTTCGGTTGAAGTATTTTCCTAAAAAGAGTAAAAAGTATACATACAAATGGTAACCGCAAATTTTTCAGACGAACTCATTTGTCAAGTTAACATGTGTTTGTGGTGGCGAAAAACAAACAGCTACAAGTGTAGTTTATTTTATGGGTGACTTAATAATACGAGCACTGCAATGTACGATGATATTCGCCCGCAATCATATATTTCATTACCTAATCTCGTTTAAGGATAGCGAGCGAATAATCAAAAAATATTTTCAAATTGTTGTAGTATTAAAAGTGTGAAGCTCGTGCAATAATAAAGAAGCATATTCACAGTTTTATTCATATTAAAAAGAAGAAGAAGAAGCAGAAGAGAAGGAGAAGAAGAAGAGGAGGAGGAGAAGAATAATCAACCAGAATCACAATCTTTGAAATTTCGAAATGTAATTATTTTGTTATGATGTGTTCTTTAATTTAATTCTCAATACGTATAAGGTTTCTTGGGTGGCATGCTTTGGCGTAGTATGACATTGAACTTTGCACTGAATCTACAGAGAAGCTCAAATGAATTTTCAACGATATAAGTTAAAGTTTACATGAGACGCAATCTCAGTTACCATCTTTGTTCATCTTCGCATATGAGCCATGTAGTGAATTATAATGCTTGTGTTGGAACTTTTCTTTTTTACTTATAACTACTATTTGTTGTAACACCCACACTTATTATATTTCAATTGTTTATAACATTAATTGCACATTCATTAATATATCAAATTATCTG
This sequence comes from Glossina brevipalpis, assembly GCA_000671755.1. Lineage (NCBI taxonomy): Eukaryota > Metazoa > Arthropoda > Insecta > Diptera > Glossinidae > Glossina > Glossina brevipalpis. The sequence continues at coordinate 1,761,933 of KK351021.1, read as the reverse complement.
CTGTAAAGTTGTCTCTTAATAACAAAACTTATAATATATGTTTAGGAGGTATTTCGCATGCAAATAAAGCGAATAAAAGTTAAAAAATTTTTTTTTTTTTTTAACTTTTCTTTAAACAACAACGAAATATTTGTCAAATTTGTAAAAATTTTGCAAAACCCGGAAGAAACCAAAGGAAATCCTATAAAATATGATATTTTAAATCGTTCTAATCGATCAGTCCGTTTATTTTAGTATCTGTGTGGTAAACATTTTCTCTCTCGTAAAAATTAAGATATAGACTTCACGTTTTTGCAAATTAGTTAATGATAGGTGAACAAACCATATAAAATGAGAATTTAGTAATAGATGTTTGCTTTAATTTTAGTCACTTTTTCATTTGAAAGAATGAACGGTTTTTTTTTTTTTTGAGAAAAATTGGGACAACATATATTAATGAAAATATTCTCCATTATTTTCCACAACTTTTTTCCATCTTTCTTGCAACATGGCGATACCGTGTCGGAAGAATCCCATCACCTTTTAAGGCTGTCCATGAATCGAACCTTTTTTGCACCCATTTTCTTCAACTTTAAGCTAAGCTCAATTGATCTGAACAAGCGGTAATCAGAAGGCGCTATGTCTGATGAGTACGCTGAATGGGGTAGAATTTCTCATTCAGTGTATTCGTGAGAACTCTTGCAACATCTGGCTGAATGTTGTTACGCAATAATACATCGTTCAATTTGTTCAATTGACGTCGGTAGCCATCTGCAGTAACAGTTGCGTTTGGTTTTAACAGTTCGTAATGCACCGTATATTATCTGAACTCACCAACCAATACAATTTTGAGTATTTTATGTTTGGCGTCTGTAGACACTGAATATCTCAATCATATCAAATTAAAAACTATTCTTTTAAGTAGAGAAAGGAAGTTCAAAAATCATCGAATTTAACCATTATCTACCCTGGTATTTCCTATGGATTTTTCATTTTTACAAGTGATAGTTACTGACCAAAATTAGCACATCCATATATAAAAATGCAAAAATCGGTCGCGCGTACCCATTAATGTACGATACGGATTTTTCATTTTTTTCGATTTTTTTTTTTTTTGTCAAATGGAGAGTTAGTGTCTATAAAAGATTCCATTACAGGGGAATATAATTTTTTAATTTTTCTATAATTAATAATTAAAGCTGAATTTCTGGTTTTCTAAATATATGCATTTCACACAAAGTAGATTTTAAGATGAGAACAAAAAAAAAATTTTAATCCGATTATTATAATGCATTAATTATACAGAATTTATAAAATTTCCATTTTTTTTTTTTTTTTTTTTTTTTTTTTTTTTTTTTTTTTTTTTATTATTGATTTACGTAAAATATATACAAAAAAGATTTTATTAATAGGAAAACATATGAACAAACACAATCTGTAAACAATCACTACATGACTGTGATGAAAGGCAATTGTTGTTATTAATACTTATAAACATTGTTGGTGTTATTTTTATATCCACCACCACCATAGTTAGGTGATGTATATTCATTTTATAAAAACGTTTGCAACGCACACTAGAAATCTATAGAAATGTGAAACTCCGAATCAATCTAATAAATGTCCGCGTATCCTTTTATCCATTTGTTGTTTGTAATTCTTTTATTTAGAAAAATTAAAATATTGACTTCAAATTTAGCGGAAACATTGAAAATTCTCGCATACAGAGTCAAATCGATCAAATCACAACCGACAATAGAATATAAATTGAGAACACCAAAAACACCTTCAAACAACACTTGGAGTTTTTTCTTCTTTATCCAAAAACTACAACGCATGCAAATATATTTTGATAGTGATTTTAAAGTCCCTGCACAAAAATGGAAAAAATCTACCACTCTTGCTCGAGGTAACAGAATATCGAATTTTAATTTTTTTATTAATTTATTTATTTACTATTATTATTATTATTATTTTTAATGAAAAGCGTAAAGGGTATAAAAGATGCGGCCGCAGCCGAATATGATTTTCATATTTGTTATTGTTGTTAATGCTTGAGGCAATTTAAACATTTAAATATAATTGCACTCGATGAAATGATATAACAAGAGACGCTTTTAAACTCATTTGTAATATTCTACTTGTGAACGAATGTTTTTAAAAACAAACAATTAAATTTTAAAAATATATTTTTTTCTACTTAGACAGTACAGTAAGCTTTTAAGATAGTTAGAAATCTCTTGTAAAACTGTCAGCTATATTAATACATTACATGCATACATTACGTTGCTTCTCTAACGCAAATCAAAAGAAGCAATGGAAAAAGACGGGTTTAACATAATACCAACGAAAATCGAGAAAAGCTCATGGAAAAACAACGAGAAAAAGATACAGAACAGTTAACCTTATTAAACGTAATTAACTAGAAAACAAAAACTAACAGTTAAATTTAAGCATTAATTAGAGTAAAATTAAATGTTGGAATATAGGTTTGCTATTAACTGAATGTTAAATTTATCTTTTTATATTTTTATTTAGACAGACACATAGCTTTATTCTGTAAACAGATGATCGTTTTTTCTTCTAAAGTAATATTATTCTGGGATGGGATTACGAGACATTTCATAAACGTGAGTTAAACAAGTTATGTTAAGTATTGGTTAGAGTACAACTAAATGTCATGAAATAGGTTTGCTGTTAACTAATAGTTAAATTTATCTAACAATCGATTCAATTTTAATTGAAGACGGCCTTTTAGCTTTACTCTTTAAACAGATAATCGTTCTTCCTTCTAAAATAATGTTATTTTAAGATCGAACTATAAGATATTTCGTAAACTTTTATTTTAAAAGTACCGAAGAACTACATGTAAAAGAAAAATTATGTAAATGAAATTATTTTTTATTTTTCGAAATAGTTTTCCAAAGAATTATAATATTTATCATTTACATTAAATGAATAAAAATTCAAATATTTTATGTAGACGTCTGGATGGAATAAAAAACGTTTGTACTATTTACATATTTGTTATTTGTTTTAAAATCTGCCAATTTGTGGAAAGTATTCTTCTGAACACAATTGATTTGCATTGCTTTGGAGGAAAAAAAACCGTTAAACTAAAATTTAATGAGAATAGCATATAACTCAGAATATTAAATTGGAAAACTGGAAACTTAGATTTATGCGTTGAGTAAGTTTCGAAGGGACATATTCTTCTATTCAGTTCCAAGAACATCATGCTTTATTCATTACTTTTGTTTTTTTTTTTTTTTGACTGAAAAATCATGACTTTAATAATTATTACGCCCATTGATCTCGTTTTAGTTTGAAATAAATCATAATACATTATAGTTAATTGGCATAATTGACAAATATGGGTAGCGATGTATTCGATTTATCATTAATATTAAGGGTTCACCTAGGCTGCGTTAAGCTATAATCATACTTTCTGCAAATGACATTTTTTCGGCAAAGAACTTGGACATATTGAAAGCCTGCAAAAACTACATTTTAGTAAAGGAACCTAAAGCCTAAAGAGACAAAGAGGGCGAAGTTTTTATTCAGCTTCCTATAGTACTTGTTATTTCTATCGCTTTTGGAAAACACGAACGCGAACTTATTCAACGTCCCCATATTTATTTATAATTTATTAAGATCATGTCACTTATTCTAAAAACTCGTAAACAAACCTAAGTAAAGATTACAATGCATACATAATGTTGAATAAAGCAAAATACCCCGCGTTTATGAAAAATATATTTTTAATACATAACTTGATATTTTTATGTGTATGGTTTTGAGATATGAATAAAAAAAAATACTTCAACTTCGATGGGTTCATTAAATTTATTAATGAAAAATTTATTAAAAACAAAAATAGTGCCCACAATGTCCGATATATTAGATGCTATAAATGAGACAGTCAGAAGAGCCGGTGCATCATTTTTATGAATATTCATGCATTTATTGGTTTTTCTAAAAGGATGAACAATATTTATATTATAGAACAAGTTTAGAAATTTCGCCAATTAAGAAATTAATTTTTCTAGCCATATAAACTAGAAATATCGAATTAAATAGACACAACGAAGCTTACCGCTACATTTGACAAAGAAGATCGATTACGTAATGAAACTGGAATTCTTCAATTGTCTTTGAAAATTTCTTTACGTATATTCGTTTGCGTACAACTCATCAAAGAAATTCATTGCTTTTTTTTTAAATTTCCTGAGAAGTTCGTTTATATACATAAATGTCTGTTACATGCGTATATATGTTTGAAGATATTTATAAAAATATATTTCTTTAATATTTTCAAATTAATATAATAAAAGAGCTTTAAAAAATACAATTCAGTATTCTTATTATACGCAGCTGGTGTCCTTTTAATTTTTTTTTTTCTTTTTTTTTTTTTTTTTTTTTTTGTTTTAATAAAAATATGTCATAAAAAGGCAAACATATTGTTTCAACTCATAAATGACAAGTTGTCAGGATGTATATGAGAGATAGAATTTAAGAGAGAAAGAGAAAGGAAGAGAAATTGAGAAAAAGTAGATAAAAAAAAAACCTTTCAAATTAATTGGTTTTATTACGCAATACGTGATCAACATAACACAACAACATAAAATACAATATAAGAGAAAAAAAAAAGGTATACGAACACACACCAAACAATGCAAAAAAAATGTAGCGAAAAAAAGAAACGAGCTTATCGTTCTACATAACAGAGCAGAATTTCCATAGCAATACGCATGCATATAACTGGCTGATTTCAATTAGTTCTTTTTTTTTTCATTGCAGCCTTTATTTGTTCACATAATATGCTGCCGCATATTATGGTCATGTCCTACTCTTTCTCTTTCTTCACATACATACATACATATATATATATATATAGTTTTTTCCAACTATTTTAGTAATTTTTCAGTGCAACTTAGCGGAAAATTTGCCTGACTTTATGTTTTACATTTTTCTGCATATTTTTTCCTCTTAGCTTTATAATGCAGCATAATTTTTTTTATGTTTTAAACACTTTTTTAGTAGAACACTTAAAAGTATGTTTTAAAATTTTTTTTTCTTTTTCTTTTTCTTTTCTATTTTTTTTTTTTTGAACCCATATGATATAATTTATGATCATTTTCTATAGTATTGTTTTAGTTGTTGGATTTTTCATAAATTTTAAAGCATAGTTTTCGGGGGCCTTTCCTACTCCTACTTTATTGTGGATGATTTTCAGTTTTTCTCTTTTTTTTTTTTATTATAAATTATAAATAACAATTTCTTTTGTTTTTTTTTTTTGTTCTTTTTTTTTTGTTTCAGTTTCTGCCACAAAGCATTTTATTTATATTAGTGGATGTGCCGGTACGGTCTGTTTGCATCCCATAATTCTCATTATATTTCTTTATTTTCTATTTTAACTTCAGATTGTTAAACAAGTTTTCAGCAAATTTCTTAATTAAGCAAATTCATTTTTAAATGTAGAGAAGCCAGGATGGAAATGTGGAAGGAAATATTTCAAATAATTTAACTATATATGAAAACTTTTTGTTCATTCACATATATGCATTCAGTTGCATATGTTCGAGAGAATAAATTGGTATTTTGAGGTTTATACTGAGTAAAATAACGTTTTCAAAATAATTAACAAATAAAACAATCAAGAAAGCTCAACAAAAGTCTGAATAAAGTAACAGATGTACACTCTCTCAACTTTAGTGAGCAAAGTTTTCTTAGAAAATTAATTATACTGGTTATGTCCATTGTCGGAAAAGGGATGAATCATTTGTAATACGTTCAGTCTTTATAAAGAAGAAGGAAATCAGAAATGTATATTTAGAATATAGTAACATAACTTGTTTTAAACAGAGCATAATATCGTTAAGGATTTTACAGATATCTGTACAAAATGATTCAGCATAAGTTGCAAATAGTAAGTCCAAGTCACGCTACAGCTCTTTTTGTTTTGAGTTTTAGAACTTGATTGATTGATTCGTCGTACACAACTATCGTATTTTTCATTGACGTGTATTCATCTCCCCTTAAGCCACCTATGACCAAGGAAAAATAAAGCGATACAATTACAGGCGGATCTCTTGATGGTCACTTTTTATTTCATAATTGGAACGAAATTCTCGGTCATCAGACTTTCTATTAATAACTTAATTCTTCAAAGAGAAAAACAAACAGAGATTGGGTTTAATTGTTACCATATAATAATGCATTAATAAATCATCTTTTCATGGCACTAGTTTTTTTTGTCAATCAGTAAGCACTCTTATGCATTATATATAGATTGTGAACTTTTCTCTATATCGGTACTAGACAAGCGACAAACTTCGTACATACTTATCGAAAGAAGTACCTTCCTCTCTCTGTCTCTCTCTCTCTCTATCTCTCTCTCTCTCTCTCTCTCTCTCCCTCTATCTCTCTATCTCTCTCCCTCTCTCTCTCTCTCTCTCTCTCTCTCTTTCTCTTTCTCTCCCTCTCTCTCTCTCTCTCTCTCTCTCTTTCTATATATATATATCTTTCTCTCTCTCTCTCTCTGTATCACTCTCTCTGTCTGTCTGTCTGTCTGCTTGTCTGTCTGCATGTCTGTCCGTCTATCTGTCTCTCTCTCTCTCTCTCTCTCTCTCTCTCTCTCTCTCTGCCTGTCTGCCTGTCTGTCTGTCTGTCTCTTTCTGTCTCTCTGCCTTTCGGTGTGTCTTTTATGGCTTGATTTAGTACAAAACCCTACACAAACTAATATTCTTTTCTGCCGACAGCTACTCGCTGGTTTTTTTCTCCTCAAGCATCGTACACTAAATATTTCCCTATTTGTACCATAACGCAAACGCGACTAAAGTAATTACAGAAATGTAATTAGGAGACATACATAGCCACATAAAGGAAACGATAACGTAACAAGTAGGCGATGGTAACTCCTAAAACAGTAAATGAAATATTGCGCTCTTCACAAGGTGCAATCGCACTCTTCCACTAAGAAATATTTATGAATGCGGACATGAATTGCATTAAATCTTATTTTTATCGACTTCGACGAATAAGTTCTGTGACTCTGTAACAATAATCTTTCTTTCTTTTTGCAAAATTTGAGTTTATTCGTTAACATACAACTGTACTTTAAACAACATCACGGACACGTCACAAGGCAACTTAAGAACTTTGTTTTATCACTCAATTGTCATACAAAAGTTCTTTTGTGATTGCTCTTCCGCAATACCAAATTTAATGCAAAGTAATAAAATCCATAATAAGAAAACACAATCACTACTTTTTATGGTTATTAACCATGCGTACGCGAAAACATGAGAGATAGTCTCCTGGTGAAAAAGCATAAAATTATTCCAAGATTTCTCTAATATTTCAACATGTTTTTTATAAAGCGATTTTTAAAAATATTTAATATAAACTTCAGTTTTCGCAATAAACTCATCACTTGATCTAAAGAGTTTTCCCTGAAGCATTTTTTTAAGTTATGCAAAGGGATACTAATCGCTGAAGGCCAGATCTGGAGAATAATTTGATCAGGGAAATCGATTAGAAATCGAATTTCGTTTTATGCAATTTTTGTCAGATATTTACGTTTTCAATTCACTGACAGTGCCACGAGTTACCCTCTTTCATGGCTAGATTTGTTGAAAATAATTTTTGTTGTTTCGAAAATAAAAAGCATAACGTAAGTAAAATCACTGTAACTACTAAGCAGCTAATTGATATGGTGTGCAATTTTGACGGAGATCTTTTAAGAATTTGTACTTTTTAAAGATAATATCGATTTTTTGTTAAAGAGGATGCAATTTTGTCATTCCCGGGACTTATTGATTAATGTATTATGTATGTGTTGTTTGCAATAATTTCGTTCATTACTCTTTCCACACGAACTTATTGAAGTGTCGAAAACTAACAAAGGCCCCGTCATGTTCTTTTTTCTTTTTTTCTTTTTTTTTTTTTGTTTTCTTGCATTTAGCAAATATATGATTTTATTACATTATATTTAGTACATATGTGCTGCGCAATAACTTCTATTTATTTGCTTTAATTAACTTCGAACCACGTTTTCTGGCTTCGTTTTTTTTTATTATTTTTCTCTTTTACTGCGTTTTTGTGTCAGAAAATGCAATTCTTCCCAAAAGAATACTTAAATATATGTTTTCAGAAAAATTCTCCAACTTTCATGTTTAACAGAGCTACGCAATTTTATTATACTTTCAGTTCATATATTTAAGTTTAATTAAAATATGTTAACATTCGCAATGCAATTATTTTATAAGTAAAAAATTTATTAAAAATTTATATATTTTAAAATTTTGATTATAATTATCTTAACGTTGTATATATGAGAAATTAATTATTTAGAAATGTATATATTAGAATAAATATTGAAAAATATTTTAATTATCAACATTTTCTTCCCCATTTTTTTATGAAAATTCGTATCAAGTTCGCTAATTAACGTGAAAATTTTATAACACATCTGTAGAATATATGGGATATTATTAAGCAAATGATACGAGCAATTGTTGTTGTTGTTGTTTTTCCTTTTTTTTTTTTTGTTTTTCATTATTAGTGGTCAATTTGTAGATACTAACAAATAAACAACAAATGCAAAACTCATGCACTTACGTACGTATCATACAGGCATTCTCATACAAACGAACACGAAGTTAAATAAACTAAAATGAAATTAGTTTTTAATCTTTAATATGTTCGTTCATACACGCACATATGTATATACGCATTATAGTCCGGTGTGTGTTTAAGTTTAATTTGCATTCACTGTTGCATGTGACAAACAATATTTGTACATTATCGACCGTATGTGTATATGTATATATATATATATATATATATATGTGTGTGTGTATTTATTATGTCTGTCGTCTGTATGCGGTCGTAGTTTATGAAATTGTTACTTTTAATGACATTTAATCCTGTTTAATTAAGTTACATGTAAACTTTATAGTAGAAGCTCAATACAATAACCATGAAAAAAGAGAAATAAATAAAAACAAAAAAACCAAAAAAAAAAAAGGTTTAGTATATAAACTTGTATGCACGCACAGGCTAATATGGTGAAGTTCATAAATCTCAATGTTATAAAAAACTTTTTAAACTTCAAATAATTTCAAATCATTTTGTCTCCAAAATTAAAAAATATTTTTAAAGGTTTCAAAGAAGTATAGTTTTAGGTAATCACTATTAATTATAATAAAAGCTTACTTTAAGGAGCATATTAAGCTCTTTGTTTTTCTTTTCTATTTTATATTTATATATCTAGACCTTTAATTATGGCGAACTATATGTAATGAAAGTAGATTTTTTAAAACAAAATAAATTGTATTTTATCGCCTACGGGAAAATATCTGATTATGGAAAATTTTATAAATATAAGGCAGGGAAATAGTAAACATATATATATAAACATATATATATATATATATATATATATATATATATGATAAACGATATAACAAATATGTAGGCTTTATACAGTCTAATATAATACATTATACTGAAATGAAACTCAACTCTTACAGTTTAAGGTCATTCCTTAGGCATAAGACAAAAATTAAAATTTCTCATAAATTAATCGTAATAAATTGATAAATTGATAGAGTAGTTAATAAATTTGCGACTATTTTTTTTTTAATAGAATAGAGAGTCAAACTTTTTATTCTATTTCTTTTTTTAATCTGTCGGCACATATAGAGAATTAAAGAAAAATCTGTTATTTCACTGACATGTGGATTTGGAATTCTCTAATTTATTCAAAATGAAAAAGTTAACATAAAAAAACCTTGACTATTCGAAACATTGAACTTTATTCTTGAAATTTACTCACAAGCAAAGATGAAAACGACATCTTCTCCTGATACCGTTGTTCTAATTTTTTCTATTATTTCAGGAAACGACATTATCTTGGGTACAAACAATTTCTTTTTCTTGGACTTCTTTTCTTCGTCTTTTTATGTACTTATATATATAGATATAGTGTACGTTGTATTAAACATTAATTGCATTTCGTAATGAATGACCCATATATTTCAACATAGAGACTAACATTATGAAATTAAGTTACCGCAAAATATCATATTATTATAAAATTGTCAATGACAGGCGGGTTTATATTAGTAAATATTGAGCAATACTGGCAGACAGATTAAAATTTTTTTTGGTGAAATACACAACAACAATTATTTTTCAAATGAATCAAAATAAAGAAAAAAACAATTTTTTTTAATAACGGAAAAACTAGTACGAATATATGACATAGACACGGTTTGAATTTATTTCGTTTATTATTGAAAGGCAAATAATCATAATCTTAAGATAAATATTAACTACTATAGTGATTGAAAATAAGAAATATGTGGATTGAATTATATAAAATATTTATTATAAAAGAGGAGGAGTAATATTTTTGTGACATAGAGACAGAAAAATAGTTATAATTCAGTAAATTCGACTAAAAAAACAAGAATACGCCACAACATAATTCGTTCTTTAGACTACTTTTATCAATCAAAGTTCAGATATTGTTTGCAGCAGTTTTTCTTTCTTCTCGGCAATGCATTGCAATTTATTCGTTATTCTGTTAATCGATTAGGTCGATATGATAGAATATTTTTATTATTAATTAACAAATTTATTAATTAACAAATTTCTATATATATCTAACGCAGTCGATCCATAAACGAATGGTGTGTTAATGCTACTTCACAAAACTGAATTGAAATTTGACACCAGATCGTTAGACTGCGCTAAACTTTAGTGATAATTAGTTTTCCCCAGTTTAATAGACAAATTGGCTTCCTACCGTAGTACCAATAAAAATGTCTGCTTGCGCACAGTTATCTCTAATCAAATAGTTTAAAAAAAAAAAACAATTAAATAAAAAATTTGATTACTAAGCACCATGTTCAGGTTCAATTGTTACTGCGTTAGCCCCAACTTGATTAACAATTGTTACGGAAACAACTATAGTGAATGTTCGTTCGATAAAATCCACGTAAAACCCATATCGATCGGGCGTATATATATATATATATATATATATATCCCAGCCTGCACAGCCGTACCCTATCCCTCTCTTTACACTTTTTGTTGATCACTCGTGTATTTATACACGTGTAGAGGACATGTCCTGAGTGTCTCTTCAAATAAAAATCAATTGAAGAATTTTAGAAAGGATATGTTTACCGCATACATCTATGAGACTGTGATCGCACTCTGTCCCTCTTTGTTAAGTTCTTTCCTTTCCTTTCTTTTTTCTTGCCATCGCATAGTACTAAACACTTTTTATGTACAATATTTTTAAAACTAGAATTTTCAATATTTTTGACCAATTTGATCCAGCAGACAGAAGACAAGTAGACAGAGGGATGGACAGACAAGCAAATGGATATGGCAAAATGGATGTCAAATTTAATACTAACCAAGAATATATACATTTTATAGGATCGCCGAAAACTCTTTGTTGATATTGCAACGTTTTCAAAAAAAAAAAAAAGATCAAAATTCAATACTTTACTGTATCGGGTGAGCGAGGTCGACGCTTTCCATTTTTTGTACTGATACTAGACAAATGTGCAATTTTTTATAGATCTATCTACTAGGGTTTATGAGTATGAGCAAGAAGCTTTGACTTTTTGTCTCTGTTCTTAGTTTACGTCTGACTGCGAGCGTGTTCCTTAATCGATTTGGCCCGTTTTCGATATCAACCTGCGCGCAAAGACTTCGAATATTTCTGCTAAATATGAAGGTGAGAACCTTATTATTATTGCGGACAAGGGAGTGATGATCAAAGACATTACCGAAATGGACGGACAGACATGCGGAAAGACGGTTATGTTTAAATCGGTTCTAAATTTGACGCTTTATTTTCTGGATGTTGCAAACAAAATGGCAAAATGCATATATAAACATTCCCTTTCCGTCGGTGTTGGGTATAAAACGAAGTCGATTTTGGCTAGTTCCATGTCTTTGCTAGATTTAAATTTTAAAGTATTCGTTCTTTCTTTTACAGTTTTTCTCATATATTTTTAAAAATTTTTCTTTTTTCGTAATGAAACCTCGGAAAACTAAATACTTCTGATGATAATGATGCAGAATGCTGTTGATGATGATGATGATGATTATGGTTACTGATGTTGACGACGACGATTGTATAAATTACACTATGCTATGAAAACATGTATAGGGAAAATTTATTCAACAAAAAAAAAAAAAAAAAAAAAGGAAAAAGAAACAGAAAACGTAGTAATGCATACAAAACTTGAATATCGCATTTTAACAACACATGTATTTACATAGCATGCTTATGTAAATTGAATATAAAATGCGTATATATGTATTTGCATATATTTCAGCATAATAATGTATTGTTCGACTACATAGTGCCGCCAGCCGGCAGTATAGGTTAATAAGCAGCAAAACAACATTAGTTGTGCTTCAAGTAGCTGCTCTAAGCATTTTGTTAACAAATTCAGAGTACCTGCCTAACTATGGTGCTGCTGGCTCACAAAGATGCACATACATGCTTGTATGATTATATAAAAGCGTAGAATACGCCCGAAAAATTAAGCAAATTGAAAATTTAAAGTTAACTAAGCGAACGTTTTTGCTTAACGCAGCATTTCATAGTTAGGCCAGTAAGATAGTCGTCGCCTCACTTGAATGATTTGTTTCAGTTTTCTTTTATATATTTTTTGATATATATATATATATATACATTGTTACGTTAAATAAAGTCGAAAAGGAGGCATACGCTGCGTTTCCTTTTGTCAAGCCTGAGGTGTAAACTGTAACCGTAGATAAGTAAATAATCATTTCTTTTTTTTCTCATATTATAAGGGTATCTTTGTTTCCTCTTACTATCGGTGCCCTATTTAGCTCTTTTTCTACTCTAACTTCTATTTGTTTAAAATATTTTTTTTAATCCGCAACCAAGAGGGCAAAAAAACTGTTTATAAATTTCTACACAAACGATTTTTCTTTACTTTGTATGGTTTTATGCTTCGTGTATATGCTGTTCACGTTACCTATTGTTGTTGTTATTTTCGTTGTTGTTGTACATTTGTTTCCTTTGTTATTTGCTTTCTTTTTTTTTCTAAGAATTTTTCTCTTTCGCGAATATTCCTGAAAATACGCACTGTTGCACAATTTTACGCAGAAAAGGTAGTCAGGGTCAAAAAAATTTTATATTTGTTTAGCAAAACCAGAAAACGTTTGGTTGAAAACGAATCTTTTCGTTACTTATTATTTACCTTAGTTGCAGAAATCTTTAACAAATCTTAAAACGAATTTCAAAATTAGAACGCCTACAATTTCATATGTATTCTGTGTAAAAAGTATTCGGAATATATAAACATCAAAAAAACCTCAAAAAAAAAAATTTTTTTTTATATTATAAGAGTAAAATCAATCAAATTCATGTTTATATATAAAAACAAACAAACTAGTATTATACATTTGACACAAAATCTTTTATTCGACAAAACCAAAATCCTTGTCGTTGATAATAAATTATCAGAGAAGGCCTCCTTTGCTTCATTCAAACGTTTACTGAAGCTAAGATTAAGAGGTTTCTCTTATCACGGACATATCAGTATTATTATTAGAAGCGTAATAGAATTAAATATTCTTATCTCTCTAATATTTTATTCAGTCATTTTCGTCATATGCTTGCATATCATTCTATTAAATATTGCATTAATGCATAAAATTTTTCAATTCAATTCAGCTCAAATTTTTATTTAAGCGCATGTGTGTCTGGCTTTGAAACCAATAGTAGACATTAACCGATTTATACAATGCTCTTAATAATAGGAAAATATGAAAGATTTGGAAAGAAAATAAAAGTTTTTGTTTTTTTTTTCGTTGAGCTACAAAAAGTTTTACAAACTAAGTGAGTTTAATCTCTCTTCTATACTGTTAAAGAAGAATAGAAAAAAAAATAAATTAATTCATTGAGAAGTTTATTGTATCGCCTTCAAAGTGTGTAATTATAGGTTTTAATGCACAATATTATAGCAATATATAGCTCAATATTACTAATTGATTGATGCTTTCAGTTCTTTTAACAATTTTATTTTTATTTATTTTTTTTGCACTCTGCAAAGACGGGGTTGGTCTCCTCAAACATCGTTTAGAATTGTGATCAGAATATTGTACAGTGTGTGTGTGTGCGTAATATATAAATTTGGATTTTCTTCAACATTTTCATGAACACTTTCACTTCCAATGCATTTCTCGGTCGAGCGTGTGTGTTTCGATTATTTGTCTGTGTAGGACTTAACAAATCTATTACAGTTCCAGGCTGTTCAAATTTTCCCGCAGTGTTGCCCATAGTACGCTCAGATGGACGTTTATGGTGACTATACATTTGCTTGTAATGCACGAAAGGTATAATATAAGGTATAATATACGGTATAATAAGAGCATTTTTCTGATAAGTTTTTATTACACTTTAACACATTGAGCAATTGTTAAAGGAGGAGATGGGGGATTCATATTATAAAATGGGGGAAATATAATAAGAAACATACACGATGGCTTGCCTTGGCTTTCTTCTGCTTTACATCTATATCATTATAGATGTGAACTCATTCATATGAGAAGTTATGAATCCCGTTCAAAATTTTATTGGCAAAAACAAAACAAACAAAAAAAACAATTCATATTGGATGAAGCCATTTCGTTTGGACAAAACTAGTAATCAGTCAGTTGTGAAAAATTATGAAAACAAAATTCCTTAACAACCAATTAAAGTGGACATCCGATTAGCAAGAGGACTAACGAAAATTTTAGTACAGAATATGATATGAAGACTTCAAGGAAAAAAATCGATCAGGCATGCTTTCATGCTCTATAGATTGAAATGTTTTGAGCACTCGCGGGAGCGTGCCAAGGAGCAACATTAAAGAACTGCTATCGCAACAGGTGCAAAAAAAAAGTCAATCAACCATTAGAAGTATAGTGCAGCCCAATGGCAAGCAAAAATATATATAGGACGTAAACTATTCGAGCTATGGCGTGGCGATCTAACGACATCACTGACTCATGGACGGGACATAATTCGATTAAATATCATCTGAAAAATATATAGGTATCTCAGTTATCGTTTTGTCTAGATTCCACGAAGGGATGATTGAAATATCATATTTCATATCATATTATGTGTGCTATCGCGTCTATCTACAGAAACATACATCATTCAAAACTCTTTCTTGCAAAATCGATATACAATAACTACTTGGACTTGGATTTCGCAAAAGCCGTCGTAACCTTCAAAATTTGAACTAAATGCAATTAATTTTTTCTTTGTTTATTAATTTATGTTAACTTATAGCTTAAATTATTATTATTATTAATATTATTATTATTATTATTCTTATTTAAGCTGTAAACTCTAATTCAAGCTATGAATGAAGCTAATACAATCAATTTAAATATTATTATTATTATTATTATTATTCTCTCTCTCAATACTTACTTTGTTCTAATCTCTAGAGCATTTACTGACATGCTGTAATGTATTCTTATTATTTAACATATATATACGTTCTTCTGTTATTCAAAGCGTTTATTATCGTTCTATAATGTGTGGTATTGTCTTTAGAAAGTTTTCTCAAAATAAAAGGTGTAAAAATAACTATAAAAACCTTAAACGTATTGAAACTAATGGTGAACTTACAATTTTCAATTTCCCAACGAATACTTTATGTTCTACATAATGTAATGATCATAACATAGCTTGATTATTATGTTAAAAAAAAACAATTTTTCGTTCTGATGAGTAGAAAAGTGAAGAAAATAGAAAGAAAAAAAAGAAAGAAAAGGAAACGTACTTCAATAAAATGATTTGCTATATATTTGAATTGTTAGGAAAACATGTGTAAAAAGTTTTTCCAAATATTCACAATGAAGTGCGTATCTTATGCAAGGTTGTGTAAGTAAAGCTAAATATTTTATTAAGTTTTTAAACATTATTTTGATATTTTTTTTCCTTGTTTGTCTACTTTACTTGAAACGTGAGAAGAAGCCTTTATTAAGAAGAAAAGTTTTTCTTGAATAAATTTCAAAATTTGAACCAAGCGCACGTTCAGCACTGTCATAAACGAAGGTAAACTATTTGAAATATTTCTTTTAAAAAAAAAAAAAAAAAAAAAAAAAATTTAATAAAATTTTTTAATATTAAAAAATAAAATCATTTTACAACTACACAATTTATGACTGATGTGAAGTTAGCCCCCACAAATTTTTTCCGTTTGTGTCTTTGCTAAAAATGACTTTGCTAAGATAATTGATAATAAAGCAGGATGGACAAATAAACAAAATACTTACGAAAACTAAACAAAAAAAGAAAATATAAACATAAATGAAAAACAAAATCATGCCTTATGTTATAAAAAATAATTATTTAACAATATTGATCAAAAATTACAAAGTACAAACCTCATTATAAAAAATTTTTAAGAAATAATACACCTCCAATTTTTTGATATATCTTAAAGGGTTCGAAAGGCTATCAGAAAAACCTAACTTCATGATCCAAAGTAGGGGACATCATAGTGAAAACTGTCAATATGCACCATTTCCTATACGATTATGTGTTCAGCATAATGTCCAGCCTCCTAAGTAAGCAGCGCTTTTTCTTTTATTGTTAAACAACGATATGATGCAATGTAACGACGAGCTCAAAAGATTATGGAATTCTTACCACATGGACTTCATATTTCATCAAAAACATCTGCGACGGATAACGAAAGAATGCGATGGGTAACGCTGGACAATGCTTCAAATAAAATTTCTTTTATACAATTTTTGGTTTTTCTTTTTTGTTGACAGTCAATACTGCAAGACCTTTTGAAATTTAATTACAGACGCATTAGAAGATGATTGGTCTATTTCTTAAGAAAAGAAAATGAATGATAGTAATTGATATGACAATCGGCGACATCTTATCAATCATTACAATCATTGGCGGATTTTAGTTGCATTATGCATAATGCTATAAAAAAAGATTGCTCTTGCTTACGAATCCCTTCATTCTACTCTCGCGCATGCTTTTCTTACGCAAATTAATTTACTGATAGAGTGTTTATTGTCACCTATTTCTATTCTCTTCTAACACCAAATATGCATGCGTGCGAATTGACCACGCTAGCCCGCGCACATTTAAGCGTATCAATTACGCTATCGCAAACATTGTTGCCGAATATGTATTTTTTCATGTTTTCTATTTCACTTACATTAGAGAAAAAGGGAAAGAGAATATCGATTACAAATATGTAAGGGTCGCCTTCTTACTTTTATTTGCTTATACGTAATATAATATACATATAGGCAATGTTTATAAAGAATGTTTATACACTTTTATGCTGATCTGTAAACATGACCTTTTTTCGCAATATAAGGAATGTGTTTTACTAGGTATTGTATATATTCTATTTTCTTAGGAAAAATATAAAACTGATGAGTTGTGCGCCTTTAGAACAGATGCTGCAATTCTTAGATTTTCAAGAACATTTCCGAGGCTTAAAATAATGAAAAAAAAAAAACATTTAAATATATTCGGAAAATTATCCTTCGAATGATAGTTTTTTATGGATGATTTATGCATATTCTTTCCACATTGCATAAATGTATAATTAACTTGTTTAGAATAGTATAGACAAATATGGATTAGGTCCTCCGAATTTTATAAAACCATTTTCGAAAAATGTAAGCTATACTCACTAGGATTAAAACCAGAAAGATTACTACTTTTTGCGAAACGTTCTTCAATATATTTCAAAATATGATATCCGCACGACCAACTGTCTGTTTGCAGTGTGGCATTTTTGACCGTTATTAAACTCCAGTCATCTTCTTTATCCAACAGATGCCAGTTGTTACTTTTAACAAATTCGTTGTATGTATTAATCAATTTAGCTTTAAAATGTCTAAAGAAGTTATAGCCTTTGTCTATTTGTAAAGGATCATGAAATTATATTTCGTTCATTGTTTTGATGATAGCCATATACCAATGATTCCCGTTTGCATTAACAATTATTAACATTGAACTTTACAGAGGACTTTCGAAGTTAAATGAAACTTTTTTAGTTATCCAACTGTAACCAACGTGAGCAGCGAAATAGCCGACTTCTTCATTGTTTTCCAAAAGATAGTCTAAAATATAGCTAATTATCTCATCACTCAACCATTTATTTTCTGATTTGGAAGATGTGGAAGTAAGAGATAAATAATCTGTTTAGTTTAAGTGTTTGTCTCTATTCTTTTTTTTTTAAGTCAACACATTTATTCTTTTGTATCTTCACATTTGCATATTCATGTTTGATTGTATATGCACTTATTAATGAAGCTTTGCTTTACTTTGTTCATGCACTTGCATATGCACAGTTATGTTTCTTTGTTTGTCTGTTTTGTATAACTGACCATAGGCAACGATATTGCTAATTACATAATCCAGATCTTGAAGTGTGTCGTCGTTATTTATATTAATTTGTTTATGTTGCATTTTTGTGACACACTTCAAGTTGTTCATAATTCTGGAAATAAAATTAATATAAAATGCAAGTGCATCTTTTTTGTATTTGGTCTTATTGTAGCATTTGGTCAAATAATTCTAAATTAGTTTGTAATAATTATTATTCATATTTTAATTTTCATTCAATAAACTTTATCAATTGTCTCTCAAGCAATTAGTCATTTATTTTTTTGATATAGAGTTCTTCCAGTTACAAGTGCTGGAAGAACAAATAAATAAAGTTATTGCGTCTAGATGAATCATCAGTCGGCTTACACTAACGACATTAGATTTCTTGACTAAACGGTTACAGTTATTGAAATATGGCGTTTAAAATTCGTCTCCTTTAAATCTTTTCACTGGTGTGTTCCAGTTAAGATATCGCCGGATGTGTGTGGTATATAATCTTTATATGTTTTATAATAACGACCCTGATTTCCTACAAGGTAATTTATGATCTCTCCTGAAATTGATGTTATTGAACACCCACGCTCTATAGACCGAAGACTATCTTCTAATACAGGGGAAAGAACTATTTGCTCTTGTCTTGAATTTTCAACCTGAATATCTGATTTCAAAACGCTAGTGTTCGAATTTGGAGAAAATTCAAAACATTAAAAAGTAGTGTGAAAACTTTGTACAATTTCCAATGATCGAGGAGAAGCTAAGAGAGACCTATAATTTTGTTCCTTTAAATTAACGAATATACTGATGCGTAGAGAAAGTAAAGATTGCGGTCCTATTTGGTACGTGGGCCATAGGTCTCCCGGTCTCGGATTTCGTAGGACCCCGATCCTCAAGGCCCTCAAGACCCGCATGACGCTGAAGACCCTCAAGGCACCCACAACTCTCAAGACGCCCAAGACCCTTAAATGCCCTCGAGACCCTCAAGACCGCCAAGGCCCTCAAGACCCTCGAGACCCCCAAGACCCTCAAGGCCCTCAAAACCTTCAAGGCTTTCAAGACCCTCAAGGCCCCCAAGGCCTCCAAGGCCCCCAAGGCCTTCGAGACCATCAAGACCCTCAGGCCCTTCAACACCCGCAAGATCCCCGCGGCCCTCAAGACCCTCAGGACCCTCAAGACCCCCGAGACCCCCAAGATTCTGAAGGCCCTCGAGACCCTCAAGACCCTCAAGACCCTCAAGACCCCCAAGATACCCAAGACTCCCAAGACCCTCAAGACCCTCAAGACCCCCCAGACCCCGAAGACTCTTAAGACCCTCAGGACCCTGAAGGCCCTCGAGACCCTCAAGACCCTTAAGACCCCCAAGGACCGCAAGGCTCTTAAGACCCCCAAGGCCCGCAAGTCTCTCAAGACCCTCGAGACCCTTTAAGTGTCTTGAGGTGGCTCTTGGGGGGTTTTGTGTTGGACCTGGGCGGTCTTGAGGGGGGCCTTGAGGAGGTCTTGAGAGGGCTTTGGAGGTCTTGGGAGGGCCTTGAGGGGTCTTGGGTGGGCCCTGGCGGGTCTTGAGAGGAAGCCAGTCGGTGTCTTGAGATGGTTCCTGGCGGGGTCTTGGGAGGTTTGCGGGAAAAGTGGGCGTGGTCTTGGGTTTTTAGAAGTGGGCGTGTTCGGGGTCTTGAGAGGTGGGCGGTAAGAGTGGGCGTGACGCGGTCTTGAGAGGTGTAGTTTTGTAATTGTAGTTTTGTAGTTGTAGTTTCGTAGTAGTGGCTTTGTAGTTGCAGCTTTATTATTGTAGCTTCATAGTAGTGGCTTTGTAGTTGCAGCTTTATTATTGTAGTTTCGTAGTAGTGGCTTTGTAGTTGCAGCTTTATTATTGTAGTTTCGTAGTTGCAGTTTTGTGGTTGTAGAGAATTTAAGAGAATTTAAGAGAAATAATTAAGAGAATTTTGGAGAAAAATTTAAGAGAACTTAGTAGAAAAATTTAAGAGGATTTAAGAGAAATATTCAAGAGAATTTAAGAGAAAATTTAAGTTCATATGGCAAGAATTCCATAAAGAAAAAGCGCTGCTTACTTAGGAGGCTTTAACATTTATGCTGAATCGTATAGGAAATGGTGCATATTGGCACTATGATGTACCTTACTTTGGATCATGAAATTAGGTTTTTCTGATAGCTTTTCGAAGCTTTTAAGATATATCAAAAAATTGGAGGTATATTATTTCTTGAAAATATTTTTTTTTAATTTTTGTCAAACTACAAGGACACTGTGCATGATGAATATTGTTAAATAATTATTTTTTATATTTTTTATAACATAAGGCATGATTTTGTTTTTCATTTATGTTTATATTTTCTATTTTTGTTTAGTTTTCGTAAATATTGTGTTTATTTTTGCATCTTGCTTTATTATCAATTATCTTAGCAAGGTCATTTTTAGCAAAGACACAAACGTCAAAACTTTTTGGGGGCTAACTTCACACCAGTAAAAATTAAAGAAATGTTAAGCGTCTTCCATTTCTTCCATTTCTAGCTATATCCATCTAGAATTAATAGCATCTTTCTTCTGCTTACTTTTTTATTTTCATACAAGTTTTCCGTTTCCATTAACTTTATGCATTTGTAATGCCTTGTTTTGTTCTTATTTTTTCAATATTTTTTTTAAATTTTTTTTGTTTTTAGAAAATCTTTTATAGAACCCGTACAGCTTTCACGTTGAAAATGTCTTGATGTTTAATGGCAGATAATTGTATTATGTATACTTTAGTTGATTGTTTGTTGGCTGATAGTGATAGTGTCCGTTCGTAAATTGAGTTTAGCGATGTCACTTTTAAAACTAATGGCAGCTGGTAACCATTACTGCTATAGGTTTTTGTTTATTCTGATAATCCTGCTGCCATGACATTAATGCTAAAACTCATTTGAGAAGTTTGTTCTTTTTTTTTTTACTTTTGTTATCGTTAATGTGCTGCGTTTGCCGTTGTTGCCTGTTGTACTCTCTCTCTCTCTCTCTCTCTCTCTCTCTCTCTCTTGGTAAATATTTGAAAAAAAAAATTTAAACGGATATTTCAACTTCCTTTTAAATTAGAAACATACTAGTGATGTTTTTAGTTTGCAGCCACCAGGCTTTAGTGATGTATGTTTCGTTGAGATTGTTTTCCGTTTTTCTTCTCTCTTTTTATTCTTTTGTGTTTTTTACGTTTTTTTTTTTGTTTTTTTGTTTTGCTGTCACTTGTCTATTGTTTGTGCTTTTTTTCACAGTTTCCTTTCTATTTTTATCTGTTCACTATCCGTAAATAGAAGTATATTTATTTAGTTGTATCTTATTGCAACTAAGTGCCAGTAATATGCGATCTCTAGTCCATTAAGTTCATAGATATTTTTAAAGAATATGAAATCTTGAGTTGATGTAATCGTTCTAAAATGAAGAAAATTTTACATCAGATGAAATTGATGAAACAAGTACTACGCCGCAGAAAAAACAGATAAAAAAACAACAAAGCCTTTAAAATATTTTCATTATTTCTTTCTGGCATATATATTTATCAGAACCAGATAAATAATTTAGGTAACCTACTAACACATATGCCTATTAACAAGAAGAAGAAAAGCACTATTTTTTCCATATATTTGTTCCGAATGGTAAGTGGAGCAAACAAAATTCGTCTTAAATTGACTCTTGTTTCCATATTTGTCTAGAATGTTTTCATTTGTTTTTTTTTTTCGCCTTTTTTTTTTATTCACTCCCCAAAGAGGATTTTATATCTGCGGTTATTGAGTGTCATTTGCAAATAACATACCATTCGAAAAACTTTAGCTAAAGCTGTGGCATTAACAATGCAATGACGGTTGCGGATCTTTCTGCATGAGTGTTACTGCTGAGGTTTACCATGTTTTCTACTTGCTTATTAGGGATTGGGTTTATGCATATCTGTAGTCCTTTTCCGGCTGTACGATTTCAGAGGAAGAGAAATGAAAAATAGTCTTAGATACAAATCCATATTTGCCGTAAGGCGAATTCTATACACCTACCATGTGTATGTATATAAGTATATATATATATATATATATAGGTATGTACGTACTTGAAAATTACTATTTGCACCTCATTCATTGAATTAACAGCAATTTACTTTAACGTTATATCTTACAATTTGAAATATTTTTTACAAATTTTATTATTTTTATGAAATTCTTATACAAGGCCATCCATTTTGTAATTTTGCAATAAACGTAAGTGAGATTTCGATTAAGTTTTTGTTTCAATATACTGTTTGGATCTCGCCAATACGCTGTAGAATATAACGTCATTCAAATTTCTTCCACGGACAGCTTGTAGGTTTCAATCCTTTTAAGTTAGTTTTCAATGATTTATCTCCATGCGAAACGTAACTGCTACAGAATTGGCATTTTAGTAGTAAGGTTTAGATATTTTAACACACTCAGAAATTATTAAGCGATTCATCTTCCAAAATGGCAAACATTATACTAAATATGTGATGCCCTGGAAGGCAGTTTTGTTTTACACGTGTTATTGAAATATGAATACCAAATCCGGACCGTAAAATGGATAACCCCATATATATGTTACGTTTGTATATAAATATGTAACGAAAATCGAGAAAATTTCAAAAGAAATATATTTAATCAAAAATCTATTCTATAAAATATATTTAATTCTAATTAATGATTTTGTACGATATTTACGTAGTCTTCGTGAAGGCAATTTCATTGAAGTCTTGAAATATTTAGGGATAGATGACATTTTTATATAGAATGTTATGCTCCAAAACATTTAACTAAAACTGCAAATTTTTTGTGCGATCATCAGAAAAAGCGGTGGTCTAGAGTTACCTTTGTTATTCTTTTTATAAGGTATCAAAAATTCATGTAAGATTTCAAATTTTTCGCCATTTAAGTGAATTTTTTCTTTCGGGCTGTGGTATCGTCTTATTGAAAATTTGATTATCATGTCGCGCGAGCATCATTAAATGTTATTGAGTCACTAAAGACATTTTCGAAAAAAAAAATGGACCCAATGATGCCTCTAGCTCAAAATTCATATTAAACAGTTAAACAATTATCATGATCTCTTTCGACTATCATTGTTGTAAACTACTAAGTCTCGATATGTCGACGATAAGTGTAAACCATTTTATATACAGACTGACAGTGAGTTTCTATTATGGATTTAAAGTAAATTAAAGAAAGTGTTCGTAAGTTTCCGGCTTTTTTCCCCAAGTAGTGAAATTAAACCATTTTTCCCACAAACAATTTTGTATCCGGATTTTCGCAAATCAAAAAATTTGAACGGCATAACAACCGCGGGCGAGCTGATGGAAGAACAAATATGAATGATACTTTAATTAAAAATCCGTCATTCTTCGAGGATATATGCATACGTTGTGCCATTTCTGGAAGTATTGCTTTTTCACTCCGTGAAATAAAATCATAATTGTCTACTGGCGGGTTACAGAAAACTTAAAGTAAGTACAAGACCAGTACCACGAGTTAAACGATTTTGTTTTTTTTGAGCTTGTATATTTTTTTTTTAATATACGTTACATGATGAAAAATAAATTTAAAAAAAATTCATAAATTGTATTAAAAATTTTTGAATAGAATTTTATAGTAATTTTTTCATAACTACTTTACTTTCGAAAAAATTATAAAAGCTCTCAAAAGTCAAGTAACTAATACCTCATCTCCTTTTTTTTACTCTATTATATCATCACTAGAGCACATCGTGACTTTATTTTATTATTATTTTTTGGTTAACCAAACAACCAACACAAGCCCTGTTTTCTGTGTGCCTCTGGATACTGTAGAAATGAATTATTAAAGTGTTAAAGCGAATTTTAGATACTCATCAGTTGAGCTGAAGTCTATTAAGACTTTTAAGTTTTCTTTATTTAAATTTTTTATTTCGTTATTGTTATTATTATTATTATTACATTTTTTGTTAAATAAAATCCTGCCAGTGGTAGCACAATTTTTATGCAAGATATACATGATATTTACAGTACCCGCGGTAGATAAAACTTTTATTTGGGATTTGTTTAACTCAAAAGCTATAATGATATAACAAAATTTTGTAATTTTTAAGAAATATTTCACGTTTTTAATTACATAGATTATGATGATCATAATTATAAGCGGATGATACTTACTTTCTTCTACAAAGAAACGACTTTAATGACTTTTAAATTTCCCTTAATTCTAACGGTAACGGACGGACTCTTTAAGACCAATTTATTTAGATTTAAATTTGTGTCTGAATTTGTGAATTCTTACAAGAGATGATGCAAAAAAAGGAGACAACCGTGCTTGGATTGGTTCAGAGAATCTTATATAAAATATATTTAGAGAGAGAATGCTATGAGTTTTACGTGTTTCTGGTAAATATCTGCTTATGATACACATAAAATGATAAAACGAATAAACCTCTATCCTGTGCCAGTGAGTATAAGAAATGTTTATGTTTTTTTTTTCCTTTTTTTTTTTTTTGTTATATTGTTTATGCAACACACTAACTGGTTTCTATTTTCTTCTGTGCGGTTAACAAAGTCTCATCATTTTGGGTTAGAGAGGAAATTATTTGATTTTATTTCATTTTATTTTAATATTTACTTTTTCTTTTTTACTCATGGCTAAGGAAAAGGAGGAAATGTTAGCTAATGTTAAATTATAACAAGAGCCTCAGTGATGTTTATCGCACTGGTATATACCATTTATTTTTAATGAAGGAAATTCATGTAATCAGAAGAAGGAAATCAAATCAAAGTTAATGCTGCTCGTATTATTGCACCCAAAGCATAATCTTATTACGACCATAACATCCTTTTTTAATAATCAAAATTAATGTAAAAAGTTAAAAACAAATTAAAATGCAATTACTTCAGATTGTATTAATAAACGAGTATCAGTTTTTTTTTTTTGAAAATCTTATTTCTCATAATCGAATATTCTAATGCACAAGTAGGAAGATTAAAAAAAATAAATAAATTTCGTTGCTCTATAAGGTTGGAGGAGAGGGAGGGGGTGGGCGTGATATATAAGTTGCTTATTTTTCCATCCTTGTACCTTGTTATTATATGGCTATTGCATATCTGTTGCAGGTTATGAGTAACGACCAGAAAAAATTCACTAAGCAGAGATATTCTCAATTATTTCTGCACTATAGACATATCCTTCGATCGTATTCGATACTACTCTATGTGCAAAAATGTTAACTGCTTTTGATAAATTTACAGCCGATATTTTCATTTTTCCAATCGATATATATACTATATGTACTAAAGACATTGTACAGACAGACGGAAAGACATGCTTAAATTGTTCCCGAATTTGATACTGATCAAGAGCATAAATACTTTATGAGATATCTGAGGATTCCTTTTGGTTATTGTAAACGTTTTAACAAAATCAATGCAACATCGTACCCAATCATTTACGCTTGATTTCGTTTTAAAGGTATCACAAGCTGTGAAAAGGCTACGTCGATACAAGATGCGGCCATTTAAAAAAAAAAAAAATCATAAAGTCTTACATCGACTAACGAATTTTTAATGATTGAATAATTGTCGAATTTGTAAACATATATAAAGAGGATAGATTTTAAATTTACTTTGATTTCGATTAACCGGCATATTTGAAAGCAGATAATTAAATTTGAAAATATTTTCTTTTTCAATTTAAATTACGTAAACGTAAGATATGCGAAGGACAATGTTTATAATACGTTGCGGCAGTTTTGATCTTCAAGGTGTTTTTTCGTCTAATCGACAAATCTCTTTTGATATTAAACAAATCAAAGCTTTAAACGATTTCGATTTGGATTTGACGATTTTACGACGAAATTACACTGAATCTCAATATTGATCGACTAATGATTTCATTATATTTACAAAGGTTTCTAAACACATTGCATTCGAAATGCACTTTAAAGATAAACATATAGTAGGTCTGTAGCAATGTCGAAGATTTAGTTTAAAAATTGGTTACAAAATTTGAGACGTAAAATAAAATGAATTTTATGCTTACGCAGCTCACAACTTAAGCCAGTAAACCAATTATGAATATGGTTACGATCTATCTTACTTATTACTTGAAAAAACAAATATAGCAAAATGTTGCTTCCAATATAACTTACAACCTATAACACATATTAGTCTGAAATCTTAAATACAGTTTGGTTAAAATCACTAAATGATTCAATTTTAAAATTGTCTTACATCCATAAGCGAAAATTGTTATTGTTGTCGGTCGATTCATTAGTTGGTCAATCAGAATATTTAATAGACTTAAGATTAGATGCCCAGGAGAAAACTAGAAAACCTCAAGTCCATCATTGATATCAACAGTAGAACTTAATGTCTGTGGCTCATCGATTTGTGGAGGTCAGATGGATGTAATATGAATGAAATCATTATCGAGAAAAGCTAGCAACAACAACAACTAATGCAAATACATCGATCAATAAAGGCGAAAAGATATAATCGTTTAATTTTTCAGGACTTACTGCATCGCTGACCTCTGGAATGTGTAATCCATTGTACGCACTAGAATTCTTTTTCTTTCTGATTATAATATCCATTTCATGACTTACTATGACTTATTGGGTATTTGAGCAACGCGTTCATACTTATGTCCAAATCTAAACAACGGTCTTTTTTGTGTATAATAATCTCAACAACAACAAAGCAGATGTTTTCAAATTTTGCTCATTTCAATTATTTAATTTAATATATATTCGTATACATACTCTATCTCTCTCTCTCTCTCTCTCTCTCTCTCTCTCTCCCTCTCTTTCTCTCTTCAATTTTTGTGTGTTAAGAATACATCTGTTACTAAGCTTGATATTTTTTAGATTACGTCTTGCTTGCTTATGAGTATCATGAGAACATTTTGTGCAAAAATAACAATCAAATATAGTCAAGTGCACGAGTTCTTCTTCTTCTCATGTACACAAACTTTTGCTTATGATTTGTTAATTTGTCAAAAACAAAATGAAAAAAAAAAAACTCTCTAGAAGTGAGTGTAAACTAAATAACAACTGAATATATTTGTATATATATGTATATGTATATGTCTACTATATTTGTAATTTCTATTCTATCTATTTCTATACTCTCTTTATGATATCTTGACGATATTATCTGTGAAAAGTACTGAAAACAACCTGAACATCTGGAAATAAATTGTATTGTATGTGTCTTATCCGCTTCATTAAATGTTTCAAAACTGTTTACAGCAAATAAATTTTAAATCAGTTATATAGTATTATAATTATATGTCTTTTTCTTCTAATGCATCATGACTTCGTGAAATTACATATATAAAACCATGCAAGTTTTTTAAAAGTCTTCTAGAGTAATATTTTATTAAGATAAAGAGAATTAGTTGCCAAATTTTTTCACATTAACTGAATATAATATTTTTAAAGACCAAATCTAATTAAAACAAGATAGAGTTTTGAGAGTGTATCAAGAGCATGATGTAACATACGCTATATGTTACAAAAACACACACGTGTAAGTCCAACTCTGCCTAAACAGTTAGTTAGTTCACTTCTTCAACTTGAACGCAATGTTTGCCAACAGTTTTAAAAAGAGTCTATAAAACGAATAATTATTCATTTAGGGCAAATTAAAAAATCTTCTTAATCTTTTATTCAATTTACATCACGAAATAAAATAATAAAAGGTTCTATGGATTTTTCATATGATTTAAAAATAATATACAATGCGCGCGTGACGAGGCATCGAACCCGCGTTGATTATATTAAAATTCTGTTAAGATTTTTGAGATGATCTATGATTTCTTATTGAAGGTAATAATTTTTATGTTTTTTATTTAGAAATAAGAGAAATGAAAATGCAAAAGTAGATGTAAAAATTTTGACTGTATGCTCTGTGCGCCGACTCTGTAAATTGTTTTTTTTTTTTTTTTGTAAATTGTTTACAGTCTTCGTCGATAATCCAAGATGTAATGATTTTATTATTTTATTTAATATTTGGAAACTTAAAAACAGATCGATCTATCAACCATAAGACATGAAGTCAAGACAACAAAGTTTCATGAATTTGATTGAAATAAATTTTTATGAATTTTGAAGCCATCCATTACCACAACTAATATTTATCTAAATTTATTTTTCAATCATCTACTTTAGCGAAATTGCATTAATTAATGGGCATAAATTTTGTCGAATCTTATAGAAAAAGTTAAAAAATAGAATTGAAACATTCGATCATTGTATTGTAATAACGTTGGTATTCATAAAACAATACTGAAGTGAAAAAATGTTATTAAACGATTAGCCCAGTAAATGATCTATCGATCGATTTTTAAACGTTTCTTTAAGCAACACATCTTTCCATAAGAATAATAAAAATAGAATACTTGAATACAATTAATAAAGGCAGAAACATTTTTAATAATGAAAATATGGTCGCAATGTGCTAGAATAAAAAATTAATTTTTTCTTTTTATTTTCATCTAAATATTTTCTATTCTTATTTTCCTTTTCATGAATTTTTTTCCTATCATTCATAAATTTTCCTTTCAATTTATCTTTCACTAATTTTTATTTTTTAACAACACCTGTTTTTTATTACATTTTTAACGCATTTACTTTTATCCAATAAAGCAAAAAATTTCACATCATTTATGAATTTTTTGGATAAATTATAGAGAACAGTTATACAATTCTATATATAGGAAATTGAATTTGTATCGGGAGCTTTATAAAGATCGTGACAAAATATTATTCTTGTAATACTTAAAAAAAAATTGTAAAAATTGTATACAAACTTCCTTCATTTTATCATCCTGTAAATACTCTGTTATTTTTTCTTACATTGAATTGTTTAAGTATAAGTTTACATTACACAGATGTGATTGGAACGCGCATGATTTATTTTATCAGTAACTCTTGTTTGAAGTAGAGAACAAAAGCAATCTTTTAATTTTATACATAAAAACCGCATTTAATTTTAATATTTCTTACTATTAATCTTAATTTCTTTGAATTTTTTTTTTATGAAACAGGTATTTGAGTATTTAATTTCTTTTACCTAAAGAAAATTTTTGTATGCATTTTACTTAAAATTCTAATTACATAGAAAATGTGCCCTTCGCTATATAGTCAGAAAAACAAATCTATATAAATATAATCTAGATACATATATATATATATATATATATCTATATATACCTGTGTGTGTGTTTGTGTGTGTGTGTATGCATGTGCATGTGCACATGTAAGTTTGTATGTACTAACAGGCCTTGTCTATACGAATATATATCTATTTTTGTTTACTGCTTGTTGTTGTTTATGCAATTAATGTAAATTGCAAACGACAGCGCAATATTGCGTGTATAAATTAACTGAGACAGCAACAAACAGTACACAGTTATAAACTAACACACGCCAATTCATATATATATATATATATATTTATATTTATATTTATATATATATATGTATAACAACAGCTCTTCAACTCTTGATAATAATGTGAGAGAGTGCAACAATTTTATAAAGTAGAATGGCAGCTAACATTGCTTACGGGCTACAAACAGCAAATGTGATCCCTTACTACCTCACTTGCAATAAAACGATGTAACTTTTTAACAAGCAACCGTGTATATATGTATATATATATATATATATATATATATATATATATATATATATATATATATATATATATATATAGATATATGAGAGTGTGTGTATATATATATATATGTATGTGAGTGTGCGTGTGTGTGTATATATATATAAATATGTACATATATACATATTTATCTGTCCGTCTATCTATCCGTCTGTCTGTCTGTCCATTCATCTGTTTGCATAGAAAGTAATTAAAAAAGTAAACAATAACAACAAAAACAACAGCAAACAGCAGTACTAGTAGCAACAGTAGCGACAGTAAAAGAATCAAAAGTGAAACTTAACAAAAGGTGGTAAAGGATAAAATGTTTGTGCTCATATTATGAAATAGGGCCAACAGTTGATCTAGGCTGAGTCTACATATATCAACTTTTATACACATACGCATACATGTGCAATAGTATATGGGAATGTTGTTTACCTGCAACTGGGTCAAGAGGTCAAATTAAAGCTTATACTTATGGCTTGAAGCCAATTCAGTTAGAGAACGAGAAATGCTTCGAAAATAATAAATACGATGAAATTGATTGGATACCACACATTTAGTTAGAAATACCAACAACAACAACAAAATAAATCTATCACAGTAACGGAAAAAAAAATAAATAAATTTCAAATAAATCAATAAAAGAAAGTAAAGATCTAACTGTTGTTAGCGAGAGCCAATACTTCACGTGACCAGATTTAATTTCAATAGATATCAGCAACTCTAAGTATTGACAACATGCTGTATAATTCACTGCGTCCACTTCGTTCTTCATTCTTAAGCTTTGTTAAAAAAAAAAAAAAAAAAAATCCCTTTAAATATTGATTCAAATCCCAATATCCGTTTTTTTTCCTAAGAAAAAAAACCAATTTAAATGGAACTATACCGGATAGATTTTTGTTCACTTTTTTTTCTTTTTTGTTTTGTTTTTGCGGATTATGTTTCATAGCGTGATAACAGAAAAAATGATTGAAATACTTCTTTACTCAAAAAGCTACCGGAAACAACGCAATTCGGGAGAAAAAAAATTACAAAAATTCAAGTAATAACTTAGTTTTTGAAATAAATACTTTCCCCGCCATTGCTTGATATGTAATAAACGACCGGATAAAATATCGAATTGCAGTTTCCTACACAGACAGGCTGCTGTAAAGAACACAACAAAAATTCAAAATTTTATCTTAAATTTATTAAAACAAATGACGCGCGAACTAAGTTTCAACATCCATCTCCTTATAAACTCATATTGTGCGATATGTAAATTTATTTCTATTAAAGTTTTTCTTATAATCACTTTAAAATTAATGATTTTCTTTTTACAATGCTTCCATTAAATATATTAAAACAATTGTTTATCCATTTTCCTTAATAAATAGTTATAGTTATGCCTTAAGGAAGCCTTTAATACCCATCATAGCAAATTCTAATTTATTGCAATTTTTGGTCATAGATGGGTGGATTAATAGCTCGATTATTACCAAGAGTGATCTATCAAAAATTTTTGATACTTTATAAATGAAACTTTTCTATCTATTGTAAGCGTCGAAACAGATCGATCGCGTCTAATTTTATAATTAAACGTAAAATGTATACTGGGAATGAAATTCGTTGTCCGTGTTTTTAATTATAAATCACAATTCTTTCTTATTGTGAATGAGCTGTTTTCTTCTTTTTTTTTTCTAATGACTGACCATTCTGGGACTTCCCCTGCACGTGAAACTCACTGATTCCTTAAAATGATTATTAATCTCTTAAACCTTAGCTGTCTGCTTTAGTTTTTTATGATTGTGTGTGTTCTCACAAAATATCGGAGGTAAAAAAAAAAATCTGGACAGACGGACGGACAGAGAGATACATTATCAGAGAGATAAATTATCACAGAAACTTATAGTAATCGAAGATACATATTTTTTTATAAAGTCTGCAATTACACTCTTAAATCATATGCGTAGAACCGAACTAACAAATCTCATATACTCCTATATATCCGCTGGAAGGCCTAACATAAATGGTTTGAACTGAGCACACAAGCGAGTAGATTTGAAAATTAAAATATTCATAAGAAAATTATCTGCAAGAAATTAAACTGGTACACGCATCTCGGTATCTACAGAAAAATCGATAGAAAAATTCCATACTCACACCTTAGATTCAATTTCTTACTTACTATAACTTAATTTAGAAAGTAATTAGACCTTGATTTCGACAATTATATCGTACGTTTCCTTATCTTAGGATATAACTCGTACTTATATGATATGTGATGTTTACAAGCTAGAGCAGCGTTACTTTAATATATTACACGATAATTGATATAATACGTTGGTCAATAATTCCCGGGACTATTTAAGTATAAATATTTTACAAGTAAAAAGATAAGTTAAAAATCACATTCATATGGTGAAGAATGTTTAGCAAATCGAAAAATTGAAAGAAAGTTTAAAATTTTTTAAACATATTTTTTTAAAATAATAAATTACAGGTAAATGGTTCTTCGTTTTACTATATTTCTATGCTCAATAAAGAAATTCGTTTAACAAAGATAGCTAGATAGACGTTTATATTTGTATTTTTGGAAATTCACTTGTGTCTTTTTATTTATACTTATAATGAGATCTCTGAAATTTGTCTTTCTAGATTATGAAAACGAACGTTTAAAAGTAGGGTATACTCCCTTTCCCATTCGAATGGTTGCATTAAATATAACATGGAAGAGAAACCTATATAAATTACTCGATATGTATAGCAAGAAACTAAAAGAAAAAACAAAATGCTTGTTGCTGGAATTAGAATTTTTTTCATTAATTTCCAAAATATTCCTCTTGGTAGGTTTCGCTTTCGACGAAATTAATGTTGGTAGCATTTTCTCTTTTTTTTTTTTGCGTAACGAACTAAATGAACCCAAACTAGTGCTTTTGAATGCGAGAACTTTTTCTGATTAACACTTTTCTCTACACGTAAATAGAAAAGAAATTATTACTGAGCTAAACTGTAGCACGGTTTTGGACGAATCCAATGTTTCAATTATTTTGTAAAATTTAGTGAAATTTAGTTGAAAAATTTCGTGAAAAATGTTGTGAAAACTTTAGTTGAAAAATTTCGTTTAAAATTTTGTGAAAAATTTCGTTCAAAATTTTGTAAAAATTTTATGAAAAATTTTGGTGAAAAAATTATTTAGTAAAAGATCTCATTCTTATAGTGCAGAATATGTCGTTGTTTTTATCTTCATGAAAATTTCATAAAATTATATCGAACATATGTGAATATAATATTTCAATAATTCAATATTTTGATTGAAAAAAAAAAAAAAATTAATTTCGTATTAGAAAACTATCGTAAAACTTTTAAAATTTAAGATAAAAATATCAGGTCCCTGTCGCAATAAAATATTAAGAAATTTGATCTTCTATAAGGGCGAAACCGAACAAAAATGCTTGAAAGTTGTTGAGCGGCAACGTATGAATACAAATAGTGATAAAGAACAAACGTACAGTGAAGAATTGCAAGCATTACTTCAAATTTTTCGAATATCGAAGCATATGAATGTCAGCATTTTGCAAAACTCTATTTGTGTGTAATAACGCGTATGCATGAATGTGTGTTACATAATTTCGTTATATTTTCTCATTATTCCCTTCATCTATAGAAAGAGAAAAAAACTTTATTTTTTTTTTTTTGCGATAAGCATACAACCCCTAACGTGCGTATCGATGCCGATCGTATGAGTGCTTTGTAATTGAATATGAATGTGTAAAAAGCTATCATCCATTCGCTTAAGTGGCAATTGTGTATGTTTTTTATTAATAAATTTTGTTGCTGGTGTTTGTTGTTGTTATAGTTTGCCATTTAAAAATCAAATAAAAACTTCACATCGATGCAAAAAAAACAAAATAAGAGAAATTATTATAAAATATGCACTTTAACGCCAACCATATGCGCTGTATATATGCATCGATACACTGGAACACAATGGAGTACGAGAGGGCGAAAAAAGTTTATATATATAGATGTATATATATACATGTATATATACATATATATACAAACACATATACACACACCCATATATAAATATAAGTGTGCGTGTGTGTGTGTGTGTGTGTGTGACAAGTTCTACCCCCAAGCCCCTCCACAAGGCTTACTGACTTGTTATACACATATGGGCTTTTAATGACAATCGTTGGGATTTCAGCGGACTCTGGATATTTATGACCAGTTAAGTGGTCATACTTAATGCAGTAAAAGTTAAAGTTAAAATCTCTCTTAAGCCTACGTACACATACACGCATACGTATGTATATATACATATGCGAGCGTGCGATTGAACGTACAATTGAAATTATTCAATTAACTGCGTAGAAGAGGCCAAAAGATAGACAGACAGTCAGAAGGAACAACAAACAAACCTTTAACATTAACAACCAAACAATATTGATTGCGTTAAAAAGAAAGAAAAAAAAAAAGGTTAAAAACAATGACCAAACACACGTATATGTGCGCAATATGTTCGAGAGTGTTTGCATTTTATCAGAATTCAATAAATAGCTAAGTGGGAACGATGCTGTATTTACACGCAGCGACGTTTAGTACAAACAGAATGACGCTTGAATTCTTTTACACGCACATATAAATATTTTTAATCATTAATGCTTTGTTTTCACTTTCTCTCTTTCCCACTTTCATTCAGTTTTTAGCGCTATCTCGTTCTATTCAAAGTTGTTCAGTAGTATTCAACATTTTCTTCATTTTGTTTATTTTTTTTTTTTTGAAACCATTGCATGTTAATGATTGCGGGTGTTAATGCATCCGCACGTATGGTCGACAGCTGAGTACGTTTTCGATAACGGTAAAATGTCTGGCTCACATAATATACGAATAAAATCTCTGCTTAAGCATTGGTATGCAAGACTTGATTGAGTCAGTTGTGATTCGGTTATAAAACAGATATAAAGAGAAACTTTCTAGGATGCAAAGTATTATTTTATAAAAAGATTTATTATTTTGCAATTATTATGGAATTATTTTAATTTCATATTTTTTTTTCCTTTTTGTTTCTTATTAAAGATTTTACAAAAAAAATTTTATTTACAAAAATACGAAATTTTTTGAAATAAATCCTACAAACAATTTGGATTTACTTACCGGACACGATATATTTTTTCAAATGTCAAATGACATAAAAAATCGACAACACGAAAATCAAAACGCAACCATATGAATCTAATTCTTGAGTACGATAAGAATAATTTTATCTTGATCCCATCCTCTTTGTGAATATTTGAATATTTAACAATATTTCTCTCAATAGAGTGTAATTGTTTAATTACGTTCTTGTAGTGCCCGAAGTATCTGACCGGAAAAGGAAAACAAAAAATTTGAAGAAAAATATCTTTATTCCCCGGCCC
This sequence comes from Glossina brevipalpis, assembly GCA_000671755.1. Classification (NCBI taxonomy): domain Eukaryota; kingdom Metazoa; phylum Arthropoda; class Insecta; order Diptera; family Glossinidae; genus Glossina; species Glossina brevipalpis. The sequence continues at coordinate 1,726,453 of KK351021.1, read as the reverse complement.
GGCAATCGATTATATAAGTGTTGCGCAGTTGGCCATCCTTCGGGCAAAACGCTAACTGTCTTGAGTTTTTCTTTCTTTCTTAATTTTATATTTCTTTTTCTTTTTTGTTGAAATTTTAATGAAATTTTACCGTGAGAAATCACACGATCTTTGTGGAAAAGTCAAATCGTCAAAACATGTGAAATTATACGACGAGGAAATTTCTCGCGCAGATCTTCTATATCTTCAATTTCACGACAAGAAAAATTTATAATTATGTGGCTGTCGCGATCAGCATTGACGATTTGTGACACATTATTCAGTCTAAATTCCACATTATAAAGTAACTTTTGAGGCGGGCAACGGTTTTTCGACAGTTACTTGCAGATTTTTATTACCCCAGGTACGACAATTTTGCTTATTAACCATATACATCAAGCAAAAAATGAATCTCATCATTGAAGAAAATTCAATACGAAAAATCGTAATCCACACGCAGTTGTTCGAGCACCCAATCAGGGTATCTTCTACGCATTGCATAGTCCTTCGAATTCAGCTCTTGTGTTAGCTGAAATTTCTAAGAACAAAGATGCGCCTCAATGTGCCGTAAGATAGGCCTAAAAGCTGTACGCAACTTCTAATCGACAAATTAGGATCTTCTTCGACACTTTCGCTAACAGGACCAATATTTTTGGTTGACGGTGAATTTTTACCTTAACAAAGCTGTTGCAGATCCAGCTCTTTAAACTTCTTCATAAATAAAAAAATAATCAAATTATTAAGCATTCCTTTTTAAATCTGATTCTGCCTTTTCACTTCATTGTTTTCCCTCTGCCTCCGAGACTGCGGTGGTCTTGGGCACGTTTGCACTCACGCGAGGTACGGTCAACTCTGCTTGATCCTTCTTGTCCGTGTACTCTTGGATACTTGACGGGAACTTATGGAATAACTATGAAGTGAGCTGCATGATGTTGTGGAAGCCCATTTCCACGTTTCTATTATTGATACTCATTTTTGGGCTATGCCCCCATTTCTTCAAGGGTGTTCTTTCCGTTTGCCAGGCGGAAGAGGTTGGGATAGACCTCGCTCTGCCGAGTGAACCTATCGTGTCCATGCGCATGATATATACTGGTTCCATCTCTATTGTAGTTTTGATTACAATATGACTATCCCACGACCGAGTCAAGTCGTATGGGACCTGCAAGCTCGACCGGAGGCTTGAAATATAGATTTCAAATTTTCACTTATTTTTCTCTTTGCATATCTGACACCACGGGTGTCAGGAGCCCTCGTAGTACTCATTTTCACTTACTTCTGCCTGACAACGGGAACGGCCTATTGCGGGTGTTTCGGGGTGACCGTGGTTAGCCCAAGTCGCGGGAAGAGTCAGCTTGCTAGCTCAAATGTGGAATTGCATTGCAACCGGACGCCTGACCCGTGGAAAGGCAGAGGTTTTAGATGGGCCTCGCTCTCACCAGGGGGGACACTTCCCATAACGTGTCTCGATCTGGCACTCGGGGACTACTCATTCCCGGGGCGTTGAGTGTGCGTTTTCCCGCTCCGTGTGCCATCGGGCACCGTGGGATAAAACCTTCAAGGCAGGAACCCATGTTAAACCACCAGAGACATTCCCTTATCGCAGTGATAAAATAATGAGCCCATCTATCATCCACAGTTTAATGTTGCGGAACATCACTGATAAAACTCATTTGAAGTAGCCCCACGGCGTTGTTTCTGTTCTATTGCGAGGAGAGTAAGCAGTCAGAGATTTTTCGTGTTGAAATTTCCAGTCAATATACGACATACATGACATTTTTTGAAATTCCCTTCATGATTGTCAGCTCTTTCACTTTCGATTAATCGCCATCCAATAGCCATTTGCGGATTCTCTTCACACTTTTGTTTGTAAACATCTCATCCTGTGAACTGTTGCAATGTTGGGCTTGGCAGTTCGAAAAGTCTTGTTTAAACACTTCCCGCCCATATTATGTGATTGCACACAAAGAATATTCCCCCAGAATAGAATTTTGCTTCCCTATGATTTTGCTTGCAAGTATTGTATGACATGTAGGTACTACATCACATAACGATGATCAGTTTTTTCCCGGTTTAAAAATTCATCTTAAAAATATTCGCCATTTATGTCACGTCAAACAAATACTAATCAACGCAGCATCTTCAAGATTCAAACTTAAGCTTTATAATGCCATTACTTTTGAGCAGAGTTAAAAGAGGAAACCGTCATCTATACATCAAATCGCGCTTTTCTGAGACTAGTTGTAATTGGGAAGATTGAAGCAAAAGCTAAATTTTTCATTTTCCACAAACCCTGACACTATTCATGTTTACTTTCCATATCTTTGTTTCTATCATAAAGTCAATTCAGCCTGCACAGCTTGAAGCCCTTAATAGTAAAATAGGTGAAAATGTAAAACGTTTTTTCTTTTTTATTGTAGCAGTTTTTGCAGTATAAAGTTAAGAGCATTCGAGTTGGTAAAGTTGATAAAACCGTAAATTTCGCCCCTTAAACTACGTAAGGCACCCGCCAGACTACAGTCATAACTATATTCCTCTTTCTCCACTTCTTTCTTTCACCTCATTTGTTCACGTATATAGGAGACATACACTAAGTGATTGTTCATTAGAACAAAATAGAAATAGCAATAGGGAGGTTTAATTCATAACTCTCTCAATAACTGGAAGTAATCACTTGGCAATATTATGATGAATCCTGGACATATTTTAAGCAATTTAAAGGAAGGCAGTCTAACGTAATTTTACGTCTTAGTAAAAAAGAACATAAACAAGAAAAATAACATAATACTAAAAGACATAATAATAAAAGATTATTACACAAGAAACGGTCAAGGTATAGATTCTCATCTTTATATATATATGTATATTATTCGCATCCATATAATTTTCCACTTAACTTATGGATTCATTTCAATCGACCTTAATATATCAAAAGCACACACAAAGAACAACGAAACTCGCAACAACGTGTAACGCTCGTAACCTACGGGCTTAAGGAAAATTTACTTATCCGGGCCCGTTAACGATATTTACATGAAATCAAAGACATGCCGCGAACTTATATTCATTTTCTTTGCGTGTGTTGTAATAAAAACTCATTAAATATTTCGCTCTTCATTTACAGAATTCTTCCACTCTACACATACTCCCACAATCGTTTGCATTCCAAAAGGGGTTTCATAAAACAAAAAGAGCAAACCGTTCAGAGAATGTTGTAACATACCGCACATGGCCATCTCTATATGATATAATACATATATATATATTGGACATATAATGGTTAAAACGCTTTATGCACCCTATACAGATTTTAATTTGATCTGAAGTGTTCTTTATTTTTCTTCAAATTAAATTCTACACAATTTGTTACCACAGAACGTATAAGTGTGCTATTGAGATATATTTTTTCTCTACTTATGCAAATAAGTAAAGATGTTGTGTCTCTTGTCTACTCTCCTTGCTATCATCATTGTCCATTTCAGGCAGTCATTCGTTCTTTTTAAAATATATTCCGTTTCTTCTGTCCATGTATAGTATTGTAAAAAATCAGGCCATTCTGCAGTATATTAAATTCACTTTTTCCTTTATTTCTTTTTTGTTTTTTTTTTTTTTTGTCTCTCTGCATATATATCTCTTCAGCGATATTATGCTGAATTTCTGTTTTCACTATCTTCATATCACCATCTCACTCTCACTTTCAGTTTTATTACACTACATTTGAATAAAAATTATACAATGGCTTGGCAATGATTTCCATTTTTGCTGCCATGTTACCTACACAGACTTCGTAAGCCGTTGTTATACGGTTCTTTATGCTTAAATAAAAGCCAACGACAACAACAACAATAACAAACTATAAAGAAGAAAACGGAAGAAAGTGAGAAATTCCTATACGTTTTACTCACGAAAAAATAGTAATAAGATTTTTTTTTTTTTTTTTTTTAAGTAATATTTGTTGAAAACGAGTGTGCCTCAATAAAATTTACATTAAAATCTGCAGCAAGCTAGATATGATGTACGGGGCATTGATTCTTTTATACGTAAGCATTTTCAAGTTTTACAAATTTTTACATTTTTTTTTTTTTTTTTTTTTTAATTATAGAAGTGATCTTACTGATTATATACCTTTTAAGTTTGTTAAGCGAATTTTTGCGTTTATTATAGTATTATGTGAGAGGAAAATTTACCCTTTACATAAAAAGAGCAAAATCCTTACACATAGTACAGCAAACAAAACTGTAAAGAATAAATGAATGTATTTATAATAGAATCTATACCATCGATCGGAAGTTAGAGGAACTTACAAAATTCATTTTTGCTTCACGCCAACGATATAATCCGAAGCATGAAAGAATTTCGGTTAAAAATTAAAGTTAAAATTAATTTTAACAATTTCATTCAAGATATGCTTTAGTGTTGAATAAGAATCAATTAAAATATTTTCCATTAATTTCCACTAAAATGCTAAACTATGCATTGGACTATGCGTCGAAACCATTATAATAAATAGAAATAATCCGTATGAGCCGAAAAAGACAAATATCTTACAAAGCTTATGTCGACATCTTGTTGTATATCCCTACGACCAAAAAAAAAAAAATAATGGAACTTTCCCATTAAAAATAAGCGCACTCAACCTTAAGGGACAACCTTTTTCTTTTCTTGGCAGCAATTTGCTTACTACTTAATGAGATATGTTCGTATTGTATTTGCATCTAGAAAAGTGCATTTTTCATCTTTTTAAACTAAACGAAAAAAATGCAAAAAGATATTGCGTCAAATATTGGTTTAAAAAATAAATAAAATTTCAATTTGCGAAATATTGAAAAAAACTGTTGATGACAATATACACACAGGAACAAGTGTTTGTGTTTAATATAACATTAACGTAATTAACATAAAGATAATATTAATATAATATAAAATTGTGTCTCGAGGTTCTCGAGGGTCTTGAGGATCTTGGGGGTCTCGAGGGTCTAGAGTCCCTCAGGGCCCTCGAGACCCCCAAGACCCCCAAGGCCCTCAAGGCCCTCAGAACCCGCAAGACCCCTAAGGTCCTCAAGGCCCTCAAAGCCCTCTAGACACTCAAGACCCCTCAGTCCCTCAAGACCCCTAAGGCACTCACGACCCCTAAGGCACTCAAGACCCCTAAGGCCCTCAAGGCCCTCTAGACTCTCAAGACCCCCAATACTCCAAAGGCCCTCAAGACCCCCAAGACCTTCAAGGCCCTCCAGATCCTCAAGGCCCTCAAGGCCCTCTAGACCCCCTTGAGTGTCTTGAGGTGGCTCTTGGGGGGTCTTGTGTTGGGCCTTGGGCGGTCTTGAGGGGAGCCTTGGGGTGGTCTTGAGAGGGCTTTGGGGGTGTTGGGAGGGGCCTGGGGGTCTTGAGAGGAAGCCAGTCGGTGTCTTGAGATGGTTCTTGGCGGGGCCTTGGGAGGTGTGCGGGAAAAGTGGGCGTGGTCGTGGGTCTTGAAAAGCAGGTGTGGCGGGATCTTGAGAGGTGGGCGGGAAGAGTGGGTGTGACGCGGTCTTGAGAGGTGTAGTTTTGTAGTTGTAGTTTCGTAGTAGTGGCTTTGTAGTTGCAGCTTTATTATTGTAGTTTCGTAGTTGTAATTTTGTGGTTGTAGAAAATTTAAGAGAAAAGTTTAAGAGAATTTAGCAGAAAATTTAAAAGAATTTAAGAGTACAATTTAAGAGAATTTAAGAGAAATATTTGAGAGAATTTTGGAGAAAAATTTAAGACAATTTAAGAGAAAAATCAACGCATTGAGGCATCAACGCATTGACGTATCAACGCATTGACGCATGGACGCATCAACGCATTGAAGAAGAAAGTGTCGTTTTGCATTTTGTCAATACTGCTCTTGAGAAAGTATCGAATTGCATTTCTTGACTGACCAAATCAATCAAGAATGCAATTATGCCCTCATTCATTTTGTTTATTTTCTAAATTTTTATTGCCGACTAAGAATAGTGAATAATTATTGTAAATAATTTAGTATTACCGTAATGATATGAAAATAGTATTTAAGCACGTCAAAATGACGGCACATCAAACTGAATTGTGAAGTTACCGGAAAAATAGTAAAAGTGTATTGAACGAAGTAATGTATACGAGTTGTGCGTACATTTTATTATACAGCTGGTCGAAATTCTAGCGTACCTTAAACATATACTTCGTCGTATATTAAGTAAAATTTGATATTTTCGTTAACAAATTAAAAATTAATTCATTTAGATCATTGACGTATAGCAAGTTTATATTTTGAAATTTCAAGAAATTTAAAAGAAAATACTTTACATTCAGTATATTTTTCATATTTATTTTACATTCGAAAGTGTTGAATTCCGAAGCTTTAATGCGTAATATTTTTCCTATCACTAATCTGCCAACTACAACGAGTATCAAATATTTTTTCAAAAATTAGAGACTAGAAAAGCTTCAAATTTAAAGTAAACAGGAATCTCGATCGCTTAAAAGGAAAAAGCTTTTTGAGAGAATAATAATTAAAAATTCGCCCATTATTCGTTCTTCGCACATTTTCAGCAACCTCAGACTTTCCTTCTAATTAAGAGCATGATCGAGGAGGTCTAAACAAATCTCTCATTTGAAGAGAGATATCCGGCTGTGATTGATCGAAAGCGTGCCTTTGAAAAAATCGAAACAAGATAATAAGAAACCAGATATCTGCTCTACCTTTGTATAGCGACTACAAAAGTCAAGTCTTTGGAAAAATGTGAGAAACTGTTAAAAGAAACTTTACTTGTTAAAATTATAACAAAAATATTAAAATCTTTAGTAGATTACCTATTAAAGCACTTATTGTTTAAAAAAAAACAGCGTAAATTTTCAAGTTCAAAATTAAGAAACAACTGAGAATTCCTCAAAAGATTTTGCAAAATGAGTGTGAAAAGTGTAAAATAAAAGTAGAAAATTTCATAAGATATAATGGTATATTTATGGATTGTCATTTCGGCTCTAAAGGGATTTTTCTCAATCTTATGTTATGCTGTGCTATTCAACTCAAAATTAATTGCGTTATTGAAGAAGAATTTCTTAACATTTATCATCTAACGCTCATTTTATCTTTTACTTTTCATCTTTTCCTTACTAAAAACCATTAGTTAATATTCCATTTACTAAATTCTGATAAACTTTCTTCATTTGAACTAATTTTGAGTTTTTTTTTTTTTTTTTTTTTTTGTTATTTCTTCTTCTTCTTCCAAATTGTACGTCAGGTTTATGGCGACGTGCATAGATCACGTTTAGAGTTTGTCAAACTTCTGTTTCACACTTAAATGCCAACGCGAATGCATAACAGTTTTTTTATTTTTTTTTATTTAAGTTTTTTCTTCATCTCTTACTCCTTTTGGTTCTTGTGCTCTTGGGCTCTTCTTGGCATCCAACTGAGTACAGTAATATTTTTTTTTTTTTTATCATTTTCCTTCTTGTCCGACCGCCGTTGTGATATACATCTTCTTTAATTTCAATGACAGTCTAGAATTTCTTCCGTTTTTCAGATGTTAGTTGTTTTTGTTATCGCTTGCAGCAAATTTCGCATTCACTTTAGCATTGAAAGTTTTCTTGTTTTTCTTAGTCGTTACGTTTCTTTCATGTCGTGATTGTTGCGGTATGAAAATGTGTTGTAACTTACAGTCACAGCATAGAATTGAAACTAAAGAAAAACCAGCGTAAGGATAAGAACGAGAAAGACCGAGCACACAGTATGTGGTGTCAACCAATAAAACATAATTTAGTACGTGGTCCGTTTTTTGTGCCATAGTGTCACATCAGCCACAATTGTTGTAGTTTACTATGTCTTATGGTATATATTATATATACATGTATATACATACGTACCTATATATATACTCTCACATACGTTGCTTAACTTGATGAAATAATTTTTATAATTTTTGGAATTTTTTCTTTTTCTTTTGCACTTTTTCAAGGCATTTTAGTTAAATCTAGAAAACAAAAATAAAATAATAAGAATTTTTTTGCAAATTAATATTTTATATTCCCTAAGATTACCTAAAAAAAATTTTGTTAAGCTTAAGTTTTCGCTTTATTGTGGGCCCTCCTTTCCTATGATTTTCAATTTCAATAGTCAAATGTAATTTTAATCTTCAAAGATCAGATTATACTTTCGAGATTTAAGAGCGAAATCTATTCCTTAAACATTCTCGGTCATTACACTGCGTTGTCATATGCGCATTGAGTCCATGCATAAATCTGTGGCGAAAATGCAGTAAATTTCAAATTTTGAAATATCTCCAAGCAGTTGATTGATCAATATTGAAAGGTATTGAAGTATCCGATATCTTGTGTCAGCAAATACTAGTTTATACTAGGAGAATAATGATTATCATTTCAATTCAACATTCGACATCAAAAACGGCTGATCACAATTAGAACAAGTTTCTGTTTCTTTCCAAGTTTCAAATCTTTACAAATCTTATTAATCTTTCGTTTGAATTAATGCCCATTTGAATTTCATTTCTATTCCATTTCCGTTCCAATACCATTCCATTTCTAGTCCATTTCCAATACGTTTCCATTCTATGTCCATTAAATTTCCGTTCCAACGCCATTCAATTTCCGTTCCATTACCATTCAATTTCCGTTCCAATACCATTCCATTTTTATTCCGTTTTCATTCCATATACCATTCTCTTTGCTTTCAATTCCCAATTTCAATCTTTTTTTATGTATGAAATAAGTTGAAATTTTCTCTTTTCATTTTCAGAATACGATTGAATTTCGTAAAAGTCACTAATCTTTATGAATACTTTCAGAAATACAAAATTCTATATGTTTGATACATACGTGCCAGAAAAAAAGAAGGAAAAGAAAATAAAACGAACGTTTGTTGGAATTTTTGCTGCTAAATTACGCATAAACTCAATATGTACATCCTTCTCAGCTAACAAGATATCCTGACATTAATTGGCCAACGTTAAGTAACCTTTTAACAAAACAAAATAATCCCAGCTCCGAGCATAAGGCGAATCCAAGCATATATTGAAATTTAACACAAAGAGCATTTAATAGAATATCCCTTCCATCAGCTGCTTAACATTAAGGTTATTAAACAAGCAACATAGCATAGCGTGCACACAAGATGACAAGGCGAGGTAAGGGTATAATAGTTTAAAGGAAGTATACGAAATCTATATAGTGGTTGTATGCTTATGCAGCTTACTTACTATACATGTATTTTGTCTTGTTATCTTGCTAGTGCTGTCCGTTTAACTAAATTGGTTAAAGCTCTTGTTTTTCCACTGAGTTAAATCTTCAAAACAGAACATACGGAAAAAATTAGATTTTCTACTTGAACAGATTTAATCTAACGAGGAAAATGATTTATAGGACAGATAGATAGTCAACGATAGAATAAAAGGACTAAAAGAATATAAAAAAAAAATAAATACATAAATAAATAAATTTTATTAAAAATATAAAAACAAAGGTAAAACACACAATAAGGTTTCGTTGCTGTTTAGGTGAACAAATAAACGAACAAAAGGTGAATAAAAAAAGTCACTGGATATTTATTTTACAGTCAGTTTTGTCAGAAAATTGATTGAAAAAAAAAAAAAAATGAAAACGCGATTATATACGATTATCAAGCTGTTATGTAACATGAATTCAAAAGTTTTTATTTATTTAAAATTTTTTTTTTTTTTTTCTTGTTCTATTTATTATGTATAGGAAACGGAAACAAGCGAAGCATGGGTAAAAAGAAACACAAGAATATTGTAACCAATAGCAAATGGATTCAAGATCTTCGCTTCTATCTAGCAGGCAAAAGTGAAACAATTACTTGACGACGTAAGTTAAAGTAATAATCGCATCGCAAGATGTGAGGAAAACATAAGAAGAGCGAGTAGTATTTTGACAAACAATAGAATATCAGTGAGAAAGGAAAGCATATGAAAAGTAGATATAATAGGAAACGATTATTCCTTTTCTAGATGGCCACCATCATCAGTGGAATGCTGACAAGCCTAAGCTACGGAATCATATTAGAATTTTAAGTTCCTGGGAAATAAATTCAACAGTTATTAAGAAAGAATGTTATTCGAAAAAATTTTCAAAATTTAAAATTTCTCGTAATTTCTTTAGAAACATTTAAAAGTTGAAGACACACTTTTGCTAATCTCTTGAAATATGAGATAGAATTTATAAAGAAATGTTTTTTCTTTAAACTCAGAGCGTAATTTATTTATTTCACAAACAAGACGCACGTTATTTAAAACAAAATTATTTATATATTGAATGTGTAGCTTTTAGTTAAAAGGCGACTTAAGCAGCATTCTCCTTTATGAAATCCAATATTGAAAGCCTTATCTTTCACGACTTTCCTTTCTCATAACCAAATTGATGGATTTAAAAAATAAAAGTAAAATATCAGTGGAATAGTTAGTAACAAACTTGGAGAGACTAATTAAAGAAAAGATAGAAAATGTAAAAGTCCGAATGAGTGTAAAGAAAGAATAAAAAGTAGTAGAAACCTAGAAGAAGAACATGTTAAAGAGTAATAAAGCGCAGAGTGGTACACACTGGTACGACAAGAAGAAGAGAAAGAAAGAAGAGAGAATACGAGATGTAAACTGCATGGTGAAGAATGGTGAATAGAAGAAAATAGTGGCCCATCTAATATTGTATTCAACACGACATTTCATTCCTTACTGCAATGCAATCTCAAACTCAACCTGTGATCCAACGTAATGTCTTCTTTAGTTATGATCGGCTAATAGGTTTTCGTTACTTTTTTTAATTTCGCACTCATGTGCGCTTGTGATTACGATAATAAAAGCTCGTATTCCGATGTGATCTTTCTTTCTTCTTCTTTTCTTCGTAAGCCACACAGCCGAAGAAAAATGAAAACTTCCCTTACCGTAACTTACATTATTATCAGATATAATAGGTAAAGCAAAAAGTTCTTGGCGCTTTCCCCAATTGTTGGTTTTATTTAAGTAATAGTAATACTAAAACCTAAAGGCGAAAGGTGAGAGTTCATACATAATTAACGCGAAAAGCATTGTGACATTTGTTAATTCAGTCGAAAGTAACGCGTAAATGAAACAAAATTTAAAAAAAAATCGAATTAATATCACTTTGATTAAGGCGATAGTGCTTCGAAGGCTTATAAAATTATTCGTAGTCTTTGTAAACGAACGTCAATGAAACGAAATTTTTCAAAACATTAAGAAAGATGGGCAGATTACAATATCGTTGCAAAACTAAGAATTGAGCAACACAAAATTTTGGACGATTTTCTTTAGGGTGAATATAAAACGAGACTGATGATATGAAGAAGTGAGTGAACCATCTGAGAAACACTAATGAAATGAAATGTAATTAAATCAAATCATTTTTCAAATGATTGGCGACGTGCGATGGAAAGTGAGTCTCAAATAACAATAATAAGCGCAATTTTTTTTTTTTTTACCTAATATATATTTTCATACTGTGGTAGAATTTATCGAAGCTGAATAGTCAATCATATTCTTGCAGATTTTATTATTAAAGAATTAATCGAATCTTCAAATTTTATTCCAACTAACTTTCCTCACCAATATCGACCAATGAAAACTTTAAAACGGCGAATTAAATCATATGCTGTCAGTTCCCATTGATTAGATTTACTTTCTTAGAGTTCCTTATAGTTGCTTTATAAACAAAACTAATTAAAATTAATTGAAAATTTTTCATCAAATATGTAAAGTTTCCTTACCCTAGCCATAATCGCGTTGCTCATGATTCTCTTAAAACTATAATATAAACAAGCTAACCTTTCCTTTAATCGTCTTGTAATCGATTTTATGTTTATATGTTTTCGTATAAATTTGAAGGGGAAAAAAAAGAATATTTTTTTGCGACTATATATTCTTTATAAGCCAAAGTAAAAAGCAGGTGAAACAAGTAAAAATTCCGTACAGGCTGTGCATTAGTGTGATCAATAAGTAAAATACCTAACGGCAAAAGGAGAGAAAAACATTAGAATTAGTACTTGATTGACTTTGGCTATTACTTCCAGAATCGTAAAAAATTAACAATAACAAAAAAGCTAAAAAAAAACTTGATAACTTTTGCGGAAAATCTATGCTGTTAGATAAAATGTACTAAGTACTAAGTGTCTAAATTTAAATGTGGTCGTACAAGCGCACAAATCACAAACATTATTCAAATCGCCAATTTGGTACCATTGTATTATTGGGAGTGCATGTCTAGAGAGAGATATTATGTTCATTACGATAAGAATTCCGCTCAGCAAACTTTTCATTTGATAACTTGATTCTTCAACTAACCTCTACAAAATCTAATTTTTTCAAAAATCTTCTATGCAGCTCAGTATTAGTTACTACTGTCTGATATTAATCATTGTAAGCAAGTACGGCCCAATGAACAACCCATAATTATGGATATAATTAAAATTTATATATATAAGATATAACATAAATTATTCATTTCACTAACTAACGAGCCAAAATAAGTAAAAAATTATCCTCATTAACGAAACGAATTGTGTTACCTCTCTCGATTTATGTATTGAAATTTGCATCTTCGATTTTTCAGCGAACATATTCTTAAATTCATATGGGTTCTAATCCGTAAATGTAAAACACTCAACAAACTCGTCGCAAAAATGTGCAATTTCTGAGAACAGTGCTTAAGCAACAGCCTGTTGCTTGTAAAATCTTTAAAGAGATTTCTGTTAATTGTAATGTAAATGTTATTCTCTTTGATAAGTTTTTCTCATTCTCATTTGAGCAGCATAACTGAGAGTTTTATATTTAACATTAAGCAAACAGAAAGTGGATTTCATGTTATTTATAACATAGATGGATAATATTAAAAAAGCAATTATGAGACATTGTTGATAACCATTTAAAATGCTATTGACACCCGATGCACACCACGTTACCTATACATAAATATAAATATATATTTCGTACTTTAAGCCATTGTAAAACGACAAATTGCTACATATACAGTGACAATAAAACATTTAAATAAAAAAACCCTAAAGGGTTAATATGCAAAAAACATAGTTAAGTTATGATAGGATTTAATCAGCACACTAAAAAGTGAAAGTTTATGGGTATTTATTGTGAGAACAAGCATAACGGTGTAATTACAAAATTTTTTTCATTGTTTCAATATTAGGCTTCAAAATATGAAAAAATTAATGATGATTTTTCTATTATCTTTACTATATTGCCTCTACATTTTTTCTATTACTCTTTCTCTCTTCTCTCGTATATTATTAAACACAATTTTTTAAATATTACCAAAAAGACTTAAAAATTTCTATGTTCGCATATCTGTATCATTGCATATATATGTGCATAAAGCATAAAAAGCGATACTTACTGCTTTTATATTATTATGCGGCCACAATTGTCGGTACCTTGAAAGCTTTTTCAGCCCATAAATGCCATTAAACAATATTTTACTGGACGTGTTTTGTTATTGTCGTCGTTGTTGTTGTTGTTGTTCTTATTTCTGTTGTTGATTAAATTCCGTTGTATTGTACGTAACATGTGCCCATAAATGTTTCAGTTAATGATGATGCATTTTTAATATACGGCTATTTATTTCATAAACACACACACGTGCACGCACATGCACAAAAATTAACTCTACCTGTACAGAATTGTAAAAGTTACAAAACTTACATGCCTGACGGGTTGGTTGGATGGTACGTTGTTTGGTGGGCTAGTCAGCTCTCGCTAGCTGACTGGTTAGCTGGATAGCTGGCTCCCCATCTGTTATAGCTGATAATCCAACTGAATGATAAATGATGATGGCGAAGTTGGTTACTAATAAAAGCCTGCAATAAGCGAATGTATAAAAAAATTAGTGGTCGAAATTTCTGTTAATAATCTAAAGAGAAAATATTGTTAGAATATTCTGCGCCTATTAAATATGAAACTGATATCCTTCTAAAAACAGTCAAAATTCAAATATTAAACAAAGAATATTATTACTCGAAATGTAATAAACATTGAATGAATGACATTATTCGGATCATTTAACAAATTTACCCGTAATTTAAATTTACATTTACTTAGCATTTAGGTCTATTTAAATTTTAAAAAAATTACATATTAAGAAAACATAAACGTATTAAAGTATTTAAACCGCCAAGTCATTGGTGAAGCCTAAAATTTAAAACTGAAAAAAATAAACATTTAATGTGCATACTGAGATCTCATTATCATCATTAATATATCCTTTGTATGTAGCCAAACTAAATACCTTTTATACATTTTATGTTCTACTGAACCGATTTGATTCATTCTCGAACTGAACAAGAAGAGTTTAATAAAAAAAATATAAGATCAACTTTCTATAAAAAGATTATGGTTTTGTAACTATTTCTAGACCGAATTCTCAATAACTTTAATTGATTTTTCAAGTTAATCGAAACAGGAAATCCTATCAATTTTCAAATGAACGCTTATCAAGATTACTATGATCAAAAAGTAGTACAACTTTTCCAAATTGTAGTCATTGTTTTTATACCCACCATCGAAGGTTAAGGTTATAATTCATTTTGTCATTTAGTTTGTAACTACCAAAAGGAATTTTGGAGGCCCCACAAAGTATATATATTTTTGATCAGCATCAAGTTTAGAATCGATTTAAGCACGTCCGTCTGTCCATCTGTCGATGTAATGTCTGTGGTAAACATCTTCTTGGTCGCAAAAATGAAGGTATCGTCTTCAAATTTAGCAAAAACCTTGGAAGTTCTTGCCAATGGCCAAATCGATCAAAGGACGCGCCCACAATATGACGTAGACTGAGAACACCTCTGCTTTTGGAAGCAAAAAAGGAGTTGGATTTTTGCTCATTACTCGTAAACTATAGCAGATAGAATTAGAAAAATATTGCGCTAGCTATCTCGTATTCTTTATGCAAAAATAGAAAGGATCGACTCCGCCCACTCAATATAATAGAGTATTGAATTTGAATTATTTTTATGAAAATGTTTGTAACATTAAGAAAGAGGCTTCTGGAACCACATAGAATGTATATATTCTTGATCAGTATGAAATTCGGAATCGACCTAAACGCATCCGTCGATACGTCTGTCCGTCTGTGTGGCTGCTTAACTATCTAATGTCTGTGGTAAACATTCTCTTAGCCGCACAAATGAAGATATTGGCTTGAAATTTGGCAGAAACATTGGAAGTTCTTTCACTGTTACGCCCACCTATTACAATTTAGTTTTTCCGCGTTTTTGTAAGATAGAGGTGGTTGGTACAAAAGATTCGGCACAGCCGAATATAATTTTTTAGTTTGTTTGTTCTTAGTTCGTCAGCAAATTAATTAATATCAAGAGTGGTCTGTCCATGACTCTGGCCAATAGATTTCGGAAAACGTTGTATAACGGTAAAGTAACATTCCTTGTTAACAGTTTGATTGTCAAAATACATTCCGATTATTTCAAGAATTTTTTATTATTACTTTAGTAAATGAATAGATAACTAAGACTTCTCAATATTTTCCTACAAAAGGTGTTTAGGCTTTTTGTAGACTCCTTGAATACTTATAATTGGATAAAAAATATTTGGTTAAGAAGTATTATATAGTATCCTAATAACATTAATAAGGCGAAAATATTTCCTTTATTTTTGAAACACAGTAGTAAATTAATATCTCTGCTATAATTAATATAAATTATTAATTTAAAATATTTATAAGTTTTCATTATTCTCCGTATTTAATTAATCATTCAATTGTTTTAAACATATTTTCGAACTATTTCGGAACTTTTTATTGTAAACACAAGCTAAGTATATTTTACGCTTCCGTTTCTTAGTTGATGTTCATAAAAATTTCATGATAAAATCAATAAAAATCTTACGGTCGGTCAGAGCCGACTAACTGTATCTATTTTTGTCATAAAATATCACAAAACTGACCTCGAAAAAATGGTCCAAACTGATCTATTCTCAATAGCGTTTGTCGAAAACATTGAAAAAGATGAAATTACGATAAAATGTGCGAAAAATCCTTCCTCGCCTACTTGCTTCTTCCTAACCAATGCCGTGTTTATAAATGCATAGGGATCATCCCTTGAATGACTGAGTGAGGTCGTGCAATAAAAACAGCAACAAATCCTACTACAGGTTAATCGCAGAAATACAGAAAGATAGGCAGACCTGCGGACAAACTGAAAAATTTAAATCTGTTCAGAAAATGATTCTAAATTGAACGGTCCGAACGAACGAACGATTATTGCAAAAACTTAATATATCCATACGGTAAGTGATGTAAAGTATACAAACAGCCTAAAAAATTAATTAGAATCTGATCAAGTATTAACATTTTCTAACAGATTTTCGAGTCATACAATATTTTTCGTTATTACCATAGGTATCCAAGATTCGTATTAAAGATTGTGTAGCATTTTCAGGTATTTCCTTTAAAGAAAGAAAAAAAAACATCATTTTTCTCAATTATGAGCTCATTAAAACATTAATTTATAGACATTCTGAGACGCAAACAACATATTTGCATATATTCTTATAAATCTCTTCAGCAACAACAGTAGCGCCTCCTATCACAATACAATTATCCTTCATTTGAACCTCCATGCCAGCAAACAAATTTTATTTAAAATATTGTGTTTATAAGACTTGTCTGGGTGATAAGCATTTACATCTGAAAATCTTTTGTAGCATGGAATTGAAGAAGAAAAAGCAAAGAAATCGTTTACCATTAAAAAATAATTATTTTTAAAACTAACAGGTAGGCCTACAATAACATGATATGATATTTAACCGAAATAAAAATACTTTTCTCTCTATTGAAAACAAAATAAAAAATGAAAATTTTTCATTTTCTCATTCGGTAATGTTAGTAAAAGTTTTTCATTTTTTTTTTTCAATATGTTCGCAGTCTATCCTTATTTTTATTTCTTGTTGTTGTTGGCTACCTGTTCAGCCGAACAACATTACATTGGCCAGAAAATGTCAGGAGAAAATGGCGTTAATGGCTGTAGTGGAGATTTTTGTAATAATAAAGTTAATTGTGTTACAATTACATATTCTTGGTTTTGTTGTTTTTGTTCTCATTGTTTGCTGGTCCGTTTGTTGTTCGTAGTGCTGCTTCATCATCTACTGATGATGATAATGACGATGATTGTTGGTGTATAAATGACTGCAGAACAGTAAAAGTTTTTTAAATCAAATTTTTTTTCTTCTTCGTGTACCCATACACACACAACATATAAACACACATTTATAAGCAAACAAAAAGTCCTTGTTGTGTAAATGACAAAGTTTTCATTTAAGTAGTTTCAGTTGTTATTATTATTTTTTCTTCTTCTTCTTTCTGATATATTTATATACTAATTGCCAGAATATGAGCACAGAAAGTTTTTTATATAGAGATTTCTAGCAAAAAAAAAAACAGAAAAAAAACCATAGAAATAAGTGCTAGTTGCTAGTTAGAAATAAACGAAAAAAAAAAAATTTGTTATAAAATTTTAAGACATAAATAATTAAGACTTGAATAATTTAATATGGTTTTAGGAGTTGACTCTTCAATGAGCTCAACTTGATCTAAAGGAGTACTTCTTATAATTTTTTCCATACTAAAATTAATTTTTCGCTTCTACAAGAACTCAGAAAATTAGCAAAGGTGTCTTCGATAATGCATATCTAGTCAAAAAAAAAGAAATCTTTTACCACAGTTCTGTAGCTAAAATTTTACACGTTCATCTACCCTATCTATCCTATCTAGTGTGCAAAAAATTTATAAGATTTCAAAGCAATAACATCAAATTTATTAAGAACTTTTAACAACGGTTTTCAATTCTTCTGCTTTGAAAGTTTACTAGACTCTAATTAGATATAATAGAATTCAGGTAACATTTGGTTTTTTTTTTTTTGAAAGACCAATCACTTGTTAGGTATGCCATCTATACCTGCATAAACACGGTCATAGTCGGGGAGAAGAAAATGGGGTAAGAAGGATATGGTGTAGCCACGGCTTGAAAAAAAAATGTCTACCTACAGCATATTTTACAAAAAAGAGAAAATGCTTTTTATTCATTCAAGATTATTTAATAAAAACATAGCGAAAGCAACGCTTATTTCAAGAACGAAACGGGTAATATTGACTTAATATTCGAAGTACGTAATTCGCAAACGCAGGGCGGGTTCTATTAAGACTTTAATCTGATAGCTTTGAAGCTATGGTCGTTTACGTTAAAGCATTAAATTGATTAAATATCAAGAGTTGAATAAATCAAATCGTTAAATACACTTCAAAAGAATTTCAGACAATCGAGGTCGAATCGAATCCACCTGTTACGGGCCGTACTTAGAAAGTGAGTATCCATGTTAAAGGATTTTTTGTAAAATATATTTGGAATATAATTTGAACATAATATAATATTATCAAAATGTGACTTCAACAAGACGAAGCAATTTGTTATGTGCAAAATGAAGTTCGGTGAAGGTCATCCCTCTATAGAATTTATGTGCAATAAATATATGAAAGATTTATACGCCTTCTTCATTGCTATAGATTTTGCAAAATGTCTTTAGGAGAGAAGGTTTGTAAAAAAAAAAAACTTCTTATATCTTTCTTCTAAACTTATTTTAGACGATAAATTCAATGACACAAACCCATATACATTTAAAAAAGAAATACAGGCAACAATGTGATCAAAAAATATAGAGAATTTTTTCATTTAAACTTCACGAATACTCTAAAAACCAAGAAATTCATTTTTCTTTTCTTTTTTTTTTCAAATAGTAGTTTTGTAGAGTTTTATATCAATATAATAAAATTTACCAGAGTGTTATACATGGTTTTATAAATACACCAAAGGGAATTCTCTTTAATTTTTTAAAATGCCTTCCAAACAATGATTTCTGATTTCCGCGGCATCATGAAAGACATCGCTATGAAAGATGAGGTCTGGATGTATGCGTTTGATTCAGAAACAAGTGACCAATGGAGCGAATATAATATAACTGTGGGAAAATCGTTCAAAAGATCAAGATCATCTTTATAGATTTCTTTTTTGATTATCGCGATGTTGTCCATTATGAATTTCTTCCGACCGGGCAAAGTGTATTAAAAATAAATAACTCATATTATTTAAGGGTTTAGAGGGCGATAAGAAATTGATTTGAAAAAATAAATAAAAATTTTTCCTTTTATAAATAAATAATAATTAATAGAAAATTTTCTTTTTATAAACACAAATTCACCGTATTTTTTGATCACAGCAGCATATTACATATTGGAATATATATATATATATATATATATATATACGAGTAAGTTTTTCATCTTTTTTTTTTTCTTTTTTACAATTTTTACCAAAAGTCTTTTATTCTCCACCTTTTGTTTCTGTGTTACTTTTCATTTTTTTCTCCCATTATCGCCAATATTTCATTCACCGGCTTGTTAATGCCGAATATATAGCATTGCACGCACTCCTCACAGGCATATCTTTTGTGTCTACCGAGCTTTCTATTCGAAATCACCTGCTGGTTTCGGTAGTTGCGGTACAGCAGTATGGGTTATCGTTGGATATTTGTTACAAATTTATGCTAAAAACAGCTTTAAAACTTCAGCAAAATATATAAACACATAAATTTTTACGTCAACTTGCATACCATTGAGGTATTCATCTGCTTTTACACACACACATACACACACACACAGAGAGAGAGAAACACATACGTACCCGTACCCGATTCTCCGTTAGCTACACTTGTGCATATTCTAAACTTTATAAAAACAAAAAAAAAAACAAAAAAAAATATAGAAAAATTTTTAAGTCAGTGTTTGCGAATATTTTCAGCTTCAATGAAAAAGTGTAAAATATCTAGAGAGAGATTGATGTTATTTACAATTCTTCCACCTTAACTGTATACTTCTATCTTCATACCTTCTCGCATATTAGCTACTATTGTGTACTGTTTGAAAAAAACTTGTGTAATAAATTACCTATGAATCCTCAAAGGATATATAAGACAAACACTTAAGCACGTAGAATACATTGAATGCATTGCATCTATAAAATATTTGGTCAATAATAGGCTCAAATTTACTTTATAAACGATGCAAGAAACCAAAAAATTTACCAAAAAGGTGCTTACAAACTCTCCAAGTGTTGACCAATCATAAAGATGTGTATCGAGCATAACAAAAAAAAAACAAAAAAAAAGTAGAAAATCGTCCTTTAGACTGTAAATAATTTATATGCTTCAGTGATATAAAGATATATATAATCCATATCTCTAAAAAAAAAAGAAAAAAAAAAACCAAAAAAACCTAAACTAAACCTTTTTGACCTGCTAAGAAAAGTAAGTAACACATATAGTAAAATTGATGCTGTTCCGGGGAGATGTTGCTTGGGACAAATTGAAAAAATCGACAATAATCGTTGCAACCTACTACTTATCTAGAAGAACTCAAAAAAGAAAATAAAAACGGCGAGCGATTAAATTATAAATCATGTGTTCTAGAACTTTAATCGCAAAATTTAAAATCTAAAATAACGAGATCTATTTTGGAGATTGGGATAAATAGCGAGAATCATTACAAAATACTTCTTGACTGTAAAAGAACAAAAAAGGGGATCGATTAAATTATAAATCAGTAATATTAAATGCTTTCTAGTGAGAATGAAAAAAATAACCGATATTTGTTAAAGTCAATGATGTATTTAAGAGAGTAAGTAGTAGGAAGAACTTGTAAAGCTTCTTCACTTATTTCTTATATTCCTTCAGGCAATCGCTTTGACATGATTGCTCACTAACGACGTCACTCACTGATATTCGTACTCGATAAGATGTTGTGACCAAGTAGGCTAAAACATAGCGACTGTTCGAGTCAGAATATTGGAGCTTAATTTGTTAATACGAAAGATTATACTGTTATTACGATTTGCGTGTGTGCCTTTTCTGTAGCGAAGCTTGATCGGTGAGGACGTAATACTTAATGAGCAGTATATCTGCCAATCTGTGACCACATCCTATATATGTTTTCCCACTTCTTTTTGCCTAATCATCGCTGTATTTATACGCATATAGTCGACATCAAGTTGGAAATTTATCACAAAAAAAAAAAAAAAAAAAACTTAACTTTGGCATCCCTATAAGACACAGCGCGACATATAATGAACAATAAATTTAAATAAAGTGCTTTGCAAAACGTTCGATTGTCTGATTCTGTACCATCTGATTATCTTTCAGTCTCAAGAACAACATCGTACTTTCTCCCCTCTGTCAGTCCACGAATATATTTGCCATCATTTTTAAAGTTTATATATATTAAAAAGTTTATATTAATAAAAAGTTTATATTAAAAAAAATAAATAATAATAAAAAGTATATGTATATAAATAAATGTCGTTCAAAAAGAAAAATTTTTAAGAAACTCTACGTATCAGAGACGCCTTATTTGTTTTACCTGGGTACCATCGTGTCGGCATTGCACGAGGGTACATTAAAGTGCAGACGAATACCGGAGACGTTAGTCACTGTCCTCCAGGCTTTGGAACAATCCCCACAAGTGAGGCTCCTCAACTCTATGTATCAAAAAACATTAACATTGAAACGGTCTAACTAAACTCTTATGATATGGTCCGCTAATAACAAACGTTAGCTTCGAAAACGGACTAACCCCACTTCGATGTTTTTAATTCAGTTTAACCAGTAAAAAGCATCATTTCTTTAAATATAAAGAATTTTATTCTTCACATTATTGCAATATAGAAGCGCTGTCAATAAGATTTTTGTTAACTTTTTTCGCTAATACACACACACACACACACACACACATAGTAAGGACTTGAAATTCGAAATATTTCTTCATTTATTTATAACTGTTCCACCTGAAGGTAAATATGATATAATACTTTTCAATGATTGTTTGGGGATCGCTGATTGCAAAGGTTGTTATTTTATGTTTCAAAACTTTGCCGTCATCTCAAAGGATATCTGTTATTCACCAGTTTACTGTATATGGGTGTGTAAGAGTAAGTGCAACCATATGTTTGAAAGTGTACTCTTCAAAAATAAAAAAAAATAAAAAATATTTATATATACATATATATATATATATAAATATATAATATATATATATATATAATATATATATATATATAATATACATATATATATCCAACCTCTGAACAATATACAGTTTAAATCTGTGTAGTTTTACACGTTAGCATCACTTCCCTTCTATACAGTTTTCACTTAGACCGCATGGTTTTCTTTTTTTCCTCTTTTTTTTTTAGTGGTAAAAATGAATTGAAAAGTTGTTGATGAATTGTTGCTGTTGCCATTAGTTTTCAACTATCGATGGTTACTTGTGTTGTAACAGTCTCAAGTAGAAAAAAAAAAAATTGAAATAGAAGAAAAAAGCATCAGCAACAACAATAAACCAGAAATGTAAATTATTACAATTTTCTCTAAAGCAGCAACAGCAACAGCCTTCCTCATCTATGCTCAGGTGCATTTGTTTGAGCAGCAATGGCAGTCGTTAACCTTTTTTACAACAATCTGCCTGAATAAAACGCTTTCTTTCTCCCTTTTCGTGTACTGAATAACTTTAACACCTTAAAAATGTGTTGAAAGACAGCTTATCGGAAAAGTATTGAGAGATTTCTTATCACTTTTTTTTTTAAGTTTTTTTTATTCAAAATCAATATTAGACATAATTGATATTAGTATCTATAGTCCTTTTACTAATTTCTAGGAAGTTTCGTAATTTCATCGTTTATCGACAAAACAAAAAATGATGATCAATTTCAAGTTTCACAGTCCTTTTTGGAAGCCAACTATAGGCTATCAAGTACATTTGGTAGAGATGAAAACTAATAAAGAGTGAAATTCTCGCTATCTCTCGATCGATCGATCGATCGGCCGATTTTCATGCGTTTCATTAGTAGTTCACCAATAGAAATTTTATTAATAAAAATTTTTCTCTCAATACTTTTTCGCTAAAGAAATATTTTCACTTCATTTCCTTTTTGAATTCTAGCTATTGCTCGTGTTTATCATATGTATGTTGTCGTTGTTATTATTGCCGTTGTTTTTTTTTGTTGTTGTTGTCGAATATATTTTTAATGGAAAAGTTTTTTGATTAGTTTTTCGTTGCAATCTCATGACGTGTTATGGCGAAAAAAACGACAAGTTGCATACTTTTCAATTTTTTTTTTTTAAGATTTCTTTATTTTTCAACTAAGAGCAATGAATTTTTTCGTAATTTCTTTGAATACCACTTACAGTTATGGATGCTTGAAAAGGATATTTTTAAAGTTTTATCACTTTTGGGTTTTCCAAAAGGATCTCTTTACATTTCTAACAAAAGCACAGATTTTTTGTGTTTTTATAGAAATTTCCTCATATACTTTTATAGCTATAGAAGTTTAATAAAAATATTTTTAAAATTGAATAACTTGCTTGCTGGTGTTGTAATAATTTTTTTTTTTTTTAAATTAAGAAGTAATAAATCTCAAAAGTTGTAAATGATTTTCATTTTCGCGGCTTTTTATTAAAGTTGGAACTATTCTTGGAGCTACCTTTCTCAATAGCCGGACTTAAACAACTGTTTATGCAGCACATTACGTCTCTATGTTGAAAGGATATATGGAAAAAAAAGTCTAACTCTTTCAATCGAAATTCTATCCTCATTAAATTAATGGGGCGATAAGCTTTGAAAGCAAAGAATTAAAAAAAAAAATAAAAATAAAAACTAAAGAAAAATTTTAAAGCCTCAAGCATGCTTGTTAATCTTTCTTTGACTTTTCGATTTAACCTAAAAATATTATTTAGAAATAACAAAATAGTGCAAGTATTCGTCTTTTTCTCTCTCAAATGAGTTCAAGGACCGTTGGGTAATAGCTGATGATTATCAAGGAACTCTTTTTGTATAGTAAAGCAGCGTAGAAGTTTCTTTATTGCTTTAAGACTACTATCGAGTATCAGTTAAAAAAGCTCTACCTCTGGCCAATCATTTTTTTTATCAATCAGGTAAAAATTTTTAATTAACTTCGTCGAACTTCGTTTGATGACTAATTAATTATGTCAGAAATTGGTGTCAAGATTGACCAGTTAACCATTTTAAAGCATTTACAAATATTTGAGGATAACATACCTTTGAAATTTAATCCATTTTCCCTTTTGAATTTATGCATAAACTAAAGAGTACTTCAACTCCTTTTCTCTTCTTTTTGTTTTTTTTTTTTTGAGAATTTTTTTTCTCCAAAATTTTCCACATTTATTTAGTACACCAAAATATTATCTTCCACTGATTTTCATTAAAAAAATATAAAAAATTTCAAATTTTTTTTTTTTATTTGATATATTGACTTTTTAGAATATAGCCAGTGTTTGTATATGTGTGTTCGATCCAATTTATTTTCGAAAGCATTCATACTTGGATCAAGACATGCCAATGGATGGACTTCATTTCATTGAAAATATTATGAAAATCTTGTAGTTTGAATGCAAAAATATATATGGATGAACAAAAAGTAGACCGATGAAAATGCGGACAGACAAAAATACGGGCATCCGTTCGTCTGACCCTTGCCCTGTGGCTCTGTAGTGAACAGGCAAACAGGCACACAGACGAAAACTATATTAAAATTGATTCAGAATATGATTCAAATAAAAGATTCGATCTAGGTCCAGTCCTTCTGTGTTTGTGTGTGTGTTGGGCATTGCATACATCCAAACATAAACTTAATATATATTATTATCGCAAGTGACACAGATCATAAAAGGTAAATATATATCGCAATAGTAAGATGTAGAGGTACGCTTGAATGAATTAAAATATTGTTACGAAAAGAAGAATCTGGTACCTTTGCAACTGTCAATGAAAGAAACACAATCTGGCAACTTTGAAAATGTCAAAAAAAGAAATAGTACCTTTTTAATAAGTTGTGAAAATCATTGAGATTGTAAATATAATTTAATAAATAAAATAATAATGTAAATAAAATCTACGCTTTTCAAGATCTAGCGATACGCGGACTTTGTCGAAAGTAAAAGTTCAAAAAGTATAGTGATTGTAAGAATATTGTGTGTTCTTATCTTATCTTAGGTTAATAAAATTTAAAGAGATTTTTTTTTTCTATTTTTTATATTTTCTACTTTTTAACAGTAGTGGTAAAGGCAACGAGATGGTAATGGTTGTAGAAACCGACAGTTGAAAGCATTAATATAATGAGTCGTGCGTAGCAGATACAATATACGCTACATACATACACACACACACTCATATAATCATTCACAAATACTTATGTTATAACTACCAGGTAACTAAATTCAAAAACAAAAACTCACAACCACTTTGCCGCAACACATGAAACGAAATGAACGGAAAAATAGAAGGAGCATAAACAATATTAAATAAGAGAAAAGAAAAAGAAACGAAAGATAAATATTTAACTTAGAACGAATTTTCAATACATCTTTCAATTATGAGAATATTTACTATTAAAAAATAAAGATGAAAATAAATGCAAATGAATAAATATTTAATTAAACGAATGCATACATATATTATTTCGAAAATATAAGGAGAAAATATTTCAGTTTAGTTTCTTAGGTTTTCTTTGATCAGCTCTACTGCTGCTTTATTGATTTAGGTTCAATTTTTAAGTTAAATAGTTTCGTTAATAAAATAATTAATAAATAATTTAAAGTAATTTTTAATTTGTTTTTATACTGGTCGTAAGTAGGGGGAGGGGGGTGGTTCTTGGCAAAGAATTATTTTTGTGTATAATTTGTTACAAATAGAACGAAAAGTTGAAAATATTAAAATGAAAATCATCAAGTAAAGAGATGATTCTTACTCATGTATGTATGTATGTATGTATGCATGCATATATAGCACTCATCCTCTTGTACGTTAATTCGCTTTATAATTTTTCTACACACCTGGGCAGGCTTACATACGTGCTATCGTTAGCGAATGCAATTCAATTTTATAGTTTTTGCACTTTTCTCTTCACACATGCCCCCTACTTAAATTATATATAAAAAAAAAAAAAAAAAAAAAAGTGTTGCACTAAGTGCCAGTATATATACGCATATGTTTATAAGTGACTATACATCGTCTCTATCTAAATTTAAATATGCCACAGTTGGTTCAGGTCTAAATGGCAAAAAAGGGGGGTAAAGATCCTGTCAAATGACGCTCATACGTACACTGCAAAAATATTTCTTTAGACCAAATTTATAAAATTCTTGCAAGCCATCCGTAACTGCTCTAGAAATTAAACGCAGTGTATTTATATCTGTGCATATTTAATAAGTAGATGTATGTTGTTGTTGTTGATGTTGTCGGTTTGGTTTGCTAATAATTCTGTTAAAAAGGCTTTCTCTAGCTAAAAAGTTTTATGATTTTCCAACTCATACTAAGACTAGGTTTGTGTACGTACATACACACACACGCACACACACACATATATATATATATATATCAAAGCGTATATATACACCAATGTTATCATGAATATTTTCTTTAAAAAGTTAACGTCACTTCTGGCTGCTCTCTCTCTCTTTAACAAGCACATCAACAATAACGACTTTACAGGATGTACTCATTCATTTAGTCACTCATATAGTTTAGACTAACTGACAAACGGGAAGCAGCCAATTTTCTAGAACATCCTTTTTAACCCGCACACTCTCTCTACACACACGTTGAAAGTTTCTCGTTCTATACGTTTATATACATTATCGCATATGCAGAATAACTCATGACTCCTTATACGTTATTGCTTTCTCTTACTCTTAGTCTCTCATGTTTTCTTCTTCTTCTTCTTCTTCTTCTTTTTCACTAAGCTAAACTGTTGCTGCTTGTATTACATTACATTTATGATGGTATATCATCCTCAGTATAGCTGCGTAGAATTGCTGCTAATGCCTTAGTGGTTTTGTATCAGTGTTAGTTGTTTGTAACAATGTTGCTGCCGCTGCTGCTGCTAATGCTTATAATATTCGCTGTTTGTCATCTTTAGTTTTTTTTTTTTTTTTTTTTTTTTTTTTGTAAGCATTGTAAACTTAGTTATAAGCACATACAGAGACAGAGAGATTTTTCTCTTTGCTAGTGTTCCGTTTTGTTGGTCTCTTTTACACGCTTACATGTCTTTCTTCTGAGGTTAGATTATTACTGCTACGCAGTTATGGGTTATTTAAAGCAAAAGAAAGTTTTTGTTTTCTAGCGCTTATAAAGAGTATAAGTTATTCCACTTAACGATGGTACTTAGACTTGTAGAGATTTGTTTGATGAGTAAGAACAATTTCTTAAAACCATGCTTATATTACCTTTTTTTATGAGTTCAAGTGACTTGAATGAATAAATGATATTTTCATTTTTATTTTTTTTTTTGCTCACAAATACATTACGCTAAGATCTAAAACAGATGCGTAATGGTTTCTAAAATTCATAAATTTCCAATATTTACAAAAGTTTTCTAAACCGTTAAGCCGTCGACATTGAGATTATATTCGATCCTTTAGACACTATGTGTCAATCTAAGTAAATCTAAACTTTGCCGTTTGTCGATGTCAGGCAGACACTAGCAGGACGGGATAAAAATTATTTAGAGATAACTACTGCAATGTTTGAAGATAGACGCTTGTAATTTACACCTCGATCTATCTTAAGCGAGCATTAATAAATAAAGAAACACATGCTTCCTCGTCACAAGTTCTGTGTCTCTCTATTCCATTCGTCACTATTCACCATCAAATATAAATATCAAACCAATATGCTTCTTCGACGTATATGTTTCTCTTTGTTCCATCACCTTTAACCCGTTCGATCATAGCAAACTCATTACAATAGCAATTTTATTTATGTTCTTTTATGTTAGTATTTGAGGATTATATTTTGTGTAAGACTTTTAATTAGCATCATTAAACGATAGCACCTTTTGTTCTACGTTCTCTTTCCATAAGAAAGTATGCAACAGAAAGATACAAGCGGCATCATGAGACCTTGCAAAAATGTCTGAAGAGAGTGGGATCAAAAGGTTAAGCAATCCCTAACTGTTATCACCCAACAAAGTTTTAGGTTTAACTAAGTATTGATCTCTCTCTCCCTCTCCCCCCTCTCTCTCTCTCTCTCTCTCTCTCTCTCTCTCTCTTTCTCTCTTCCTCTACCGAAACAAATTACAGAATTAGAATTCAACCGAATCCAACCACTTAAATGACCAAATCTTCCATTACCTGGTTCTATTTAAACAATTTGCATGATTTCCTTGCGTAAATATCTATCTATAGGTTTCCATACAAAAAAAGATAATAGCATGGAGAGGAGAGATGAAAGAATATTTCACAGAATATTGAACAAAATGAAAATAAATCTAGTTTCCGTTAAACGCTTTAAAAGTTAAAAATGACTTGAATTGTGTTACAGATTTAGGCTTGAACACGCATATTAAATAAATTGTCCAGTTAGATTAGTCGACCAGAACGAACTGCAAGCATAAATAAAAAAAATACCAAACATCAAGTCGGATTAATAAAGCATAAAAATGGTGAAGATCTAAACATCCTTAGAATACAAGCAATATTTCAGAGATCACTAATAATTTGTAAGGTTAATGAGCACTATTCGAAGAAAAGTTCATACGAATTTCAAAGAGCTATGTGAGTCATTTGGACTTTTACTATTTGATTTATATTATTCTTTAAAAAACCTGGCTTATATTGAAATCAATAAATTAATTTTAATTTTAAACGTTCATACATATCTCAAGTTAAAGTGCTTCCGGGCTTTCTATACCTTCTGAAACACCTTTCAACCAAAAGCAGATAAGTAATGCAATGTGAAATGAAGAAAAAATTGATATGTCAAGTATAAGTTAAGTTTTAATAAGCAACATACGTTACGTAAACTTAATAAATCTTAGAAAAAGTTCAAACCTTGACTTCATTGCACTATAAAATTGAAATAAAATCATGCTTTAAAAAATAAATACTCTCGAAACAAAACAAAAAAGAAAAACAAAAAAAGAATAAATAAATAAATAAACAAAATTTAGGTATTGTACAATTGAACGTGTGTTACAAAATAACCGCAATGGTGATGAGTATCAGTTGAACTAAACACAACTAACAACAATGACAAACGATTTAGTTGAGTGTTGCTTTAACACGAAAAACTAGAGAAGCACACACTCGCACACACACACACACACATTAAAATATAAGCAAATGCTTGATGAACACCAAAATTTTCATGAAAATTCTACACCACGAAATGAACCGCTATTTAGATAGTAACAACAATAAAATCAACAGCAACGACAACAATGAGAGTCGAATATAAATAAATATCAAATAAAAAACTACAAACTCTCGTAATAAAGTGAATTAAACTTAACCATCATCACAACTGCCAGTGAAAAAAAAAAAACGAAAACAAAAACAACAACAATAAACGACGACAATAACATATCATGTCACTCAAAGTGATAAACAGTGTCACTACTGTGTTTTGCAATTTTTCTCTACACAAAATTTAGAGAAAAAAAAAAAGCAAACAAGAAAACTAGCAGTACCACCAAGCACCAGCGTTATGCGATACGATGCGATAAAAATTTGAGGACCAACGGCAAAGAGCAATAGCTGCTGAACTGTTAAGCAATACTGTTGTAAACACAAAACGATAATTGTTTTTAGGAACGATTAAGCTTTAAAACATTTTTGCAATTTATTTTATTCATTTTTAGAGTCATTCTCCAGGTAAAGTTCTGGCAGCAGAATAGAAAATTAAAAACAAAAATTGCACTATGGCAAATAAAGGATCGCAAATAGATTTAATAAGAACTTAATTAATTTATAAAGTTTTTACATAAATTCAAAAAAGAACAAAAATGATCGGATAATTGAACTCAAAACCCCTTTTAATCATGAGTGAAAATCAGAAAAATTGTGAAAAACCCGTTAATTGAATCGAACTCATTATTCCTATTCAAAAAATTGAGCATTTATGTTTTTTAGTTGAAAATAACATTATATCATTGATAACAAAAATCCGATTAAGAGAATAATAAAAAAAAAAAACAAATCGATTACTCACATAAAAAACGATTGTTCGTGTAAAAAAGTAAAATTTGCCGTAAAATTTCAAATTTCATAAATCTGCACTTAATATTTCTATAGTTCTACAAAGATATTTATTGCAGTAGAGTGTTCACCATCACTTTCAATTATACTTTAAATCAAGCACCTTTGATGTCGGTTTTGTCGTTTAATGATCTTGATAAAGTTTTTCATAGTAAACTGGACTTTTATAATCTCCAACTAAATTCGCAGTTATGCGTAAATTTAGATTTGCACTTAAATTTGATTAAAAAAAGATGATCGAAAAATGTCGACGACTCTTTAGTGTAATGAGAAGTCTCTTTACGTCGTACATAAGACATCGAATTGAATATACGTGCGTTATTTAGGCTCCCAATTACGAGTATTACGTCGTTATGATTATATCAATTTAAGAACAATTACTCAGATTTGTATTTAATTTATTACAAATATCGTCTAGGTCTAGCTACCAGTTTCTCTCACTTTTGTATAAAATATAGCGCTTTGGGGCTGTGCAAAAAAAACACGTGTTTCGAGTGTCACACATTATAAGAATGAAAGCGCTACTCAACAAGACAAGAAGTAATCGATTATAACCAGTGTTAACCGAAAGGAGTAATGTCTAATTATAACAGCAAGAAGGGTAGCAAATTCGAAATGAGTGCTGCTAAGGTTTCCGGGGCTACTTTTTCTGTATGGGCCTGAATTTTGTTATGCTGAAAACTTATGTTATTATGACTTATAATATGCTGAGTCAATTTTTCATCCTAATTTCACTAGAAATTGTTGGTAGCGTTCGCTAATAATGCTTATATTTGATTAGAGCAAACTATACTACACATACAATGCAATAGTAAAAAGCCGCTCTCCTAGCGAAATGTTTCTTCACGGGCTCCTGACATCTATGACGCCAAGAGAAAAGAAAGACAAAATTTGTGATCAGACTTACTTAGGTCCCTTATGAAAAAAGAGATAAGACTCGGTCGTTATCTTCAAACCCTCAAAATATGCTTAAGTTTCCGTAATGGTCTCACAATTTTATCTAAATCTTTTCCCTCCTAAGCATACATTTGAGATTTGGAAACGGACAATAATCGGTCCGTGGCCAAATCTGAAGAATACGTTGAGCATTTCGTTCATAGCATTATGACTTTGTACGGCGTCTATTATGAAGCAATGTTAGACTTTTGGAAACAGATATCGAACGGAATTATACAAAATTATGAACGTGAAGTCTTGCCGAACCTTGTCCTCGAATGTATCCATAGAATCTTTACTAAGTAGATCTGAATTTTTAAACACTCTTCTCTTCTTGACATTTTCTTTGGACCCGTTTAAAGGATCTCGTTAAGCAATTTCGCTATTTAACATTTTCATCCATTATAAACAAACTTATTATATATTATTTTCAATTTTTTCAAACATTAATATTTCTTTCTCTTTTTTTCTAAATATCATTTTATTACTATGTTTTCTTAGTTATTATCATGCATTTGCCATAGAAAAAATATTATAATATATTAAAATATCTAAACAACTACTTATGTATGAATTTATTTAAAAAAAACAAAAAAAAATTGTTTTTACCTACTTTGACATCCAAAAATTTAACAGAAAAAAAAGAAACACTTTATTATAAATGTAAAAATCGTTTTCTAACAAATTTTCTCTAATTTCCGCTCAATTTCCATAAATTTTCTAAAATTATCGTTTCATATATGATCCATCTACTACTCACTGCTTGCCTAGATAAATACAAACACTTCTGTACATTGCTTTATGTATGCATTTTACACACTGTGTGTACATTATCACCATGCAAATGATAATATAACAAACGCCTAAAACTATACTGCGAGAGAATGTGAGTATATTATGCCTGCACATGATATATGTAGATATATGCATATATATGGATATATATGTATATATATATATATATATAGATGTGGGTGATAAAATATATTTACAATAATCTGAGAAGAGAAAATATTGTTTTGCATGCATGTGTGTATGGATTCTAAATGCGTATGCACTAATATATGCATAAATGTGTAACTGGAGTTACATGACTTGTGTGTGGAAAGCTTTTGTATAAATGAATAATAAACAAAAATTTGCATAACCGAATATCCGATTCACTGTTGTCCGGTAGAATTTATTATTTATGTAATTTAGCCTGAAAACCAAACTCATATTAATACGCGTTGACAAAATTATTTAAATTTAAAATCAGCGAGTTATTAGAACTGTATCGATAACGGTTGTGGATTTTAGATCGCTTGATTTCCATAACAAATACATTGTCTTTTTGTGATTGAACCGTTCATTTGCACATTTTGAATTACCGTATAAACCAAATATATGATAATAATAAAATATTTTTGACATAATTTTTTTAGATGCAAAGTATTCGAATTTAATTTTTTTTTTCTCTTTTTAATTGACAAGATAATTAAAATTGGAAAAAAATACCTTTATTTCTCAACATAGTCTTCTTTTAATTTAATACATTTTTTTTTTTTTCGAAATAATAAGCGAAAGCGTCAATATTTTATTTATACTGAGAAGGCTCTCAATCTCTTCAAAATATACTTCAATGTCCGAGAATTTATTTCTTTATTCTTGGTAAAGCTTTTGTTAAATAAACATAAATTACTTACTGCGACGAATATGCTGCATCAGGACCAAATTTGAACATTAACTTTACCGATTTGTTTACCACAATTACATAACTCAACAGCTTGCCCGAATATTCGATTGCAAATATTTTGTTTTTTTTATTTTTTTTTTTTATTATACGTTCCAATAAAATTATGAACCATTCAGGCAGCTAACAAGAACATTTTGTTAATTGAAAGTACGAGTTCATAAGAGTATAAAATTTTTTTTATCCATTATCCGGTTTATCCGGAGTATCATTTGATTATATACTAATTTCCTTAGACCGGGAAAAGCTAGTATGACTTTTTTTTATTTGATAACGGTAACAATGGTTTATAAAAAAAAACCAACTAATCGGATATTTTGCATAATTAATTTATTCAAATATTCATTTTATGAACATTTTTTCAATAATATTAACTTTCATTTAAGAAAAAAAAAAAAAAATAAAACATTTATTTTGCATCCGGATCATGGATAACTTATATATTCAGATAGCCGATTATTTGCGGAATCGAATATTCTTGATTTATTTATTTATTGAAAAAATATGCATTTTTCTATTCGAATTGTAAATAATTGGATAAACATATTTTGATACATTTTTAATAAATATTATTTACATTTTAATACAAAATAATTTCCTAAAATAAAATCGATTCATCGGTTTTCATTTTCAATATCCGTTTATCATTTTCTATTCGCGGAAATCCATTAAATCAATTTATTTATTTCCGAAATAATGCATTATCGTATAATAGTTTATATTCACTAATAAAAATCAAAATTGTTTTTATGCTCGCATTTGCCTGAAAACTGAATGGAATAAAGTGTGCATGTTTATGCATTGATATATTTCTATGTACACATATATATGTGGTTTTTAACAGTTTCGCCATTGATTTATAAATGTTCCTCTTTATAACCGCTCCAAAATTATTACAAATAAATGCGATGAATTATGAGAAACTGAAATTTCAAATTTGAGTTGAATTTAAATTTAAAAAAAGAAAAACAAATTTTAATACAAAAAAAAACAATCACGAGAACAATTTTATAGAAACTCTCTTGATATCCATTACTTATCCTAATATTGTTTAAATAAATCATATTAAGTTCGAAAGTGTATAATAAATATATATAAGTAAATAAATGAATAAATCGATTGGGAACTTCACTTCTGAAATGCAATTTGAAAAGGCAGGAGCGTATCTGATCTTGACGGACTGCATTTTAACTAAATTAAAATATATATTATGTGTGCATAACTATATACATACACACACACACCGGCCCACACACACACACACACACACACATACATATATATATATACTATTCCACACATATTCATCGTTACGTTTCTTTTTTTTTTTTAGTTTTTTTTTTTGTAAGTGATCACTAACTCAATCGATGTCCCCTATACGTCCATATGATGATGACCAGGGAAAAAGAAGTGACTAAAGAGCGATAGGATCTAATGGTAACCTGAGAGATGTATGCCGGATAGACACATGTTATACCTTTACTGACCGAACACAGTCACTATATACACGATAATCGTAATTAAAATATAGGCTACAGGAGAGGGAGTCAAAGCCTAGCACGCTGACTTGATAGTTGCGCTTCTTATTTACTAGACAATGCAGCACTAGCAGGCTGACATTTGCGTCGACATTTTTAAAAACTCGAAATTTAATTACACCTATTACATGAAAGCTGAATTAAGGTGTTAAGATCTAGTTACTGAGCCATTCCCGATGTTGATCAAGCAAAGACAAACCAAATGGACATTTGACAATAATCACTATAGGGACTTAACCTCCTGCCTTTTACTATAATCTATTATTTTATTTTTTTTTTATGTATTCGTTCAATAGTTTTTCACTGCTTAACATTTAAAAGCGATTTGATAATATACTGCCATCTGTGTGACGTTTATTATTCGAAGACCTGCGATCGCAAAAATTAGCAGGAAAATCTTAAAGACCCTTTAGTTGAACTCTATAGATCACGTTTAAAAGCAAGCCTTATCCATAATACAGATTCAAAAAATTTAATTTACAGCTTACACCGTTCAATATCAAAATGATATCATTCCGTCAACTAAAATGTCTTCAATTAGCAAAATATATCATAGAGACGGCGAACGTGCCCGATTCACATCCCGACAAATGGACCTGTTTTTTTTTCTTTTTTTTAAATACAATTCTTTTTTTTTATTATTATTATTATGATTTTTACAGAAATTATAGTTTTGTATGAAAATTCTCAATAGCCCATCACTGTCTACGCGTGATTGGGAAGTAGTGGCTTTTACAATGTTATCCTTAAGATTCCTTAGAGAATGTCTTAATAAATTCCACTTGACTTGCCTGCTGACTGTATTTAGCATTTATTTCATTTGCTTTTGTCGCTTTCTATGTTCTTTCTGGTGCTGCTGCTGCTGCTTTCACTGTCGTCTCGTTGACAATCAACCATTTTCAACAAAACAAACAAAAATAAGAAAAGCAAAAATAAAAAGATAAAGCAAACAAAAATAAAAATAAAAACAAAAAGAAAAACAAAACGAATGTCATTGCAAAAAATCAGCGAGAAATTTGTTGCCAACAGTGGCATAATGCTGTTTGTGTAGAATTCTTTCTTAACTTGCTGCTTGAACAGGACGTTGGAATGAGAGACCAAAAGGAATGCGAATGAGTTGAACAAGCGGCATGTGAACAAATGTTGACAAGTGACAAGAATGCAACATGATGGCGCAAACAAACATAACAATTCATAAACTGTTGTTAAGTTGGCAACTTACACGTAAATACACGCACACATGCTGGCATGTCATACAACAAGGACAATAACAATAAAAACAACAATAACGGCAATGGTAACGGCAACGGCAATGGCAACGACAACAGCAACGACAGTAAAAACAAAAAATAAACATAATCAAGAAATATCAACAACAAAACGTAACAATTCGTGCTTGCACTTGTACGTTAATATATATATTTGTGTGAGTTTGCAATGTTAACGTAAATATATAAGTTTGTGTGTTAATGCCAGCATAATTTAAACAACATGCTTAAGTTATCGTTGTTATTATTCTTTTAGTGATGTTGGCATTTGTCGAGATTTGTGTTAAATATGAGCTCGCATACGTAAAACTTAAGCTCTATCCACCTCTTCTCACACGTTTTCATTTCATAGAAAGAAAATTACGCATACATTTCCATATGTTCACACATTTGCCCTTTTTTGGTTGTAAATTTCTTCATTTCTTTCGTTTCATATTTTAGATACATTTTTGTTTACCTTTTATATCCATCGCGGACTTATGTAACTCTCTATACGCAGAAGTAAGCACACACACATGAAAAACCATCAAAGATATCGAATATAAGCACAAGTGTAAGTACGAGTATAAGTACGAGTATAAGTACGAGTATAAGTACGAGTAGACGTGCGACTAAAAGTACGAGTATAAGTACGAGTATAAGTACGAGTACAAGTGCGAATATAAGTACTATAAGTACGAGTATAAGTACGAGTATAAGTACGAGTATAAGTACGAGTAGAAGTGCGACTAAAAGTACGATTATAAGTACGAGTACAAGTACGAGTATAAGTGCGAATATAAGTACGAGTATAAGTACGACTAAAAGTACGAGTATAAGTACGAGTAGAAGTGCGACTAAAAGTACGAGTATAAGTACGAGTATAAGTAAGAATATTAATTATATGTTAAAAACATTACGAATGAAAAGGATTGACGCATGGCCACTTATTATTTGAAATCTAACCACAAAGCTTAAAATTTTCATATCATTCCGTTTTTCTCACATCAGGAAAAACGAGAAACGAAAGAAATAAATCATATATTCACTCTATGGTCGAAATTTGAAAATGGATCTATTCTGTTTACGGACATGAATGGGTACTATGGCTTATAAAACCTAAAAATCCGAACATGATCTCATAAGCTTAGAAGAAAATTGATTTTAAATTCGATTCAAAATTAAAAAAGAAAACAAAGTTCTGTTTGAAAGTTCAGTGCTAAAATGAAGTCCATGAATAAGAATGCGCAACTACAATTAACAAACAGTTTTTCTTTTTACATCTTTTCTTGGCTTCATGGGCATCCAAGGGTGGCCTATAAGAGAATACAACTTTTTTGCTTATTTTTATTTTATTTTTTATTCCTCTTTCTTATTCACATTTACATAGGAAACTTCTGGAATCTTTTCAGCGTAGGAAGTTTATGTGTATGTACTGTGAGTTTATAAACTCAAACTGATTTTTGTACGAGGAATACATTAAAGTGTCATTTAATTTGAACTGTTAATTTATAAAATATTTAAGAAAACGAAACGTGAATTCTTAGAAAATAATGTTTTAAATTATTTTTTATATTTTTTTTACAGAGCCAACCTTTTTTTTTCCTTCACATACATAATAAATTTTCATATATTCCCATCAATTTACAGGCATTTCTAATAGCAGATACCATTTCTAATTAACTCAATTTTTATTCGATTCTTTTAGTTCATTACTCCATCTA
This sequence comes from Glossina brevipalpis, assembly GCA_000671755.1. Classification (NCBI taxonomy): domain Eukaryota; kingdom Metazoa; phylum Arthropoda; class Insecta; order Diptera; family Glossinidae; genus Glossina; species Glossina brevipalpis. Next base: position 1,689,112 of record KK351021.1, on the reverse strand, counting down.
TAGATAAAAACGAATAACACCAACAGCAACGAAATAAATTATAATCACAGAGATAATATAAAGTTATCCAATTTATGCTCCGGATTTAACAAACGTATTTTAGTGAGATATATGAAACAAAACTATCATCCAGGCCATTGTAGACCATGTTTAGTATTTGCCATTCGAATCATTTAACAACTACTGGATGTTTCGAAATTGTAAAAACTTATAACAAAAATATTAATTTTATGATAAGTACGTATCGTGCAATACGATCAGATTGTAATCGATATAATCGCTCATCTGAGCGCATTTTAGGCAAAACTGTGAAGAAGTTTGCAGAAACTAGATCTGTAGCAGACTTTTCAAGGCGCACACATTATCGAAACGCACGATCGATTGAAAATATTGGTGCTGTGTTAATGAGTTTGTGACATAAGCATTTCCTTTAGATTTTGAATAAGAAAAACAATCATGAAATTTTGAACTAACTAAGAACTAACCAAAATACATGCAAAATTCTTTGGAAAAATAAAACGCTGTAAACGAACACTTGTTTCGAAAACACTTTGAGAAATTTCTCTGTGAAAGTTTTCATCTTACGAAATACTTTGCTGTTGTCGTCATCCAATCAATACAATGATAGGGATTAAAGCAAGACTTTAATCTATTCTGTCTACCAGATCATATACGTATATCACTTCATTATTGATCACTCAACTGATTCAAGATATTTATCGAACTTTGGAACACCATGGCTACGAGAAACTTTTTCTTGAGATGCTCAACAGTCAGGACTTGTTGGATTCTAGTATATATGTATGTTTATATATATATACATACATACATGTTGGATTTATATATATATATACATATATATATATACATATATAAACATATATAAATTTAAACATTTTTCATACTTATACTTTATAGTCATCATAGTGAAGATATAATTTCTGTTAACAATAGATATAATAATGCATACCATATGTGTTTTAAGTATTTTTCAAAATCCTAATCACTCTAAGGAATGTGATAAAGATAAGAAATTAATTCAAAATTGAATAAAATCTCGCTTTCTCTTTTCCTCCTTTCATTTCTTATTTATAACTCTATTCATTTCAATTATCTAAACACATTTTAAGAGACAAATAAACAGACAAACAATTTCAATATAATAGACAATTCATTTACAAAACACTAAAGGTTAACTTTATTTGCACATACAAAACGGCCAGAGATCTATACATGAAGAGTTATTTGTATGTATTCTACTAACACATCATAAGTAGTATACACATTTTAGCAATTTTGACTCTTATGTCCTTTGACAGATAAGGAAGAAAATTTACTTAAATTATATTTTCGATAATTGTTCAAAATTTACGAAAATTTATGAAAATTGTTTAACTAATTGTTTAAATTATGCTTTACAGGAATTTAAAATTGAATGCTTATACTAATAGCTAACTATGTATGTTTTATCTTGTTAATAATAGATAACAAAAGCTTATAATTAAGAAATTATATATAAACAATTTTGAATAGAATTGTTGTTGTTTATTTTAAGAAAAAGAAAAACAAACAAAATGATGAATGAATTTATTATTATTGAAAATGAATTTTTATTTTTTTTTTTTTTTTTGTAATAAGATTAAGTTCTCTTTTAAACTGATTTTTGTTTCCCTGTGGGGAATTTTAAAATCTTAGTTGAAATTTTTAAATCGAAAATTTTATAATTTATACATAAATCAAATTCACTTCAGCAACTGTCATCAGAATGTGTAAATTTTTATTTTCACAATTTTTATTTTTTTTTTCCCTGCTACTAACCAATATTGTTTGTGATTTATTTCTTGTTCACTCTTCCCGTTCGGGCTTTTAACATTCCAAGTTACCTTTAAATTTATTTATGATTTATGTGCAAAAATTCTTTTGAAACTGTCAAAAACTGTTTATGTTTCTTTTTTTTTGTTTTGTTTTGTTTTTTTTTCCGATTTATACATTTTAGGTGACCACTAGTGAGACCTGTAAACCTTTATATTGTAAATATCTCGGCACATTTTTTCAACATTACATAGATTGTCGATTTATTAGTAAAGTTTAATTTTATTTATTTACTTTTACATCAAGCAGCTGGAGGTATGCTACGTTTTTCATTTTGTATAAAATTCCTAAAAATATGTTAAATAAAGTGAATTTTAAAAGTATTGTCGATTTATGTAATTAATGGGTATAGTTTTGAATGTAATATGAAAAGAATCTATAGCCGAGAAAAGCTGTGAATATAACGACTTCATTCGGTTGAAGCTGCAATCCTTCGCCTACGACAAAGAAGAATTACCACATACCACACTTTCAACTTACATTGTGGTAGAAATATTTGAATAGTTTTAGGTTGTTTTCCAAAATTGCAAAAAAAAAGAAGAAAAGTTTTACTATCTCGAGCCCCTGTGATATAAAATAATTTTCTAAAGATTTGTCTTACAAGAAGAAACAACTCTCTATTAGAATAGTATTCTTTCTTTTCTGAAGTTAGTTTAATTTCTTGATATTATCAAATTAATTATCAGGATTAAAATGGAAAGTAATTATAATACTTAAAATGTATGATATAAATCGAGAAGCAGAGAGACGTCTGCCGATAATTTCACTGCTATTTTTGTTGTTATAATGAAATAGTACAATTTGCTTAGTCTTTCGCAGATGATATCATCAGTATGATCAAATCAAATGGATAAGAGCATAACTAAATGTTAATGCGTAAATGTTGAATATTGAAAAATCGTTGCAAGCTAAATATATTCAATTTTTGTTCTTTTTTATAAGGAAATTTTTCTGATATGATTCATTGCATTTATTATCAATATATCATGATATTGGTCAAAGCTTCATTGTCCTTTAGCTTTACCACTGACTGATATTATATACGCATATTAGTTATTCTATAATACAAAGCAAAAAAATAAAAAAATAATAATAAATGAATAAAAATAATTTATATTAATACCTGATTTAAGAAAACCGAATAACCGGATTCATTTAATGTGGTCAGATTGAAGACTTAATGATTATTACTGCCAAATTAACGTGTATACTTGTGCCAAAATATCCGAATCAATATCCGATTAAAAAACCGGATATTCGGTTCAATAATAAAATAAAAATTCGTTTTTTATACAATCCTTCAGCATAAAGTTGTAACATTTTTCAAAAGGTTTTTTCTTTGTTTTTTTTTTTTAAATTATTCTCTCTAAACAAATAAAGATAATATTTCTGAACATTTTTGACATGAGAATGAAAAAAAAAAAAAATAAGAAAATAGGAAAAAATCTCTTAATGCATAATGCTGTGAAATAAAAAGCAAAAAATAAACGAAAGGCGAACAACAACGACAAAATATAGAACTTTCATAAAACAAATTGCTTTCAAATTGAAAAGAAAAACGTAACGATACGAAAAGAAGACATTATTGCATGGGTAGAGATACTAAGACAGGCGGATGGACATGAATAAAAGAATAAATCATGTTTTTTCATTCCGTCCTTTTTCCTTATTCCTCTCTTCACGTTTCCCTTTTTCTCTAGTCACGAACAATGAAATCTGAGGATTTCGTTTACTTTCAAAATAAAAACAGACATCGTCCCAGTGTCGTCATCATCATTCTCATCATCATCGTCATCATCATCATCGTCACAACGCCATCATTTATCATTTCTTATAATAGGTAGGAGTTGCAAAAAAAGACCGAATTCATATTGAGTTGCTAAAGAAAAAGAAAAAAATATAGCAAGAACATATACATATATACGAATATATATATGCATTGTATGATAATAGTAGTGGTAAAAAATTTACATATAAAAGGAATACAAAATATGAAAAATAATGCAAAATCATTATGATTTGTAAGAAATTACTTTTTTATGAGATGGAAGAACAAATCCGGAAGAGATATTTAATAGAAATGCTTCGAATTCTCTCTCTCTCTCTCTCTTTTTAGTCTCCTTACGCAAATCTATTGTTCAACAAATTATTAATGTTGCACATACGTCAAAGAGAAGCACATCGTTAGATTAATTCTCAAAATAAATGTAACCGTCAAAATTAATCACTGTATCGATCTTTGTTTTAAAAATTTATGCTTTTAGCGATTTTTTCTCAGTAATGAAACATTTTTGTTCGAATCTTAAGTCCACTTCAAAAAGAGTATCTGATGTTCTGAGGCTAATCGCCAAAAGACCAACTTTTCGAAATCATAAGAATCGAACCAATGCTCAGGCAGGCAATAATTTGTTTAAAACCAATGTTAAGGATAAAAAGCGACACCGAAAAGCCCAAAATTTCACGAAAAAAAGGTTTTACGAGTAATGAATTTATTCAAATACATCCTAAAGGACACAAAGAATTGATAAAACGAATAAAAAATTTTTTGTTGTTTTTTGAATAAAAAAAAATGCACAAAAATAGCAAAAAAAATTTTTTTTCGAAAAATCAAAGAATGGCCTCACTAAAGCAATTCTCGCGAGGCATCTCTTACTCTCTTACTTAGTACCTCTTACCTTCGTAGTACTTACAATGTAAGTAGAAAGAGAATTCTCTTCCATTTAATAAATAATACACTTTTGCTATCATCATAATTAAAAGGAGAGTTCTGATGAGCTAAAGTAAGTTTTAATGTGAGATATTTTCGAATTTCTGCTGAGAGGCACATTTAAAAAAATGTTGCATACGTTTAAACATTTTGTTCGTAGAAATTCGTAATAGTACTAATAAGTAGTTTACCGTTCCTCACTGTGTAATCCCCCAGACAATGTAGGTGGTACCAAAGTTTGATCGCGAAACAGTTTACTGTACTAGTTTTTTTTAAGTACTAACCACTATTACTAGCAGTATATTATTTATTTATATTTTATTTATTATTTTTATTTATTTTTTAGTACTATTAGTGTTAGTAAATTTTTTTACTAATAAAGTGCATAACCAAACTGTAAATTGACTATTTATTAATAATAGTACACAATTTACTAGCGCGAATACTATCTACTATTTGCTGACACCAATACTAGTTACTTGATATACATAAGAATATGAGAAACTAGGCATGAATGCGAACATACCGTTGATATCTTTTCTTTTCTTGGAACTTTAATAAATTTCCAATTATCCTTGATGGAGACGGAAGAAGATTTTGATAGATGCGGGCAATATATTTCATGAAAATAAAAGTTCGTGGCATTTTTTCCAATACAGAACTTTATTTTCGTCCACGATATTATAGGGTATGTAAAGAAAGCAACAAAGAAATACGATAATAACGTGTGAAAAAGATCGTAATCCAAGTTTGACTACTGTCTACTATACTCTCTATAATCTGCATTTGGTCAAATTATTTTGGGAAAATTCGAATTTATTTAAAGTTTGTATTATAAAAGTTTGTATGTTAAATAATCGAAATATTTATCGCCTATCTATGATCTTTGGCCAATTATGTGGTAGTTGACGAATGCTATCGCAGAAGAAACTTGGTAGCTTCGAGGCGAAATCTTTGTCGAGACATTTTCGTGCCTATTCGGTTTTTTTTTTCAATTTAAATAAATCATAATGAGAAGAAGCCAAGTCTGGAGCATAATTTGCAAGTGGAAGAAGTTCCCAACCCAAGTTTAAAATCACTTCCTTGGCTAGTTTTTCTGCATGCCAATGATCGTAGTCATAAAGCAAAATCTCTGTTCGAATTATTTTATCCGCAAACAGATCCTTTTCCTTAAGCGAGTCGCTTAGTTTGACTAGTTGCGCTTGATATCGTTCAGAAGTAAAAATTTCACTAGACTTTAAAAGTTCGTAGTAAACGATCTCTCACATTTTACGAAACGCATTATAGAGTTTTCTGAATATGATGAATATTCGCCTTAGCAAGAGATGTGAATAGGTGTCGTGGATTAATCCGTGCTTGTCGTCGTTTCATAACAATTTAAAACGGAACAACACCCAGCGCCGTAAGTGCTGCTTGTTGACATCCATCTCTTTTCACTTTGATATACACCCGACGGCAATTTGTAAACAACAGTGTCTAAGCTATGTATACCAAAAATGGCGAAAGAAATGAATGTGTTCGGTAATCCAATGGTATCCAATGAATTGTTCGGCAAACAATTTCAACTCAGAGAATTTATTTACACACCTATTAATAGAGAATCGTGCGTCGTGAACTGCTCCAATCTCACCAGACGATTGATGTCAAACTGCACGTTCAGCGACATGCGTTTAAAGCCCCGCAATCTACAATAAGTCAGCATGAATGGCGTTGTCTTTCAATAAACAATACAAATATTTAATGGCCCGGCAAAAAATGAGAAAACTTGATTGAAAAGTTTTAATGCATTCACCAATTAGCCCAGATCTTGCCCCATCAAATTACAATCTACAATATTTTTGATTTAATATGCCTCATTTAAAATATAAAAGAAATACAATTGAATTTCGATTTTAAAAAATGCCACGAACTTTTTCCATAGTCTATTATAATGATTTCAATTTAAGGTTATATATACGTGTGCGTGTATTTTCTATCGAAATTTTAAGAGGCTCTCAACCATACGAACTAAGCCTAATCTTTCGGTAATACACAATTCAGTACAAATATCTATTCACTTGCATTGCGGTATAGTCGTTAAATTCAATGTAAACGTGAAACATCTGAATGGGAGGTAGAATATGCAGTGGTTGTTATCATTTTGGTCCAATTGCGGTCGGAAATTGAACATTTCCACGTTATTAACTTGGCGCATAGATGAATACGCACTCAAAGCTTTTTGCTGTATTATCAAACGTATTATTTTAATATTTAATTGAATCAAATATTTTTCAAAAAAAAAAGAAGCATCTTTTCACGAGTAATGAATTAATGAAGCACTTCTACCTACAGCCAACATTAAAGCATTACCTGAACAAGGGAGAGAGGAAGCATAACAGTAATTATGCTTAAAAATATTACATGAAATGGAAATCAAAAGATGTTAACTAAATGAAATTAAAGGTTGAGGAGGAAAGAAAGATATTACAAAAAAATTCGAGAAGTAGAAGAAAGCTTTCAGCCTAGAGCAAGTAAGGAAATTATATTAGGCTATGCCGAATATTTTATACCCACCATCTTTATCTTAAAAAAAGGGGGAAAAACTATATTTTAATAGGTGGACGTTGCCGATTTTCTATTTTTATGGAATACCGTGAAACACAACCGACCATGGAATACCGTGCAAAACAGCCAGAAACAGACGTGCTTTCAAGTTATACTGTAGACGTGGCCTATAATCGATTTGGCCCACTTTCAATACCAACCTGCGTGTAAGAACTTCTAATGCCTCCGCCAAATTTGAAGATCATATATCTTCATTTTTGCGTCCAGAAGAACGTTTACCACAGACATTACATAGACGGAGAGACGGGCAGACGGGCAGATAGAAATGCTTAAATTGATTCTAAACTTGATGCTGATCAATAATATATATATATATATATATATATATATATCTACAATTTCGTAGTGTCTTCGAAATTTTATTCTGGGAGTTACAAACAAAATAACAAAATCAAATATAACCCTCAGGTTCGATGGAGGGTATAAAAGGAATTTATAAGGAGGACTTCAAAAAGAAATCATTTGGAAGAAACAAGCAAAAGAGAAAAACAAATATATGAGAAATGAGAGGAAAAAATGATTTGAAAGGAAAAGCCTCTAAAAAATGTAAATATGGAAGGAGATGACGACTCTTATAAAAAATATTAACATTCATCGGATGTATGGCCTCTTATTATAGTATTACGTTTTATTTGGAAAATAAAACCAGTTTGATTGTTCTAAATTTATAATTTATATTTTCACGAGTCTGCATTATCTGAAAGCAAAAATTCATAAATTTGTATATTCCAGAGAACATTGTACGATCAAATATCAAGATTACTTAGGATGTATATACATTTTACGAAAATTTCCATTTCAATTTAAACTTTAAGAAGTATAATTAATAAAATACTTCGAATATTAAGCATAGTTTAGATTTAAGAATTACAACAAGATGTAATTGGATGGAAGAATTAACTATAATCACTAGAAAGCTATTAGCATGAATAAGACATGTAATAAGAATAAGAAAAAAATTTAGTTGAAAAACTAGAAAACTAGGAAAAGAGAAAAAATCTGTTACAAAAGCTAAAATAAACTATATTCCCTAAGAGTAGTTCTTGAATAATCGTTACATAAGTTTTTCCTTAAAACAAAGTAGGCTCTGCTTTGAAAACACTGTGATAGATATTTGAGGCAAATTTCACATTAATGTCTGTTCTAGATCTAATTAATTACATTAACTTAAGCATATTCTAACTTTTACTATGATTTGAGGGTCCTATAAGAGCCATTTTTTGTGGGTTTATTGTTTCTTGACGCAATAAAGTCATTTTGTCATGAATTGTATGACAAGTAGAACTGTCCTGCTGAAAATAAACTAATTCGCTCAATTTCATAGTATCAATATCAACCCAAAAGGAGGCAGTCAGTCAGCACTATTCTATCTATTCATCGTAACGATCAGATTAGCAGAATTTTTGAAAGAATACATTACATAGTTAGAACTTGTTATGTTGTTGGCATGCTCGACTATGTGAGTTTCTCTAGCCTTAAATGTGGTTATTTTGTTCGTTTATCCAATCCCAAAGATATAACTGAATATGGTTTTGTTTACAAACATTATTCATGAATTCTCACTATTTTAACGCATTGTTCCGGTGTATATCGGGTTTCATATCCAGAAAGCTTCTAATTTTACATTTTGTATTACTTATGCTCAAGTTATATTAACTTTATAAGGATTTTTGTAACACAACACAACTGCCCCTTTAGATAGACTCAATTTTTATTACATCAATTGTTTTAATATCAGTTTTTGGATCTTTTTAGGCATCTATGTCTATTTATCTCTGACCGACGTTCATCTATATTTTCTTATTTTTAAACTACAGTTCAGAATTTTCAAAATATTTTAATGAAATTTTCTACATACCTTCGTATTCTTAAGCGCAGAAGAAAATTATTAGAAAGACAAAGAAAATTCTCACGAACAGAAGATATTAAAATTGTTTTCCTTTACCGATTCGTATTCTAGTACTTTACTTATCGTTACTTATTTTTATTCTTTCTACGAAATGAATGTCAAGAGAGTCTCTACCATCATTTTTCCTTTTATCAAGTAATCCAAAAGTCCTATATATAGATTTCGTGTAGTATCGTTGAAGAAAGTCTAGTTTCTTTGTAGCCAGCCAGGCGTCTACTAGCGCATCAGTTGCTTACCACCAACACAACTCAATTATTTTAATTCCACGTTTGCGTTTCCTTTTTCATAAAAATTTATTTATATTTTTTGTTCTTTTTTTGTTCAGGCTCATGTACATATTTTTTGTACAGATTTTTATTTACTGTTAATTTTTGGTTTGACCGCAACAATGTTTTGTTTTTACATTTATATATACAGACAAAACACAACAAACGATTTATAAAAACACAGTAAAATTTCCCGAAAACAGATGTTTATCATAAGCGAGAACGATACGGTTAGCGATGAAATTGGAAAAAAGAAATTTTTTTAACTTTTGCTAAACTACTAGCTTACCTATGACTTGGAAGTGTCTACACTTGGATTCTTTTACGGTATACCGTTGGTCGTACAACATATACCATCGAATACATTTTATTTTCACAAGCTCGTTAAGTCATTTTTATTTGTACGCATGCATGTGCAGAACGATGTATTTTTGCGTGAGTTATGCATTCTTGTGTATTTGCTTTTTATTCGGTGGGAGATCTCACACTGGAATTTTTTATCTATAGCTCTTCTTCTTTTTTTTCGTAGTGTTTGGTTTAATTAAGATTTTTTGTTTTCCTTTAGTTTTCATAACAACAACAACGACGTATAAAGGTATACTAACTTTATTATTGCAACTCTAGCATCTAACTAGAGCAAAGGCTAGAGTCGGGCAGAGCCGATTCTTAAATATTCTATATTATTTACTTCAATTAAAAATTAAAGATTTATTAGAAATTCTATTAGGAATTATGTATAAAACTGATTTTTTGAAAAAGTCTTCTACAGACTTGAGGATTAAAAACGTGAACCGATGTGATCTGAATTAACTTTTTCATCAAAACCCTTACTATTCTCATCTCACATTTTTTAATCATAAAAAGCAAAAATGTGATCTTTTTGTCATATAAAGGTTTTCTGTAGATTTATGTGGTAGAAAGTCCACAGTATAGATCGATGTGAATATTAGTAAATTTACACGTCAAGTCACTAATCTTGTGATCTAATTTCCTCATAACATATTAAAACTTAGTTAATTTTTATTTTGGTACATAAACGCGTCTTATTTTTAAACTGTGCCGCCCGATCCAAATTTTCGTCATTAAATTTCTATGTTAAATAGATTTTACACGTATTTTTGTTTTGTTTTTTTCATACCATGAATTTTTCCCAATAAAGTCCAATTCAGTCCGATTTCGTCCTTGAAACTAGAGATATCAGGGTAATAAATTTCATACAAACATCTGGAAATTCCAATTACTAGGATGAACGCTACAATAAATGGGTAGGCGTTATACATTCAGGCGACTCAAAGCCAACAATTCACAAGTAATGGTGGATTCTAGCAACTCATGACAGACTTTAAAGGCATCTGCGATTTTCATAGTTTCTCATAAAAGCATAAATAAATAAGAAAGTTTTATTCGACCTGTAGGTATCCACCATATAGGAAATGCAAAATAGAACGTCTTTTTATGCCCAACAACGGTGTATTCAGTTTATCAAAACGTTTATAACAACAACGGTCGAAGGACCCGTCTACCGTATAACATTAGCTGAGAACAACTCTACAAAAAAGATTTGGGTTTTTGCTCGTTATATGTAAGCTACAACGGGTATAACGATAATAATTTTACGTTTTATTCTATAGTTGATCCTATAAAAATATAAAAAAACATCGACCCAATATTGTAATAAAAATATACTTATTTTTATATTATGGGAAGGTAATATATCGCTTGTGTGTCATTTTTTTTTATTCGACACCATTTGTAATTCAGGTTATATTAAGTTTATGCTCACGCATGTGATACCCAGAAGAAGTTCAGATAGGAACACTTTTTATTATACTATCGATTTAAAAATGTCTATCCGTCTAGGTTTATTTGTCTGTCTCACGTCTGCCTATGTATTCTTAATTAATTCAACCTGCAAGTCGTAAATTGTTAGATGTTTTCACGAAATCTGGTACACGAACGTGCTTTGGCTCAATGAAGGAAGCCATTGAAAATGGATGTAATAGGACCACTTTTGCAAACACGCCCTAAGCAATGTCTTAGTCTGAAAAAGAAAACGGTATACAAAAAAGATAATACTTTTCTAAATTCCTTGACAGAAATTGCTGTATAATAGTATGCTGGTATATTGAATTAATGCGAAAAATTTGGATCAAATATGGCAAATTTTTGAAGGTTATTCTATATAAATGTTGCTACGCAGACTTAACTTTCATACGGCAAAATGTCCTTGATAAAAATTGATCTATAATAGCAATTTGACATCAAAAGTAACTATCACAAATTCGGATCACATAGGTTTATTTTTTATAAACTACCCTATAGAACGGTTCTCATGAAAAAATGGTTAGAAGACTAAATGGATATGTATCGTTGAACTCTTTCATTGATTAAAAATATATACATACATTTTAAAATATTTCTAATATTCAAGTTTAAATGTTACAGACAAAAAACCAAATCTAATATACCATCAACCATATCCTTATACAAAATTTAAATTTAACTAGCAAAGTCACAAACCAAAATCTTTAACAGAATCCTGTTAGCCAAAGTCTTGGAAGGATTAATATCAAATATAGTTAAATTATAGAAATAGAACCATTTTGAAATTCAAATGAACGAACATTGTCCTCATATTGCTACATATATAGAGAAATTTTCAAAATCCAATAAAAAAATTTTCCGAGCAAAACTTAATACATGCTTTGCAGCGTTGGAAAGGGCATGGATCAAAGATTCACCTAAAGTCAGTTTCATTTTTTCGCTGCACTTGGTTTGGCCACAATGCGTCATATTTTTAGACAAAATTGAAGAATTTTCAATTGCAAGAAATTATTGAAGAATGAAAGCGAAAAATGGCAACCCTTGTTCACGGCATATTAAATAAAATAAACATAATTTTTCCATTCACATAGAGAAGGCTTTAGAAAAAAATTATATCAAAGAATATATTTATGTTTATGATCTACGGACCAAGTGTCTCTTTATTATTCAATTCCAGATATTTTACCTCAATTGCGTGCTTTATTCGAATTAGAAACAAGCATTTGGTCCTTCTAATTCTACAACACACACAAAGCATTACCCTACATAACGTCAGTCTCAGCTTTGTGAACTTTTGTGAAACTTTATCCATCTTGAATCATTTTCTTTTTCAGGCGCTATTATCGTATGTAATCCATTTTCCATATTTAAGAATGGCACCGATTTGCAAATGAAAATATGGAGTTTCTTTTGCTGCCTTTTGCTTGATGTACATCGAAGTTTACCAACGATCTTGCGCTCAAGAGCGCGGCACATCTGTAACATTGAAATTTCCAAAGCGGAAAAGATCAACCGATTTGTGCACTGTTGATTTTGAAAAAGCGTTATCGCCTTGTCTGAAGTGATATTGTAAAATATAGTGAATTTTTTCAAAGTTTTGGTTAATCATCAAAAAACAATTAACTTCTTCTAAGCTAAGAAATGTTACGTTTTTTTTTCTTTTTTGGATTACTTAACATATGAAATCTTACCTTTCACATACACACAACCGCTGTGTTGAGTTTTGATAGAGAATTAGTATTATCGATGTAACGCGATTTCAAAACCAACTGTGAGATAAAACGTTACGAACTTTTTCCTTGATCCGATATATCTTTTTGAAAATGTAAAATTTTTTCTGCTTCGTAGGGATTAAATGTTAAACGAAATTTAATTTACTTTTATTTATTGAATATCAGAGCACAAGAACAATGCACAAGCAGTTAAAGAAAAACAAAAGATTTCTTGGCAAACAATTTGACAAATGCGCTTTTCTGTACAACAAATATAACAGAATGGAGTATAAAATCTTAAAGAAAGTGTAAAAATTTCCCAAGAGTATCAAAAAAAAAGTAAATAAATAAGTAAATATTTATATATATATATATATATATATATATATATATAACATATATAGATATTACTTATACATATATATGTATGTATGTATGTATGTATGTATGTACATATATTTAACAAGTTTTTAAACACTTTTTTGGCAAAGACTGAAGAAAAAAGAAATTTTAAAAGCATACGTTTAAGTTATTTATGATAAAGCAAAAAAAAACAAGAGAGAGAGAGAGACGATATATTCTACTTGGGCCAAACGTTGGATTACTCTTCATTTATCCTTTTATAAACAACATAGCAGCTATAACAAGGATTCATAAAGTTTAGAAAAGCTTGTTAGAGACCCCGTACATACATATACACGAATACATATCTGTATATACACTTAATCACGTCTGTTTGATTGACTGAAAATTCGTCGCTGACATTACAAATATAGGGTCATCCATTTTTTAGTCAACATTAATAAAACACACTTCTGATTGAGATTTCGATTTGGTTTGTGGCCCTTTCCATTTTTTGTGAAACATAGGGTCATTCAAATGTCCTCCACGGGACATTTTACAGGACTGAATACTTTTCATGTTATTTTCAATGACTTCATGGATATTCATTTTCAAAACATCAAGAATTTGTAATAATTCAATCCTTAACATAACCTCATTAACTAAAAGTTCAGCGCTAATAAATTGCACGAAAATAAACAAAATAAATGAGGGCATAATTGCATCCTTGATTGATTTGGTCAGTCAAGAATTGCAATTCGATACTTTCTCAAGTGCAGTATTGACAAAATGCAAAACAATACTTTCTGCTTCAATGCGTTGATGCGTCGATCGGTTGATGCGTCAATGCGTTGATCCGTCCATGCGTCAATGCGTTGATACGTCAATGCGTTGATGCCTCAATGCGCTGATTTTTCTCTTAAATTGTCTTAAATTTTTCTCCAAAATTCTCTTAAATATTTCTCTTAAATTCTCTTAAATTCTACTCTTAAATTCTTCTAAATTTTCTGTTAAATTCTCTTAAACTTTTCTCTTAAATTCTCTACAACCACAAAACTACAACTACGAAACTACAATAATAAAGCTGCAACTACAAAGCCACTACTACGAAACTACAACTACAAAACTACAACTACAAAACTACAACTACAAAATTACACCTCTCAAGACTGCGTCACGCCCACTCTTCCCGCCCACCTCTCGAGATCCCGAAACGCCCGCTTCTCAAGACCCACGCTCACTTTTCCCGCACACCTCCCAAGACCCCGCGAAGAACCATCTCAACCACCGACTGGCTTCCTCTCAAGACCCCCAAAGCCCTCTCAAGACCCCCCAAAACCATCTTCAAGACCGCCCAAGGCCCAACACAAGACCCCCAAGAGCCACCACAAGACACTCTAAGGGGTCTTGAGGGTCTTGAGGGGTCTTGAAAGTATTGAGGGTCTTGTGGGCCTTGGGAGTCTTGAACGGTCTTCAGGGTCTTGGAAGTCGCGAGAGGTCTTGAGGGCCTTGGGGGCCTCGGGCGCCTTTGGGGACTTAAGGGGTCTCGAGGGTCGTGAGGGCCTTGAGTGTCTTGACCGATCTTGGGGCCTCGGGGCCTTGGAGGTCGTGAGGGGTCTTGAGGGTCTTGGGGGTCTTGAGGGCCTTCAGGGTCTTGAGGGTTTTGAAGGTCGCGAGGGTCTTGAAGGCCTTGGGGGGTCTCGAGGGTCTTGAGAGTCTTGAGGGTCTTGAGGGTCTTGGAAATCGTGAGGGGTCTTGAGGGCCTTGAGGTCCTTGAGGGTCTTGAGGGCCTTGAGGGTCTCGAGGGTCTTGAGGGGTCTTGAGGGTCTTGAGTGCCTTGAGGGGTCTTGAGGTTCTTGGGGGTCTTGGGGTCTTGAGGCCATAGGGCCATTCTGCTCAAACAAATTTCCGCTCATACAAATTTCCGCTCAAACAATTTTCCGCTTCAACAATTAAGAGTCACTATGATGTCCTCTACTTTTGATCGTGAAGTTACGTTTTTCTGATAGCTTCTAGAGCGCTTTAACATATATCAAAAAACTGGAGAGTAATTATTTCTTACAAATTTTTTATAATGTGGTTTGTAGATCGTAAGTTTTGTCAAACTACAAGCGCACTGTTCATGATGAATATTGTTAAATAATTATTTTTTATATTTTTTATAGCATAAGGCATGATTTTGTTTTTCATTTATGTTTATATTTTTTATTTTTGTTTAGTTTTCGTAACTATTTTGTTTAGTTTTCTATGCCGCTTTATTATCAATTATCTTATCTTATCTTATCTCATTTTTTGGAGCTAACTTCACACCAGTAAAATTTTTTGGGGATAACTTTACACCAGTAATATGTTAACTCTTGAAAATATGGCGTTTCGTTTCCATAACTAACTAAGTAAACCATTTAGGTAATTTTCTTACTTTCTCGAAAAAGTTTACTTTTAGAGATCTTTTTAATTAGATAATATCAGTTTATTGTTTCGCTTGTTTAGCTAAGCTCATCGAAATATCAAAGCTAATCGAAATATTAAAATTTTCACTTGTTTGGCTCAACTCACGGTCTTAATTGCTGGTTGAAAAATTCAACCAAGCAATCTCTATGGGACGCTTTTAAAGTCTTAGCTTTACCATCATGAGTTCGGCAAAGAGAGGAAAATAAATAATAGCCAGACGGGGCAATGGATGCATATCAAAGTTATGAAAAGGAAACGCCACGAATTTTTCATTTAACTTATTTTATATAAATAAGAATTTTGAATAATTAGGTTACTTAGGTGAAATAAAAGATTAAATAAGTGATAAAAAATATATAATATACTTTAATAGTACCGGAACTGGGTTAAGCAAAGCCAAAGTCAAATGTGAATAAAAAGAGGAAATGAAACGTGAAACCAAAAATGCCGAATCTATTATTAAAGCCACCATACTAATAATTCACAACTCTTTTGCAAATCCACAACTTTAATTATTAATCACACAAATTTTACGAATGGTAAAGATGTGTCTTCTTCTCCTCTAAAGCTATAATGACAAAAAAAAGTACTCCTTCTCCAAATAATTCGATAAGGATGGTAATCCTACTACTATAAGTTAACTGAATGCAATGTTTGCAATATTTGTTTTATATTTTTGGAAATTATTCCGAAGAAAACATTTTTTTATTTAATTTAATAAAGTAAATCTTCATTACTTTTATTTTGATGGGGACATGTTATCTTCTTTATTATCCGTAAAAACTATTCCTGAATTTTATGATATCTGATATTAAACGCTTCTCTCATGATTGTTTTTCTTTTAAACAGTTATCCTTTAAATGTTAAGGCTTGAGAGGTCTCAAAAAAATATTTTCTGGACTTAGAACTAAGGTGGCTATCGCGAAGGTATCATTTTAAAGGGTGATCTGACAAAGATAAGTTAACTTGAGTTGAGTTAAATTTTAATTTTTCGCTACAAGCTCTAGCCCATGCAATGATGACCGGGGAGTCGAACGGTTTTTTTTATCATATACCTCAAGTTTAATCTTAAGCTATATATAAGATTTATATATATATATATATATGTAATGATTTTTACTTTCGGATTTCAAGTTTTTAATTAAGTTGACTTCTTCAAACGAGGCAGACAGGCCGCCTGTTTTAAGTAGTGTTATCACCATTAAAGGAGTTGTGTCACTAATTTTTGGCAAAAATGCTGCCACAAATACTTACTGTATGAAAGATCCTGTTTACTTTCGTGTGCAGCTTGTATAAGTTTTTGAAGAATTCTCCGATGCATATTTCTAAGTTGCTTTACAAGCATTGGACAAACTTTTTATACCTTATTTGATTTAATGCAATGAAAAATAAAATAAAACGTATAATATGAAGTTCAAAGTTTCTCAAATAGTCTTAACCAAAATTTGCATAATAAATCTTTCAGAGAATAGAAGGAACATTTTTAACTTTAAGCTCGAGAATAAGAAGAAGAAGAAGAAGTAAAAAAAAAAGAAAAAAGAGAAAAAAAACTTTTACTAACTTTAAACATATATTAAAAATTTATATTCAAGTCTGAGCCAAGTGAAAATTAATTTGAATTGCTAAAATGTTTTGACGTGCAACCATTTGCCATTGCTTTCAAGCACTTGTAATAATTTACAATTTTAATTTTTTTGTTTTTTTTTTTTTTTGTTTTTCTCTTTCTTTTGTTATATTTCTTAAATAAGAAAAGCTAAGGACAATAAATATGTTGCTTTTATTGTATAGAAAATATATTAAAAATTTCGTACTGCTTTTCTGTTTGCCTTATGAAGCGAGTGAAGAAAATCAATTGTTTGAAATTGATTTATTGATGCGTATGTTTGTTGCCTTGTGTTTGAAAATTTCATTTACAAATGTCACAACAATAAGCAGCACCTGACGACTCTTGCGAGAAATGAGAGGGAAAATTATGATTTGTTTTTTTTTTTCTTTTCTTTTTATAGTATTTAGCAAACGAAAGCGTAAGTGGTAGAGTAGTAGCATTAGTAGTAGTAGTAGCAGTTGTAGTGGGGAAAGTTTGTTTATCACCTCATTTGGAGATGAAAATATTCGAAAAACATAAAATATTTTAGTTGACAGTTCTAAGGTATAAATAATAAATAAAATCTGACATAAAATGCTTTGTGAACATTTAAGACATACACACACACAAACACACAGGCAAGAGCGTAGAAGTTGAATACAATTTGCTTTAGTTTCAATAAAACATAAGCAGCTTGTACATAGACACTCAGCATATACACTCATATAAGTAAAGGACGGTAGAACGGGATAATGGTAACAGAAAATGTAGCAGTGGAGTGGAATGGGCGAAACGCAGTTATAAACACAATTGACAACTAACAACAAAAACTTACCATTTTTGGCAGTTATGTGTATTTGACAATATCAAATGAAACACCAAACAACAGACAAGGAGACAGAGATAGAGACATATTTGCGGTTTTTTTATGTATGCGTGTATTTTTCAAGTTATGATTGCATGTGTGTGTGTATATGTCTGTGTTTGCTAGTCTGTTTGAGCGAGTGTGCATATTTGTTTGTCTATTTGTGTGTTTTTAGGTGTATGTGTGTAAAAACATGCATATAATCATATACGCACATATAATAGCAATTTATGGAGAGCAACTCTCTTCAACTAATTGACAAGCATCTGACAAGAGTTATAAAATCCATGTGTGTATGTTTTTGGCACATGAAACTATTGCAAAATATACATACATACAGAAACAGAAACACAAACATATGAAGTTAAACATACCCAAGGATGCAAATAGTTACACATGCGGCCGGCCAGCCGTATATAGAGATGTAGCTAAAAATAGTGTTATAGCACATAGTGTTTGCCCTGATGCATGTATACAACCTCATGCATACTTAATACATATATATGTACGCATATGTGTGATTGCATTTTAGTGCCAAATATCCCACCCAAAAAAAAAATTCTATACAAAGTATCAAGTGTAAAATTTTTAACCCCAATACAAGTTTAACCTAATTGGAAACTGTTGATATGGGTTTCAGGCAAAAAAAAAAAAAAAAAAAAACAGAACTTGGTGTAACTTGAAATTGAAAGCCAGTAAAACAAAAAACAATAGCAAGTTTTGAGTTTAAAAACTTTCCAGTAACTCTTAGGATTTATTTTCTATTTTCTATTTATTATTTATTACTTATTTTTTGGGTTTTATGGTTTTATTTATTTATTAATTTTATTTTTATTTTTTTCATATATATTTTTTTTTTTTTTTTTTGACAGGCTTTAAAAGCTAAATATCCAAAAAAAAACACCTGTCAAAGAGATATTATGTTAAAAAGTTTAGTTTTTCTTACAATAAGTTTTTAATGTAGTGTTTAGTATGGATATCATAACGATTTCACATACCAGGATTAATATAAATATTTCTTAAAACATTGTCATTTGATTCGGCATCATAGTCATTGTACGTTTACATAACTGGTTTAAGCCAGATTAGCGGTAGCATTATCCTATAAAAAACGAATCAACGAAACGATAACAATTGAATTTATTGAGTCGAATAGAGCGTTTAGTCGAATATCATAACAAATACTAACTAAATGTAACTAAATGTACGCAGAACTACTGCTAAGATTAAAGAATAATTCTGAAAAAAGCTAAGCTTAACAGGTAACTAAATAACAAAAAGGTTTGGAAACTTAGAAGACGATTTAAGAATATAAAAATTAAAAATAAATAATGATAGAATATAGATAGCGTTTAGATGAAAGGAAATAAGTAGAAAATATTCCAAGTTAACAAATGGCTAAGTGTACACAGAAACTTCAACAAGATTTCGACTAGCAATGGTAAAGTATCAATGTTAGTTAAGACTGATAAGTCAAAAAATGGTACTTTAAAGATGGCTGGAGAAAATTAAAAACAATTAAGATTTGAAAAGATAATTATAATGCAAAAATAGTTATTAATTAATAAACTACGTGAATAGTTGCTGAAGTGCAAGTTACTCTAAGTTAGAAGTTTCAGGACGTCCAAATATGCAGAGGGAACTTACTAAATCGAAATAATATTGAAAACGTAGCTGTTAGTTTTCAATTAAACTGAACCAGTAGTTATTAGAAACGGCCCAAAAAGATTTGTTTGCTATTTGCTTATGCTACAAATATACCTCAATGTATGCAGAAGTACTGCTAAGTAGATAGAAAAAAAAATTAAAGTCGATTATAATTAAGAAATAAGCGATTTACGAACAATTGATTAGATACAGAGAAATGTGCCAAGTTAAAAAAAGGGCGTATGGTGTGTAAACTATAGAATAAGAATATAAGCTATACTTAACAGGTAAAATTAGATATGTTATAAAAATATTGGAATACAAGCGGAAATACTGTTTAGTTAGAAGAACTATAATAAATCTCTAAGCTACGTGGATAATCGCATGTACATAAAAGACCTTTTTAGCTAAAAACAGTACACTTTACGCAATAACCTATACAAGTAGCGTTATAATAAAATTTTGAGCAGTAATATCTCCCAAGTAAATTATAATGTTTAAGAAAATTAATTACTATTAACCGGAACACAGAACTACAGAGCAGATTCTTTTATATATTGTAAAAAGTAGAAAAAGTTTCAAAAATTTTTAAGTGGTATTCAAACACATATAGTCGCCGTCAATTTCCAAGTTTGGCTTGGGAGTCAAGTAAGCGATTACTAGTAAAAAGCGAAGATCAATAAAGACATAATAATTACCGATTGAACAAACATGTCTCATGTTCCCACTATATATTATCCCTTTCTCTTTATTTTTCTTTCTCATCACGGCATTTATACACCTATAGGGAATATCTCATGATTAACGTGGTATATTTAAAAAAAAAAAAAAAAAAAAAAAAAAAAAAAAAAAATGCAAAAATGATTACGACCTATTGTAATATCAAATTTGTACGATTTCTATTCATTATCTATTTTCCCGACAGCTTTTATTTTACTTTTATTACATCATCTTTACAAACAGAATTTTTAAACATTACTTTGTTCATTATGAATTAAAAATGTACACAATATTATTAAAAACGAATATAAGTAATGTAATCATTTACAAGAAACTCTTCACATAGCTCGCTACATATGTAAAATGTACAGCAAATGCATGTAAGTTCAACAATGAATCCATTCATTGCACTAACTTCTCGGTAATTACGTGCACATTCAGAGAGTTTAGGAAGAAAAAGAGAAAACCCCTTCCGACCGTGGTATATGATATTCAGTTTGCTTTGTAATGTTTTAATGCTGGAGGATATCTAATGAACAATAACAAGTAAAATGAACAAGAGAAACATATACAATCGAATAATGAAAAAATAATAATAATCAGTAAGCGAGCAAATGAAAAGTAAAGAGAACACACAGCCCTAAGGAGCCAGGTAAAGAGTCAACAAACAAAAGGTGTCATTTTAAATTTCGCGATAGGTTTTCAAATAACTTTTGTTATGCATTCAGTGGTTGAATACGGGAGAGATTTTTTAAATGAAGGTTGATAGTCTAATAGGATTTTCGGCGCAATACTTTGTCTAATGTTTTCGAAAACGATGTTAGTTCGACTAGTATAGTTAAGGTAATGCATTACCACCGAATGCTACTTATTGAACTTTTTTTTTAACCTACTACGCGGCTCGTAGGTAATTACATGTGCTTGATCTAAACTCGTATTACTACGTATGAGTACATAGTTATTCTAACGCTTTATTTGAAGGTTGAATTTTCTTGATCAGTTTTCATAGAGTTTGAGCACACAAGAGAGGTCCTTAAAACTATCATTCAAATTTAAAACAATTCTTGAATCTATAAATGGTAATTGGAGTTTGTAAAATTTTACTGGTGTGAACTTAGCTAACAAAACTGTTCGAGGTTTGTGCCTCTGCTAAAAATGTCTTTGCTAAGTAAGTACTAGCAACATGGTTAACTACTTGCAACATTATGGTGCAAGTACTTGCAAGGTGCTGGATCCAATAAATAGATCTATATAGTCCAAATTTTGTACACTTAGTTTCTGTATCAAAGCACTATTATAGATCAATTTTTTCTATGCTATACACGGTTAATTGCTGGATGCTTTTGATTACTTGTCTGCACATAGTGCCCAATAGCTTGGCATAGTAACTTGACGAATGTTCATTTTCCAATCATGCAAAGTTTGACTCCTTTGCGTAACGAGAAAAAAAAAGGCGCAGCGATGTAGAATCGTATGATATTGGTGTACAATTCATATCATCAAAACATGAAACTAAAGGCGTGAAAAATTTTCCGCGCAAAAATGTCAGAACCGAGCATGTTGTGCGTGGCTAATGGCATGCGGTTCTGTTGAAACCACTTACCTTTAAGATCCACATCTTCCATTTCGCGACAAAAACAATTAACACATCTATTACAAGACCTTGAAAGTGTCTAATTTCAATAATGAACTTTTATATTCTCCTTGTGTTAATTAACTTGGTATTAAAAGCAATTTAAGAATTTTATTGCTTTAATGTGAATTAGTGGTTGATAGAAAAAATATCACATCAAGTCGAAGTTAACTTTTTCTTATACTTTTATGAATTTTCGGAACTTAAGTTCTTTGACAGTGAATGACATTTTCTTTCTTTCTTTTTTTTTTCAAAGATTCGTTGGCAGCCAACCTCTACATTTTCATAAAAACTCCATTAAATCATCATAACGCGGGATTAAACATTGGTAGAAACAAATCATTTATATAAGGCTGGATAGAAAACAAGTACAGCATGAATGAATCGGGAAAAATTGTGTGGACTAAATTTCTATCAGTAAATTGTTGTTGTTGAAACGAAATGCAAATATCGAATCATTTATGAAGAGGCTGTATAAGGAGATCAGATACGATAATAATATGTGAATAGATCGTGGATGAAGGTATACAAAAGGAGACATATCGCAAATGGGAGTCTTTAGTCGAGAATTATGCATCATGAGCTACTCCGATTTAATTGAATGACTGATATCCTTCGCGACTCCTAAAATCTAAAGCGTTTTAAGATAATCCGCTCAGAATTGAATCATGAAAAAAGATCTTATCTTCTGTCGACAAAAATCGAAAGGACTTACCTGAGAACTTTCGATAGTTTCAACATCACGCCGGGAAGTTGCCTCATTCGACTGATATTTGTTTCGCACTATCCAGAAATCTTGAAAATAGGTCGAAGCAAATCGCCTGAAAAATTTTTCAAGTTCTGCAGTGATACCATGATGGCTTTACCACAGAAAATTGCAAAGATCATAATGTAAAACTATTTGCATGAAATGTGTGGACTGAAATTTCAAATTTTAAACACATATCAGGATAACAAAATCTGGTTATGATATATGACACCAAAATAAATCATGGAGCGACAAACATCTCTAAATATTCTTCTTTCATAATATAACCATTTGCAAGAAAATTATGCGTGAATGAATTGGCTTCTGAGTTATTCGATTACAAAAAGAAGAACTATGGCCAAAATTGATAACATAAATTTTATCTTTTTCCTTAACAGAACGAATCTTTTTTTTATTAACTTACTTTTAATAGGAAAATTAAAAGCTTAGAATTAAATAAGTTCTAATCGGAGAAATAGCTCACAATAACTAAGATATAAATTTTGCAATCGCGATAGAGAATAACTGCTTAAATCGATGAATACATAAATTCCGCATTAAAATTAAATATATATTTTTTTATCGAAACTATGGGCCAATTAAAATAATTTTTTCTTTAATAGACTTCGAAGATATATTTCTAAATATATATTTATTCAAGTTTTATACTTTAAGAATTTAAATTTAAAATTTTTGTCTGTCAATTTTGGGAATCTATTTCTAGGCAACAAAATTATTTATGCGTAGGCTTTATTATAAATTTTTATAAACGAAATAACAAAATTAGTATATTCCCTGCCATAAAATAGTTACAAGAAAGCAAAAACAAAAAATCGTCTTTCCCAAAAGCAAGTGGAACGATACATTTTAGAATGTAACACTAAAGTCAGTTGAATAAGACTTCATTTTAATTCTTAGAAAATATGTGCAAAATTAAAAGAATTTCAATTTAAAGTAAATTAAATGACAATAATTTTATTACTATTATGGAGATCAGTCCTAATGACATTGTAATAACAAGTATAGGATTGATTTTCATTTGTAAAGGAGCTGAACTTTTCATACTCTTGAGTATAGAACGTGGGGTTGTTTTGCTTTGCATCCATTCTTTGCAACTGGTCTCATTCTTAATAAAACGGAAAACTGATTCCGCCACATTGGCCGGTGTATACTCTTGACATTGTTCTAAATGATGGATGGTGCAGGTTTCGAAACGTTCTAAATCTAAACAATGTTCAGGTTGTAATACCAAATCTGGTAAATTATATAAATCAGGTACGCTTGTAGTGTTCGATAGAAATTCGCTGAATGTGGTGTTGGCGCAATGCATGATGGCCTCTTTATTAACTTCAAAACATTCTGGTCCATCTTCGGCTACAAAAAGGGCGATTTGATCACCACCGCGCGAACACATGAAACGTATTAAGCCAGCTGCCAAACGCATCATTATCGAATTTTGAGTTTTTTCCGCCGCACTGAGACACGGCTGTATAACATTATTAAAATTCTCTAAGCAACGTTCTATTTTAGGTGCTTTCTCGCAATAATTAGAGAAGACTGTATCCAATTCACCAATAGGACGAGCGATATCAATTTCCTCTTGCATAGCCGTCAAATTGACTAAATTTGTAAGGCAACTCACTGCAGTTGTGGCACTATTTTCCACTTCATGATACAAAGCTGAATTTTCTAAGCCTGAAACTTTTTTGCACTTAGCGCTAAATACACGCTTAAAATCATCTATGAAAGCAAGAAAGTAAGGAATGCACATTCAAAGAAAAACTATAAACGCAACTCCTTGCCATATACTCGTATACTAACCTACAGTAAAATTTATATTACGATACTCAGCGGGTAAGAATTGTTTCCTTAAACCATCCAATTGTTCGGTGACATC
Organism: Glossina brevipalpis; assembly: GCA_000671755.1. Classification (NCBI taxonomy): domain Eukaryota; kingdom Metazoa; phylum Arthropoda; class Insecta; order Diptera; family Glossinidae; genus Glossina; species Glossina brevipalpis. The sequence continues at coordinate 1,664,330 of KK351021.1, read as the reverse complement.
AAATGCTTGGATTTGTGGTATTTCCAAGTGCATGATATAAATCATGACCGCTATTGAAAAACGCAATTTCAAATTCAACATTTTTATCATTACTAGACCGAGCAACCGACTAAAGTACACTAAGTATGTGTTAACAACTTGAAATTCTATAAAATAATTGTTATTATTTTTATCAAATCGTACACGTATATACTCACATAGATACCATTAAATGAGTCGCGTTGCACTAATCTTATCGCTAACAAATTATTCGATTTATGAAAATGATTATTCATTAAATGTTAGTACAATTTCAAAAAAGAAACAAAGTACAAGCGTCGCATTCATCATCAATTAAGAGATAAAACGCACAGCGTTGTATAAAACCGTTGCATTTATTCAACAGATAATCTCTAACGCTCTAATATGCGCTCTAATATAGTAATCAATCTCTTGATTGTGGTTAAACCAAAAGTTATATTTAATGTGTTGTAAGCCTAATTGTATATCATGAAAAGCTTCTCAACGAATGCCACACATTTGCTTATTAGTGAAGCTATTAAATCAAAAGTTTTTTTGTGATGAAAATCCTCTTCTTATTCAGTATACATTCGAATCTGCATATATTTGTTTGGGGAAAAAGAAATCCATTATTTTTATATGAACTTCAGGACTTTATTTAACATGCTTCGGATTGT